>CAWUFW010018104.1:0-235304 GCA_963921515.1 Calotriton arnoldi | reverse complement strand
ATAGTATTAATAAATAATTATTATAATAAATTATAAAATGTTAGAAACATAATACAAATTATAAATACATATATATGTATACATACACTTGTAACATAAACATAAAAATAAAATATATATATAATAAATTAAAATATTGAAATAATTTTTTAATTTTAAAACAACATTTTTACACTACATTAACTGAATCAGTAGTGAAAATGTTGGATAAGCGTAGAGGATAAAATCACTATTCCCACTCCAGGAAGTGCAAGAGTAGGGAAAGTTTGGATAAGCGGAGGGAATAAAATTACTATTTCCACTCCAGCGAGTGCAACAGTAGGGAAAGTGTTAGATAGCGGAGGGGAATAATTTACTATTCCCACTCCAGAGAGTGCAACAGTAGGGAAAGTGTTGGATAGTGTACAGGATAAAATGACTATTCCCACTCCAACGAGTGCAACAGTAGGGAAAGTGTTGGATAGCGGAGGTGATAAAATTACTATTCCCACTCCAGATAGTGCACCAGTAGGGAAAGTATTGGATAGCGGAGGGAATAAAATTACTATTCCGACTCCAGCGAGTGCAACAATAGAGAAAGTGTTGGATAGCGGAGGGGTTAAAATTTTCTATTCCCACTCCAGAGAGTGCAACAGTAGGGAAGTGTTGGATAGCGGAGTGGATAAAATTACTATTCCCACTCCAGATAGTGCAACAGTAGGGGGTATTGTTGGATAGCGGAGGAGATAAAATTACTATTCCCACTCCAGCGAGTGCAACAGTAGGAAAAGTGTTGGATAGCAGAGGGGTAAAAATTTACTATTCCCACTCCAGCAAGTGCAACAGTATGAAAGTGTTGGATAGCGGAGGGGAATAATTACTATTCCCACTCCAGCAAGTGCAACAGTAGGGAAAGTGTTGGATAGCGGAGGGAATAATTTACTATTCCCACTCCAGGGAGTACAACAGTAGGGAAAGTGTTGGATAGTGGAGGGAATAAAATTACTATTCCCACTCCAGCGAGTGCAACAGTAGGGAAAGTGTTGGTTAGCGGAGGGGATAAAATTACTATTCCCACTCCAGATAGTGCAACAGTAGGGAAAGTGTTGGATAGCAGAGGGGATAAAATTACTATTCCTACTCCAGAGAGTGCAACAGTAGGGAAAGTGTTGGATAGCGGAGGGGTTAAAATTACTATTCCCACTCCAGCAAGTGCAACAGTAGGAAAGTGTTGGATAGCGGAGGGGAATAATTTGCTATTCCCACTCCAGCAAGTGCAACAGTGGGGAAAGTGTTGGATAGCGGAGGGGAATCATTTACTATTCCCACTCCAGGGAGTGCAAAAGTAGGGAAAGTTATTGATAGCGGAGGGGAATAATTTACTATTCCCACTCCAGGGAGTGCAAAAGTAGGGAAAGTTATTGATAGCGGAGGGGATAAAATTACTATTCCCGCTCCTGCGAGTGCAACAGTAGGGAAAGTGTTGGATAGCGGAGGGGATAAAATTACTATTCCCACTCCAGCGAGTGCAACAGTAGGAAAACTGTTGGATAGCGGAGGGGATAAAATTACTATTCCCACTCCAGCAAATGCAACAATAGGGAAAGTATTGGGTAGCGGAGGGGAATAATTTAGTATTCCCACTCCAGCAAAATAATGAACATTAATTAACAAATAATTAACTAATTAAAAATAATTTACCTCCCACCATATTCTCCTATAAATAACCCCACCAATGTTGTAAAACATAACACAATTAACATTATAAATTAACAATTAATTAATTAACTAATAACATTTAACAAGCAAATTAAAAACAATCAGTAATAAATTAATGCACAGAATTAACACTATTAAATACAATTAAAAAAATAATATATAAAAAATATTTTAAAAAAATATTAAAATGTAATTACTTCCCACCCTACTCCCCTATCATCCCACAACATGCTCTTAAAAAAAAGACACAATTGACATAATTAATAATTAATTAATAATTAATGACCAATTTATAACTAATTAATAACAAATTAATAACCACATTTAACAATATAAAATATTAAATACATAAATATTAATTAATAACAATTATTAATTAATTAATTATAATTGAATTACTTCCCACCTAATCCCCTATAAACCCACAACCCGCTCCTAAAAAAATAACACAATTAACATATTTACCAATTAATTATGAATTAATAACAAATTAATAACAAATTAATTATCACAATTAACTGTTGCACTATCTGGAGTGGGAATAGTACACTGGATTCCTGCCTCAAGAGGAAGCCAGTTCAGAGCTTTCAGGTGCGGTGAAATGTGGTCGTTAGAAGTCTGGCGGCCGCGTTGAGGCAGGCTTTTAAAGGGGCCAGGGAGGTCTTGGTTAAACCCGAGAGGGTCACTACCCCTGGATGTTCTCTTTGTACATAGCGTGGGTCTGACCTATGGATACTGAACCTTCGGTGGTACCCCAGAATCTTTGCTGACATCTGTTCGTGTCTATGGGCCGAACCAACCATCCTTTCCAATTAGGATCTGATCTATTGTACCGAAAAATCTCATCTAATTCTACCCCTTCTTGTGAAGTTGTATTTTGCTACCCCTCTATCTGTGATGGTGTTGGAAACCAAGGTGTGTTCAGGGCCTTGTTCTTGCTAAGTCCAAGACAGGATGTCTGTTGCACAGTGTCATTTAGGAATATCATCTGCTGTGGAATGAGGCATGCTCTAAATAGCGCTTCTGTTCCCTGGACTTGCCATTCTCTAGACCCCAGGCTGATTTTAAGTCTATTGTGTCCTTCCATAGGTCAAAACCCTGTTCAGACAATCGGGCGATAAAGGAAGCAGAGTAAATCTGTTTAGTGTTAGTCAACATAATTTTCTGTGCCGATGTGGGCGCGACTTTATAATAAAATGACTTCGGGTCAGAAATGTTAAAACCTGAAAAATATGAGAATTTCTGTGCAAATGTTTGCGAACTACCTTTCGGTGGTGTAGGGCAACGTTCCCACTGGTGGTACTCAAAAACATTTCTAGGTGATATAGATTTGTGTAGGAAATGATGACCATAATGTTGGTAACAGTACAAAGTGTCATAGTCTGAAGTACGTTCAAGCATTTCAGTGTGTGGAAATGCGGCAGTTTTCTCTAAATCAGACAGCATGTTATTAACAGTTTCAGAGTCCCAATCATCAGAAAATGTACTGGAGGTAATGACATCACTCAATGAAATTTTAAATACATGAGAAATTTTTAAAAGTTCAGTTGGACCGAATATATTGAAATCAACCTTGTCCCAGACTATACCATCCGGTATAGGAACTGCTGTAATGTTCACTGATGACAAGTCTCTCTGTTCACAATGAGAAGATTGATGTGGTTTCAGAATTAAATTTACTTTTTCGGCTTCAGGTCTTTGTTGAAGGTATCGTCCATTAATAAGCATGTTAAAAGCTATAACTAAGCCTAGCCAGAAAAGAAAGAACAGTATCCCAGTAATTACCCAGAGTTCTACCCAAGGCGATACCAGGTAAGTCTTTTGAGAAAGTTCAGAAAGTCCGTAATCTGCCGCTTGAGTGTTTGTTGGGCTGGCATCGTTTCCAGTTCACTTGGATCCAAGGAAAACGTATCAAAATTCATGAAGTAGCCAGAAGCAGTTCGATCAATTGTTGGAATTGCTTCAGGATTTGTTGAAATCGTAGTTTGCTCTTGTCAAGGCATGTTGACGTAGACATCTGTATTAGGTCTTATTGCAACTTGTGTGTTATTTTGAGTTTGATTTTGAAGTTGAACTTCGGAGCAAGAGAAACGAGTTCCATAGCATTGTTGTTTAGTCCTTCATTCCGTGTTGCAGGCTCTTCGAACGGGATGAGTCTTTCCGTTTGAACTTCTTGGATTGTTGCGAGAGGAGGGCGTCTGCTACTGTGGAGTCCACGTGGCCTACTGCTTAGTATCGGCCACATAGTGTGGTTTGATTAAGTCGATTGAGACAAATCTTTTCTCCTTTTTCCCAGCAAGAGGCGGTAAAGTACAGTCCTTGTTCCTTGAATTGCTAGGACCGGTACAGGTTTTCTGTAGGATGGCCCAAATTCTTTTTTATCCGCTATTTTTTCTCTGACCAGATCCCCGACTTTTGGGATCCAGACAAGTCTTGCCGTGACTGCCTTGACTTCCCCAGTGGCGGTCTGTTTCAGGTGGACGTTACTTTGTTGTGTCCTTCAATTAGATCCTGTAAAACAGCCAAACGATCAAGGATATCAAATGGTTTCTCATCCGCCACTGCGCCTTCACAATCAAGATCAGGTACCCACATTCTTGTCCCAAATAGGACCTCGTAAGGAGTGACACCCCTAGAGAGCTTCTTGGCTGGTTATTGAGAGCTCGTTGTACCCCATATATATGATTGACCCAACTACCGCCCTTGCCTAATACACTAGCTGTTAAAGATTGCTTTAGGTCCCAGTTTTTCCTTTCCACAACCGAATTTCCCTCAGGATGGTATGGAGAGGCGTACCGCAATGCTATGCCCATACTTTCCATGGCCTCTTTGTAAGCCCGAGAGCTAAACGCCGGGCCACGGTCAGAATGTAACGTGCCAACTGCGTATGTCCTGATAAAGACTCGCAAATCTTTGATAACAGTTTGAGCGTCAGTCGAGCGCTGAGGCCAAACCCATAGGAATCTTGAGCATGAATCCACTGCAGCCATGATATACTTGTAAGCCCCGTCTGATTGTAAGGGGCCGCAGTGGGTCCAGATATACACAAGCGAGAGGTCTGTCTGATTTTAATAACGTTGTCTGTGCCGGGCGTGCTATGGTGGAACCTTTCATCTGCTGGCAGATGCCACATTTCAAGACGTAGTCTTTAGTTTGTTTTGTCAGACCTGGCCACACAATAGCGCTGTTTCAACAATGAAATAGTCGTTGTAATGCCTGCATGCGCAGAGCCCAAACCCTCGTGTGCTGCAATAATCAAACCTTGCCTACGATCCATATTTGGTATTACTCTGTCCCCCACTCCAGGAATATGAGTATATGGAATGTTGTTTGCATCTAACTTGTAGGAGTACTATAAACTGATTTTAGTGTCCTATTTAATTCTCCGCAATACTTCCTCTTAGCGCATTTGAACCCTGGTGGTGTCCACCTGTTAGAGTGGGCCCGCTGCACTCTTGGGTCAGAGCTCTAGTCTTTGCTAACATTTGGCCATAAATTGTCGCGCTGGCGCGACCGCGCCAAAGGCAAGCCCGTCTGCGCCCGTCCGCGCACCGGGCACGCACAGCGCCAGCCATGCTGCCGGGTTGGGGAGGAACTCCGCCGGGAAGCTAGGTTACCGCTATACAGGTGAACAACTGCGGGCCATAGGTGAGTGGGGAGGTGTAGCTGGGGAGTTGGCAGGGACTGGTGGGCTAGAGTCAGACTTTGTCAAAAGGGATACCCTGAGGTGTGGCCTGCTTAATGTCAGGTCATTACCAAAGCACTATTTGGAGATTCAAATATTGCTGGAATCACATAATCTGGATGTCCTGTTCATGACAGAGACATGGACGCATCCTGGGTCAGATATGGAGCTGGGCCTGACCTGTCCACCGGGATACAAAGCATTTCATAAGCCAAGATCTAGTGGCAGAGGTGGTGGGGTTGGGATTATTTTTAAGGAGATATGGGATATCTCTCCAATGGATATTGATGAGGTGGCAGGTACTGAATTGCTGGGCTTCTCATTAAAAGACCACAAAGGACATGTGTTGACTGGTATTATTTGTTATAGGCCCCCGGGGGCAGTTAGTCTTCAACACCAGCAGGATTTAACTGACGTTTTTAGTAATATGGCACTTACCCACGCCAGACTGCTCATCCTAGGAGATTTTAACCTGTGGACCAATGGGAGCCTGGATTCAAGTTATAAAAACCTCCTACAATCCTGTGAGAACTTGAACCTGCTACAATGGATTGCAGAACCTAAACACAGGGGAGGGCATGTACTGGATCTGATCTTTGCTGATAAAAACTCCATTGGAGTGGAAAATATCCCACCGGTGGGTTGGTCCGATCACCACTTGGTTAAATTTCGGGTGTATAATCCCAGGCTGAGTGCTTCAACCACCAGGGTGGTAAGGAGTTTTCTAAGCAGGGACTGGAATGGACTTTTGAAGAGGGCAACACTGTCCCCTGTATTCCATACTAATGGGTCCTTCGATTCAGGAAAACAGGTGGAAGAGAACTATGCGGCTTTTTGTGGACATATAAATGAAAGGCTTGAACTGATTGCCCCTTTAAAAGTTACAAAAATTAGGTAGACCTTCAGCTCCTTGGTATAATGAAAAACTGAGGAATTTGAAAAAGGGATGTAAACAGGC
This sequence comes from Calotriton arnoldi, assembly GCA_963921515.1. Classification (NCBI taxonomy): domain Eukaryota; kingdom Metazoa; phylum Chordata; class Amphibia; order Caudata; family Salamandridae; genus Calotriton; species Calotriton arnoldi. The sequence goes on along the minus strand of CAWUFW010018104.1, from coordinate 228,963 downwards.
AGAACGGGAGTGGAGGAAGGCGTATGTAGATAAGGATAAAACCACCTGGAAGGAGAAAATATTTAGCTATAAAAAGAAATCGACATTGCAAAAGCAGAGTACTTTGCAGATGTTATTCTGAAGGCACCCAACAGTACTAAGAGTATTTTTAAAATTGTGAATGACATTGCTAGCCCAGATTGCACAAAAAACAAGATTCTTCCCACACAAGATCTATGTGATAGTTTAGCAACCTTTTTCGAGGATAAGATAAGTAAAATCATTGAAGGGCTGAAAGTGGACGATTTGGTCATCTCCGGTGGGGTGGATAGTAGGCCACCACCAAATAAGCAAGAGGGTTGGGTAGGTGGGACGAAGCCATCAGATCAGGTGGCCCTCTTAGATCATTTTGAGTTACCCTCAGAGGAGGACTTTAATAAAGTAGCTCTAGGTGTCTCTTCAGGTTCCCCTATGGACCCCCTTCCTCATAAAATATGGAAAGAGCTAGGCTCTGAACTCTTCCCGATACTCCGACAGTTGTGTGGTCAATCCTTGAGTAGCGGACTGGTACCGACATGCTGGAAACAAGCAATAATAACTCCACTTTTTAAAAAAACCATGCTTGATCCAGCTTGCCCTAAGAGTAATATACCCATTTCTCTTCTACCTTATCCAGTGAAGATCATAGAGCGTCTGGTGAGCAAGGCACTCTCCCAGTTCTTAGAGGTTAATAACAAGCTGGAGGATGTGCAATTTGGCTTCCGCCCAGGACACGGGACGGAGACTGCCTTGGTAACTGTTCTGGATGATCTTCGAATGCGAGCAGACAGGTGACAATCAGCTATATTGATCTTGCTGGACCTGTCTGCCGCATTCGACACGGTTAACCACGCGGTCCTTTTAGCGAGGCTGGAGGGAGCCGGGGTGGTGGGCGTGGCGCTGAAATGGTTTCAATCTTATCTGGCCAACAGACGACAGGCAGTGGCTCTCCCCCTTATCAATCAGATTTTGTTGATATTAGGCACGTTGTCCCTCAGGGGTCTGCGATCAGCCTGATATTATTCAATGCCTACATGAGGCCTCTGATTGCTGTCATTAAGTCACATAATGTCAGCCTTGTGAATTATGCTGACGACACACAGCTCATAGTGTCGCTGGAGGGGGATCATTCCGTCTCACTAGAAAAATGTCATGCCTGTATGCAGGATACGGTACACTGACTAAGAAATAACTCCCTGCAATTCAACGGTGACAAAATGGAGATCCTATGCTGTGCCGCTGGGAAAGTGCCATTCTTGCTCCCAACTGGTTTCTGGTCTATTCCCACGGGTACACCATTGGTACCCTCTGAGACGGTACGCAACCTGTGAATTAGTTTTAACGATAAGTTGAGTCTAGAAACTCAAGTTAATAAGATTGTGGGGAGCAGTTTCTCTCTCATCAGAGTACTTCGGAAGATTCTTCCGATGTTACCAACCAGGCCCGAGCACTATTTGTAAGGAGTGTTATTTTGAGTCGACTGGATTATTGCAACGCTTTGCTGCTGGAGTCTCCAAGGTACCTGATCGGGAGACTCCAGAGAATCCAGATTGTGGCGGCAAAGCTTGCTTTAATGAGCCCACGACGGTCATCAGCATCTCAGGCTCTGGCGGAGCTGCATTGGCTCCCTGTATGTTGGACTTGGCCCTTTTTGGCAGGTTCACCCCTAAACTTTTGCCTTTTCTGTGACCTTGTGTTGGTGGTTTCAGGCCTCTGAGCACTTTAGCACTGTGGTCCAGTGGAAAGTGCGTGCGCTCTCTGTGTATATTTGGTAAGGTTGGCCTGTCCTCCCATAGGAATGCATGGGGGATTCCCTGATTAAGTGTGTCAGTGGTAATTCCTGGAATGGGAGGAGCAGCGTGGTCAAGTTTAGTATGTATGAAATTGTGAGAATAAATTGCAGCCCGAACTGCCAAGCCATGTCTTCCCTGGACCGGAAACAAGCATCCTGGGACCGGTTTCTGGCTTACAGCCATCATCAGCCAGGCTATCTTGAATCCAGTGGCAAAGTGAGCAAGGGACCCACGTCTGGGCATACCCTGCTGGACTGTTCCCATGAGGCACAGGGTCAGACTGATTTGCATATGGCCATGTCTGAACTGGGGTGGTGGAGTGAGCTAAAGAATGATGATGGATTAAACCCAGATCAGTTGACTGGGGGTGAGTGTTTGATTTGCTCAAGCGCTCCGTCCATCATCCCCTTTGGTATCGCTTTGTTCACCCTAAGTTGGCAGGGTATGCCCAGACCTGGGTCCCTTGCTCACTTTGCCACTGGATTCAAGCTAGCCTGGCTGATGACGGCTGACTAGCCAGAAACCGGTCCCAGGATGCTTGTTTCCGGTCCAGGAAGACATGGCTCGGCAGTTCGGGCTGGACTGTTCCCATGAGGCACAGGGTCAGACTGATTTGCATATGGCCATGTCTGAACTGGGGTGGTGGAGTGAGCTAAAAAATGATGATGGATTAAACCCAGATCAGTTGACTGGGGGTGAGTGTTTGATTTGCTCAAGCGCTCCGTCCATCATCCCCTTTGGTATCGCTTTGTTCGCCCTAAGTTGGCAGGGTATGCCCAGACGCGGGTCCCTTGATCACTTTGCCACTGGATTCAAGCTAGCCTGGCTGATGACGGCTGACTAGCCAGATACCGGTCCCAGGATGCTTGTTTCCGGTCCAGGGAAGACATGGCTTGGCAGTTCGTGCTGGACTGTTCCCATGAGGCACAGGGTCAGACTGATTTGCATATGGCCATGTCTGAACTGGGGGTGGTGGAGTGAGCTAAAGAATGATGATGGATTAAACCCAGATCAGTTGACTGGGGGTGAGTGTTTGATTTGCTCAAGCGCTCCGTCCATCATCCACTTTGGTATCGCTTTGTTCGCCCTAAGTTGGCAGGGTATGCCCAGACGTGGGTCCCTTGCTCACTTTGCCACTGGATTCAAGCTAGCCTGGCTGATGACGGCTGACTAGCCAGAAACCAGTCCCATGATGCTTGTTTCCGGTCCAGGGAAGACATGGCTTGGCAGTTCGGGCTGGACTGTTCCCATGAGGCACAGGGTCAGACTGATTTGCATATGGCCATGTCTGAACTGGGGTGGTGGAGTGAGCTAAAGAATTATGATGGATTAAACCCAGATCAGTTGACTGGGGGTGAGTGTTTGATTTGCTCAAGCGCTCCGTCCATCATCCCCTTTGGTATCGCTTTGTTCGCCCTAAGTTGGCAGGGTATGCCCAGACGTGGGTCCCTTGCTCACTTTGCCACTGGATTCAAGCTAGCCTGGCTGATGACGGCTGACTAGCCAGAAACCGGTCCCAGGATGCTTGTTTCCGGTCCAGGGAAGATATGGCTTGGCAGTTCGGGCTGGACTGTTCCCATGAGGCACAGGGTCAGACTGATTTGCATATGGCCATGTCTGAACTGGGGTGGTGGAGTGAGCTAAAGAATGATGATGGATTAAACCCAGATCAGTTGACTGGGGGTGAGTGTTTGATTTGCTCAAGCGCTCCGTCCATCATCCCCTTTGGTATCGCATTGTTCGCCCTAAGTTGGCAGGGTATGCCCAGACGTGGGTCCCTTGCTCACTTTGCCACTGGATTCAAGCTAGCCTGGCTGATGACGGCTGACTAGCCAGAAACCGGTCCCAGGATGCTTGTTTCCGGTCCAGGGAAGACATGGCTTGGCAGTTCGGGCTGGACTGTTCCCATGAGGCACAGGGTCAGACTGATTTGCATATGGCCATGTCTGAACTGGGGTGGTGGAGTGAGCTAAAGAATGATGATGGATTAAACCCAGATCAGTTGACTGGGGGTGAGTGTTTGATTTGCTCAAGCGCTCCGTCCATCATCTCCTTTGGTATCGCTTTGTTCGCCCTAAATTGGCAGGGTATGCCCAGACGTGGGTCCCTTGCTCACTTTGCCACTGGATTCAAGCTAGCCTGGCTGATGACGGCTGACTAGCCAGAAACCGGTCCCAGGATGCTTGTTTCCGGTCCAGGGAAGACATGGCTTGGCAGTTTGGGCTGGACTGTTCCCATGAGGCACAGGGTCAGACTGATTTGCATATGGCCATGCCTGAACTGGGGTGGTGGAGTGAGCTAAAGAATGATGTTGGATTAAACCCAGATCAGTTGACTGGGGGTGAGTGTTTGATTTGCTCAAGCGCTCCGTCCATCATCCCCTTTGGTATCGCTGTTTCCGCCCTAAGTTGGCAGGGTATGCCCAGACATGGGTCCCTTGCTCACTTTGCCACTGGATTCAAGCTAGCCTGGCTGATGACGGCTGACTAGCCAGAAACCGGTCCCAGGATGCTTGTTTCCGGTCCAGGGAAGACATGGCTTGGCAGTTCGGGCTGGACTGTTCCCATGAGGCACAGGGTCAGACTGATTTGCATATGTCCATGTCTGAACTGGGAGTGGTGGAGTGAGCTAAAGAATGATGATGGATTAAACCCAGATCAGTTGACTGGGGGTGAGTGTTCGATTTGCTCAAGCGCTCCGTCCATCATCCCCTTTGGTATCGCTTTGTTCGCCCTAAGTTAGCAGGGTATGCCCAGACGTGGGTCCCTTGCTCACTTTGCCACTGGATTCAAGCTAGCCTGGCTGATGACGGCTGACTAGCCAGAAACCGGTCCCAGGATGCTTGTTTCCGGTCCAGGGAAGACATGGCTTGGCAGTTCGGGCTGGACTGTTCCCATGAGGCACAGGGTCAGACTGATTTGCATATGGCCATGTCTGAACTGGGGTGGTGGAGTGAGCTAAAGAATGATGATGGATTAAACCCAGATCAGTTGACTGGGGGTGAGTGTTTGATTTGCTCAAGCGCTCCGTCCATCATCCCCTTTGGTATCGCTTTGTTCGCCCTAAGTTAGCAGGGTATGCCCAGACATGGGTCCCTTGCTCACTTTGCCACTGGATTCAAGCTAGCCTGGCTGATGACGGCTGACTAGCCAGAAACCGGTCCCAGGATGCTTGTTTCCGGTCCAGGAAGACATGGCTTGGCAGTTCGGGCTGGACTGTTCCCATGAGGCACAGGGTCAGACTGATTTGCATATGGCCATGTCTGAACTGGGGTGGTGGAGTGAGCTAAAGAATGATGATGGATTAAACCCAGATCAGTTGACTGGGGGTGAGTGTTTGATTTGCTCAAGCGCTCCGTCCATCATCCCCTTTGGTATCGCTTTGTTCGCCCTAAGTTGGCAGGGTATGCCCAGATGTGGGTCCCTTGCTCACTTTGCCACTGGATTCAAGCTAGCCTGGCTGATGACGGCTGACTAGCCAGAAACCGGTCCCAGGATGCTTGTTTCCGGTCCAGGGAAGACATGGCTTGGCAGTTCGGGCTGGACTGTTCCCATGAGGCACAGGGTCAGACTGATTTGCATATGGCCATATTTGAACTGGGGTGGTGGAGTGAGCTAAAGAATGATGATGGATTAAACCCAGATCAGTTGACTGGGGCTGAGTGTTTGATTTGCTGAAGCGCACCGTCCATCATCCCCTTTGGTATGGCTTTGTTCACCCTAAGTTGGCAGGGTATGCCCAGACGTGGGTCCCTTGCTCACTTTGCCACTGGATTCAAGCTAGCCTGGCTGATGACGGCTGACTAGCCAGAAACCGGTCCCAGGATGCTTGGTTCCGGTCCAGGGAAGACATGGCATGGCAGTTTGGGCTGGACTGTTCCCATGAGGCACAGGGTCAGACTGATTTGCATATGGCCATGTCTGAACTGGGAGTGGTGGAGTGAGCTAAAGAATGATGATGGATTAAACCCAGATCAGTTGACTGGGGGTGAGTGTTTGATTTGCTCAAGCGCTCCGTCCATCATCCCCTTTGGTATCGCTTTGTTCGCCCTAAGTTGGCAGGGTATGCCCAGACGTGGGTCCCTTGCTCACTTTGCCACTGGATTCAAGCTAGCCTGGCTGATGACGGCTGACTAGCCAGAAACCGGTCCCAGGATGCTTGTTTCCGGTCCAGGGAAGACATGGCTTGGCAGTTTGGGCTGGACTGTTCCCATGAGGCACAGGGTCAGACTGATTTGCATATGGCCATGTCTGAACTGGGGTGGTGGAGTGAGCTAAAGAATGATGATGGATTAAACCCAGATCAGTTGACTGGGGGTGAGTGTTTGATTTGCTCAAGCGCTCCGTCCATCATCCCCTTTGGTATCGCTTTGTTCGCCCTAAGTTGGCAGGGTATGCCCAGACGTGGGTCCCTTGCTCACTTTGCCACTGGATTCAAGCTAGCCTGGCTGATGACGGCTGACTAGCCAGAAACCGGTCCCAGGATGCTTGTTTCCGGTCCAGGAAGACATGGCTTGGCAGTTCGGGCTGGACTGTTCCCATGAGGCACAGGGTCAGACTGATTTGCATATGGCCATGTCTGAACTGGGGTGGTGGAGTGAGCTAAAGAATGATGATGGATTAAACCCAGATCAGTTGACTGGGGGTGAGTGTTTGATTTGCTCAAGCGCTCCGTCCATCATCCCCTTTGGTATCGCTTTGTTCGCCCTAAGTTGGCAGGGTATGCCCAGACGTGGGTCCCTTGCTCACTTTGCCACTGGATTCAAGCTAGCCTGGCTGATGATGGCTGACTAGCCAGAAACCGGTCCCAGGATGCTTGTTTCCGGTCCAGGGAAGACATGGCTTGGCAGTTTGGGCTGGACTGTTCCCATGAGGCACAGGGTCAGACTGATTTGCATATGGCCATGTCTGAACTGGGGTGGTGGAGTGAGCTAAAGAATGATGATGGATTAAACCCAGATCAGTTGACTGGGGGTGAGTGTTTGATTTGCTCAAGCGCTCCGTCCATCATCCCCTTTGGTATCGCTTTGTTCGCCCTAAGTTGGCAGGGTATGCCCAGACGTGGGTCCCTTGCTCACTTTGCCACTGGATTCAAGCTAGCCTGGCTGATGACGGCTGACTAGCCAGAAACCGGTCCCAGGATGCTTGTTTCCGGTCCAGGGAAGACATGGCTTGGCAGTTCGGGCTGGACTGTTCCCATGAGGGACAGGGTCAGACTGATTTGCATATGGCCATGTCTGAACTGGGGTGGTGGAGTGAGCTAAAGAATGATGATGGATTAAACCCAGATCAGTTGACTGGGGGTGTGTTTGATTTGCTCAAGCGCTCCGTCCATCATCCCCTTTGGTATCGCTTTGTTCGCCCTTAGTTGGCAGGGTATGCCCAGACGTGGGTCGCTTGCTCACTTTGCCACTGGATTCAAGCTAGCCTGGCTGATGACGGCTGACTAGCCAGAAACCGGTCCCTGGATGCTTGTTTCCGGTCCAGGGAAGACATGGCTTGGCAGTTCGGGCTGGACTGTTCCCATGAGGCACAGGGTCAGACTGATTTGCATATTGCCATGTCTGAACTGGGGTGGTGGAGTGAGCTAAAGAATGATGATGGATTAAACCCAGATCAGTTGGCTGGGGGAGAGTGTTTGATTTGCTCAAGCGCTCCGTCCATCATCCCCTTTGGTATCGCTTTGTTTGCCCTAAGTTGGCAGGGTATGCCCAGACGTGGGTCCCTTGCTCACTTTGCCACTGGATTCAAGCTAGCCTGGCTGATGACGGCTGACTAGCCAGAAACCGGTCCCAGGATGCTTGTTTCCGGTCCAGGGAAGACATGGCTTGGCAGTTCGGGCTGGACTGTTCCCATCAGGCACAGGGTCAGACTGATTTGCATATGGCCATGACTGAACTGGGGTGGTGGAGTGAGCTAAAGAATGATGATGGATTAAACCCAGATAAGTTGACTGGGGGTGAGTGTTTGATTTGCTCAAGCGTTCCGTCCATCATCCCCTTTGGTATCAGACTGTTCCCATCAGGCACAGGGTCAGACTGATTTGCATATGGCCATGACTGAACTGGGGTGGTGGAGTGAGCTAAAGAATGATGATGTATTAAACCCAGATCAGTTGACTGGGGGTGAGTGCTTGCAATGTTCAACACTCCGTCCATCATCCCCTTTGGTTTTGCTATGTTCGCCCTAAGTTGGCAGGGTATGCCCAGACGTGGGTCCCTTGCTCACTTTGCCACTGGATTCAAGATAGCCTGGCTGATGATGGCTGTAAGCCAGAAACCGGTCCCAGGATGCTTGTTTCCGGTCCAGGGAAGACATGGCTTGGCAGTTCGGGCTGGACTGTTCCCATGAGGCACAGGGTCAGACTGATTTGCATATGGCCATGTCTGAACTGGGGTGGCGGAGTGAGCTAAAGAATGATGATAGATTAAACCCAGATCAGTTGACTGGGGGGAGTGCTTGCAATGTTCAACACTCCGTCCATCATCCCCTTTGGTTTTGCTATGTTCGCCCTAAGTTGGCAGGGTATGCCCAGACGTGGGTCCCTTGCTCACTTTGCCACTGGATTCAAGATAGCCTGGCTGATGACGGCTGTAAGCCAGAAACCGGTCCCAGGATGCTTGTTTCCAGTCCAGGGAAGACATGGCTTGGCAGTTCGGGCTGGACTGTTCCCATGAGGCACAGGGTCAGACTGATTTGCATATGGCCATGTCTGAACTGGGGTGGCGGAGTGAGCTAAAGAATGATGATGGATTAAACCCAGATCAGTTGACTGGGGGTGAGTGCTTGCAATGTTCAACACTCCGTCCATCATCCCCTTTGGTTTTGCTATGTTCGCCCTAAGTTGGCAGGGTATGCCCAGACTTGGGTCCCTTGCTCACTTTGCCACTGGATTCAAGATAGCCTGGCTGATGACGGCTGTAAGCCAGAAACCGGTCCCAGGATGCTTGTTTCCGGTCCAGGGAAGACATGGCTTGGCAGTTCGGGCTGGACTGTTCCCATGAGGCACAGGGTCAGACTTATTTGCATATGGCCATGTCTGAACTGGGGTGGCGGAGTGAGCTAAAGAATGATGATGGATTAAACCCAGATCAGTTGACTGGGGGTGAGTGCTTGCAATGTTCAACACTCCGTCCATCATCCCCTTTGGTTTTGCTATGTTCGCCCTAAGTTGGCAGGGTATGCCCAGACGTGGGACCCTTGCTCACTTTGCCACTGGATTCAAGATAGCCTGGCTGATGACGGCTGTAAGCCAGAAACCGGTCCCAGGATGCTTGTTTCCGGTCCAGGGAAGACATGGCTTGGCAGTTCGGGCTGGACTGTTCCCATGAGGCACAGGGTCAGACTGATTTGCATATGGCCATGTCTGAACTGGGGTGGCGGAGTGAGCTAAAGAATGATGATGGATTAAACCCAGATCAGTTGACTGGGGGTGAGTGCTTGCAATGTTGAACACTCCGTCCATCATCCCCTTTAGTTTTGCTTTCTCTTGCTACAGCGGTCTGAACTGCTGTCAGAATTTTTCTGTTGAAGTGAAACGCATTTCTGCGTTTGTGTACAGGTGTGATTTGTAAGTGATTGGTACCGTTTCGCCGTCATTGAAGGCTAAGTAGGTGTACCCGCATTGACCCGCTATTACACGGATCACTAAGTTGCGTACGTTTACCTGCGTCTGTAAGTATTTTGAAGCTATCATGTCTGCTTGTAGTGAACGTAGGATGTTTGGGTGTTCCTGGGTCCATTGTCTAACTGAAAAGTCAGGTTTATTAAGTCGTAGAAAGGTTTTACTCTCTCCGCGTAATCCAAAATGTATGTTCTGCCGAAATTTAGGAATCCCAGTATTGATTGTAAAAAAATTATGATTTTGGAGGTTGGAGCAGCGCACACTTTTCTAAAAAGTTGGCTGCCAGTATTTTCCCTTCACTTGAAAGCTCATATCCTAAAAACAGGACATTGAGGTGGGCGATTTTTGATTTTTTAAATTAAATTTGTAGCCCTCAGAGGTGAATCCCATAATTATGGTGCTCACCCTGGTCAAGTGCCTTTTTAAGTCATCGTCCATCAGATAAATATCATCCACATAGGATAATGCTTCCTCATCAAAATTTTGGAGTAATTTGGTTACTCTTGCTGAAAATAACCCCGGGCTACTATTATACCCTTGGGGGAGACACCAAAATTGTCGCTGGGACCCCAACGCTGAAAATGCGGTCAAATACCTGCTTTCAGGCGCTATATTTTGGCACAAAAATCCATTTGAGAAATCAAGTGTAGTTTTGTATTTTTTCCGCACAATGTTATTCATTAATGCGGCACCGTGTGCATTTTGAACTGCAAATGTCTTAGTGCAAGTGTTTAAATGTCTGTAATCTAAAACTAGACAATATGTATTGTCAGGTTTCATGACAGGAAACAAAGGATTGTTCATTGATGAGGTGCAATTTTCAATCACCCCTTGGTAATCAAGTTGATCTAAGATCTCCCTGACCTGTTTTCTAGCGTCTTGCTCTATTGGATATTGTCTCTGTGCATTTGGTGAAACTTTTAACGGGATCACGTGGTGGGTTGAATCCTCATCCCATCCGGCATGATTTTTGTACAAAGCTGGAGCTAGGGCTACTGCCCACTCCCGTGCATATGTGTGTTTTAAATGAATGGGAACGAGGTCGGAGAAGGCTGGAAAAATTACCGTTTCTCCCCTAGGGCACTCCATAACGAATGCTGGCGGCCAATCTTGTTCAGCTAATAGGATGTCATAACCAGATGACAGATTCTTCCAAAGAGACCTTTAACTCTCCTGAGCTTGTCCCCCTCCATTTGGAGTGTTATTTCATATAACTTATGTAGGACGCTTACCCTCGTATCTGGTGTTTCCACCGTGATGTAATCATTCAAGTCCGCTGTCACCAGAAATTCCTTCAGGTTCTGGCGAGCTATTGTTACTTCTGACACACTGTCTAGCATCGTCTGAGCCCATTCCCCGTTCAGAAGAAGTGTCCTCAGAGTTCTGGGCATGTCTGATCTTTAGACCTGCAACTTTCTTCTTCTTAAACTGAGGTTTTGACTTTGGTTTTTCTTCTTTTTTTGGAAGTATAGTCTTGAGCGTGCTGTTTGTCTCTGGACTTTGTACGCTCTTCTTGTCTTTCTGACCGTCCTTCCCTCTCGGAGTTTTTCGATGAACCCTGAAAGGAACAAGAGGAATGTGTATCAGTATCCCGATACCTGTCAGGTTTCCTAATGTTATCCCTATTCCTAAGATTATACCTCTTTTCAGAGGGCTCCTGTGAAGGAGATCTACCTCGGGATTGAGATCTATTTCCTTTAAAGTTTTGTTGTTTTTTATTATTCCACTTCTTTTTAGAAGAAGCTGGTGTCTGCTTGGAAGTGTCCTTTTCAGGACTGCCCATAAGTTGTAGTTTTAAAGCTTTCCCACCTAAACTGTCTCTGCCTAATTCTGCATAAGCAGTTTAAATTATTTTGGGTAGTTCGTGTTGTTGATCTATAGGACTGAACTCCCTTAGGCGTTGGCGGATTGCCACCGAAGCTGCTTCCCCTTTAATATTAGCTAGTATTATGGCTGATACCTGATCATAGTTACCTAGTAACTTCATCCCTAAGTTTAGGGCAGGCTCTGCTCCGTACTTGTTTTGTAGTTGTCTCAATACATCTGGTACTACAGCTAAGGATGGTATACCATGAGTTCTGGTATATATGGCAGCAAAGACCGTACCCCAAGTAGTACAATCTTCTACTTGTGGTGTTATCCCCATGGGCAAGCAGATTGTTAGCATTCTGTGTTTTTCAGACGGGGTAGTATTCGGGAATACTGCCTCGAGCTGAGTTATTTTCTGAGCTACCCAGAATGGCATTTGTTCACGTTTCATGGTTATTTTGTCCATTACCGCGTGTAATGTTTGTGGTGTAATTTTAGTTGCTGTACCTTGAGATTGAGTGCCATTTGTTGCAACTGTTGCAGGTTGGACTGTGAAAGTCCTCATGACGAATTGCGTCAAGTTTCTGTAGATTTTAATTAAATCCTTGTGTTGTATGAGTAAGTCTGCCTGTGGCATTGTGTCAATGTCAGGATGTGGTGTGTAAGCCGCTAATATTGGCCATGTTGCCCCCTCTCCTCTGAGCAGGCCTAATCTTACTCTTCTTCTTGTGTGCGGTAGGGTGCCTTTAAACCAGTATAAGTGTTCCTGGTACGAGAGTGGAATCTCTATGTCCTTGAACGGACCATATTCCACTGGTGCATCTCCTTCTGTATAGTAGTGAAATGTCTGTGTTCTTGCATCTGCTGCTGGGAATGTAACCCACGAATAGAATACCTCTGTTTTATTTGATTCGTGTGCCTCAATCACAAAAGCTACTAAACCACCCCTAGCTGAAAAACCATTTTCTAATAGTTTCAGGGTGATTGTATGTCTGAATTTTGGAGCAATTTTTATTGCGTTTGTATCTTCTTCTCCTGAGAGGTGTAGGTCTACTACTGGGTCCTCCCTGCCCTCAGTCATTTTGTAAAGAAGAAGTTTTTGTTCAGGGGAACTAAGATAAGGTTTTATATGCACAATTTTAGGAACACTGTGTCCTTTAAGCTTGATTTAACCAACAGCCAATAAATAGGATTTTTAGCCTGCTCAGCTGTGGTGGAATTTGAGCCCACCCACTCCAGACGTCTCTGGTGTTTTATGAGTAGGGGTCTCTGAGAATAGCACGACTGAACTACTCAGATTCTACTGTTAAATAAGTACCCAACCAACGTTGGCGGCGCCATGTCATGTAGTTCCTATATTACCCATACAGGATCTGTGCGTTCGGATAACATAAACTGTAGGACTGGTGGCAGACTGGCTCTGAGCACCCCCACCGAGAATGTTAGCCTTTCTGTTTTAGCTAGCTCCCAGTGCCACTAGAATCTCCTCTTATCGGGGAGAGAACAGTTTCTGGCAACCTCGGAACATGACAACCCTGATCCCCCAGGATTGTGGAAACAATATACTACTTTTCGCTCAGTCACTCGTGCTCACTTATTCGGTCTCAGAGAGTTACACAGAAGAAACAGTCGGGCGTGTTACAATAAGAATTTATTGCACAGTTGTCCTTCTAGTGTAAAATAGATGTGGTGCAACAACCGTTAGACAGTAGCAGATATGTATGATTAGCAGTACAGTGAAAATAAAAGGATAGTACAGTTCTACCATCTTGCAATAATCATGAATATATACATGAATATAAAATGCTTGATAAAATGCGCGTACTCCTACGATGCCTATCTAGATGTACCTAAGTGTACCTAGCATGTGAGTAGGTGTGAAGCCAAGAATCCCTCTAGGATTTAGTCTAACCCCATTACCTGAAGTGAGAGAGTGTGGGACCCCGTCCTGGTCTCGAGTTGGACACCCCGCGAGGATGTGTTAGACCACTGTCAGCTGGAGCGTCTGCATGCAGGAGCCTCAGCGTCTCTGGTCAGTGTGTCGGCCTGGAAGTCTCAGTCTCCTCTCCCAACCCTAGCAAGATGTGCTGTATTTATACAAAAAGTATCTAGGGTTTCTTTGTCCCTTGTTTCTTGTATTAGCCATTGTTGGATTTGAGGATGACGTATGGGATGAACCTTGTACGTAGATATTATGCAGGTGGTGTGTAGCCCCTGCCTGGTTTCCAGGAACCCTCATGAATATTCATTCATACTGTATGAGTCTATTGATGGAGTTATAGGACGCTATTGTTCAGGGAAAACCCTCCTTCTGTGCCCAGGACTAGAACTAGGTAAAGGTTCAATCCTAAATGCTCGATACTGTGTAAGTATAAGGGAGATAATGTAGGTGAAGGTGTATGATATTACCCGGGCCTATATTAGGGTACCTATATGAAACATAACACAGCAACGTCTCTGTGGTATGCAGCCATGGCTGCCAAGTGTGAAGCTTGCATCCGCTCCATGTTCTACATGATCATTCTCATGTGACGCAACTCCTTGGTGACATCGCTGGAGCCACTTTGACTGGACAGTTGATCTTGTCTCTGAGTCAATACTCTAGCGATGTCAGCCATGGAATGCTGGAGAGCATGGAGCGGACTGTGGGTGCCTGTGATGGACTCTAGGTGGTCCCGAATGGGACTGAGACACCCACGTACACCATCTATTTTGGCTGCCAGACTGTCAAACCTCACCCGCACCTGACCAGTCATCTCCTGCTGGACCTCTACCGCACGACGTTGAAATGTTAGAAGTGGGTCCTCAAGGTCCTGGGAGACAGGTGTGGTGGTGGGGGCTTGCTGCTGTGTGTTTTGTGCAGGAGGTGGAGCTACCACAACGCTGCTGGATGTCCCTGCTTCCGGAGATGGGCTGCCAATGGAATTGAGCTGCTCTTGGAGGGTGTCCTGGTCGATGGTTGAGATGTCTTCATCTTCATCATTGAAGAGTGGGACAGGCAGCTGTACAGGAGGTGATGTTTCTCCCTCTTCAATGTAAAGGTGTGATGCTGTTGTATGCGTGTCTCAAGTATGATCATGCATTAGATCAGTTTACAAGCAGACTGCATGACAATGTCCATTCAGAATGTTTAGGAGGAGAGACTTATTACATGCAGGATAGTGAATCATTGTACAACATCACTGATGTGACATTATAGTTGTAAATTTTATTAATACAGTTTACAAGAATGCTAAATGTGAGTGGCCAATTTCTACACACATGCAGCACCAGTTGTGTGAGCAGGCCACCACCGATGGCAGCACACATGCACCATTGTGCACGGGTGTCTGAGTTGAGTAGAAGATTGTACATGTGCAAATGGGGAGCTCACTGCACATACACATTCTGGCACACAACTCAGACACCCGTGCACAATGGTGCATGTGTGCTGCCATCGGTGGTGGCCTGCTGACTTTTGCCAATGATCAGTCTCGTTCACGGGGCATCATCATATTGTTGTCAATGAGATGCAGCCCTGTGTAGCCAATTTGTATGTGCATGGTGTTGAGGCAAGGAGGCCAATGTGACACTCTGCCGCCTCTCCAGTCAATATGCCACTTTGCTTGTTCATGTTGCCCTTATTTTGTAGTCTGATGTATATGTTTTTTGCTATATTTTGGATTGATTTTCTGTGCATATTTCCAAGTCTGTGACACCACCAATATGTGTCTTTCAATATATTCAATGACTAAGGTGATATGAGGCTATACCCCCAGGGACCATAGTATCTGGGACAAGATCTGCAGTCAGTGTGGGTGTGCACTGAGGGATAATTATTTGGGCATGAGTCACATTGGTCACATCCACCCCATCCCCCAGTCCCTGGTTGTTGCTTACCCTGTTGCTGATGTAGCTGG
Organism: Calotriton arnoldi; assembly: GCA_963921515.1. Lineage (NCBI taxonomy): Eukaryota > Metazoa > Chordata > Amphibia > Caudata > Salamandridae > Calotriton > Calotriton arnoldi. Next base: position 213,821 of record CAWUFW010018104.1, on the reverse strand, counting down.
TCATGTTCAGCACTATCCTGTTCCTGGACTCCAACCACCGACTCCTCGCAGATAACTGTGGACACCTGTTCCTCCTAGGCATCCAGCTCCTCTTGTGGCACTGGACTCCCACCTCCGGTCTGCAGTGCTGCCTGGCGATTGTTGGACAGTTTCTGCTTGGTCTTGAGCTTAGCATCATGCCAGCGCTTCTTGCAGTCGGTCACTGTCCTCTTGACCTCTGCGACAGCATTCACCTTGGCTACAGTGGACTGCCATATTGCATTTTTGGTCCCCAATGACACAGTGGAGCTGACAAACAGCTGGTGTTTTTTGTCTGGCACCTCCGCAATCAGGATCTAATTTTCCTGCTGGCTGAATCTGGTTTTCCTCTTCCTCTTACCCTGGGTCTCTGGCTTGTCCTCCTGGCTGTTTGAGGTGTTAGGGGGTAGCTCTCTCCTGCATTACTGGGTCCAGGTTCCTCCATGATTCTTCTGCTATTTTTTTTTTGTAGTGTTTTGGGTACTTCGCGGGCGTTTTGTAGTTAATTTTCCCACGAAACGTGAAAAAAGTGTTGTCACGCTGATTAGCGTGTAGTTTCTGGCCGCTGACTGGCCGGCCGCCACTTTTTCACATTTGCGGCAAGATTTTTATCGCTGTAACGCAGAGGTTAACGTCGACAAATCCAGGCGCAATGAGAAATTATCGCCATGTAGCGACGTATTGTAAATACGTCGCAACCATGGTGATAGTTTTCAGCTGTACAAGGCGGTAGGAAAATTGCCCTTAGCGGCAATTCTTGTACATGTACCCCTTTGTTTTCATAAACCATAAAACCAATAATGAAAAGATAGCCCATCCAGCACAGAGGGACTCTTCTTAGTTGTTTGATTATAATTGATAGTCTGCATACTTGGCGGAGACCTTCGCAAACTGGGAGGAAATCTCTGTATGGTAAAGTATAGGGAAAAGTTTGAAAGTTTACTGAACTTTTTATAAAATAATAAAACTTTTTTATAACAAATAGTAATGTTTGTGATGTTAATTATGTTTTATAATTCTTTTAAATCTAGAATAATATAATAAATTGTTACAGCATTAATAGCTGATTTTAATATGAAAAATGTATTACTTTGAGTGTACTAATTTAAAATAGAATTATTTTCAGAAATCTGGGGTTGCTTATGGCCCCAACTAGAAGGGGTCTCGCCTGACAGTTTGGACGGCATTATATTCATCACCTAGCTGTTGTTGCAAATTTCCTGTCAGGCTGTTAACCAGTGCCAACAAGGACCTACCCTCAAGAGCTGGTTTGGGGAGTGAGGTGATCCGTCACCTTATAAAATTAGCTTGGGTGTTTTGTTCGAGAATCAGAGGAGATGTATTCTTCTAGTAAGTTGGGGCAATTGGGTTATGTCATCTGTGACTTTTTTTTATAATACCTCAAGAGTGAGGAAGAAAGAGGGGAGCCCCACGTCGAGAGCAAACACAACCAAGCATGGCTTCTCATTAAAGTATTACCAGGATGTTTCAGTCCATTGGGAGAAAACTCTCTATCACAAGATTGCACATTTTGCCCAAATCCATGCTAGCATAACATTTAATTTATTGATGAAGCTGAAGTAAACAGTTTTTCAAATTGATCCATTATTCATGGTGGGGAAGCGGGGCGCATTATTTCAGAGGTTGATAATTTTCGAGAACAGAAAGGTGAAGGCACAACAAAAATAACTAGAAGTAAGTGACTATATCATTCCAGCTGTTTCTGTGGTGGTCAAAATTCTTAAATTAACCGTATTATTCAGGCAACCTCTTAACAAGTTGTTAAGTAAAGATGACATGGTGGTAGATGAAAGTGCGTTTATCCTCATTGATCCTCAAGCACCAACTGACAGGCAAGATTCACTGAACATTCTAATGTGAGCTTCACATGAAGATTCTACCGAATGGTAGGTACCAACTGGGTTAGAATGGTAGGGAGAGGTGGGCAAGGAAAGGGAGGGTAAAAGAGGAAAAGCAGGAAGGGTAAATATAATAACATATTACAACACAAGTGTTTGTGTGCCCTCTCCTATTCAAGGGCTATCCCAGACATTTATTCAAACCACCATCTGTTGAGCGATGGTTACCCACGATTACACGCAGTTACTGGAAGTCAAGGGCAGAGGACGGATTTGGAGATTCAGTGTGAAAAGAAAGGTAAAAATACAATAAAGTTAGAACCAAAGTATTGTTGATATAAGATATTAAAATAGAAACGGTTACATTTCATAATCAGTTTGCCAACTGGGCGGACAACAATTCCTGACATCCTTGGACGCTCTGGAGCTGGGAATGAAGGCGTCTGATCCTTCATCCTTGCCAAACTCGGGAGTGCACACTTTGGAACAACTCGCAACATTGTCCATGCTCCAAGTACTGCCATCTTCCAATAACACAGAGTTGCTATTAACACGTTTAATTTTCAAGGGTATAGAGAAATCAGAAACTTTAGAACGATTAACATTAGGTCTTTTGATAACAACCCACTGACCTACGTGCCACTCTCTGTTGCTCGTCCCCCATTTTTGATCATACCTGGATTTGTAATCTGTTTGATGACTATTTACTTTGTCTAAGACTGTCATTCTGTCTACCCAAACAGGACAACCACCATTGAGCCAGTTAGGGGTCAATTTGGAATCTGGATTCTTTCCCTTGAGTGAAGTGAAGGGAGATACCCCTGAAACACTATTGGGAGTAGTGTGGTATGACAATAGCATCTTCCTTATGGCATCATCAAAAGGTTCCTTGGAGACAAGAGCCAATTCGATGGTATCCTTTATCATCCTGTTGGCTCTTTCGACCAACCCATTGGCCTGAGGACAATAAAGAGGGGATTTTAAGTGAGTGATGGACAAGGTTCTCATTTCATCAGAAGTAAATTGAACCCCGTTGCCAGTAACTAACGTGTTAGGAATACCTTCTTTGGAAAATGTATCTTTAAGGAATTCATTCAGTGCAGAAGTGGTGATGGTGGTGACAGATTTGGTGGAAATCCAGTAAGAGTGATAATCAATTAACACAAACATGAATCTCTGAGATAAAATTAAGCAAATTGAGGGGGCCGATGATGTCAAGCCCCAACTTGTCCCATGGCTTAGAGGGAACAGTAACGGGGGAAGAGGGGGGCCTTGCGAGTGATTTTAGTTTTATCACTGGAAGTACAAGCCAAACAATCCTTTACCACTTTCTCTATCATAGAGCCCATATTGGGGAACCAGTAGTCATTTCTGATCTTACTTTTTGTCATACTCCTACCAGGATGACCCTCGAGGGCAATCTCAATGATGCGTTCATACATGCCTTTGGGTGGTATGATCTTGTTGCACCTGTGTATGTAGTTATAAATGATGGACAATTCATCCCTTACAATCCAGAAAGGTCTAAGGTTTTCAGGAACTTACTTGATATTCTTGGGCTATCCCTTACTAATGATGGCCTTAAGGGACGATAGGGTGTTGTCGTCCTGTGCACATTTCTCCCATTCATCCTTACTGATGGCTGGAATGTCTATGGAAAGAATTGCGTAATCAGAGGGCTTAGTGTAGGCATCTTCTACGTCAATCGGAAGTCTAGACAAACAGTCTGCACCCTGGTTCTTGTCATCTGGTACATATATCATATTATAGTTAAAACCTTGTAGACCCAACACCCACTTAGAGATGCGGGGTGGCCTTCTCGATACATTTAGTGGAGAACATGGGCAGTAGAGGTTTATGATCAGTTCTTATGTTGAATGGGATTCCCCATAGAAAGAATTTAAAATGATTTATCGCCCAAAAACAAGCAAGAGCTTCCTTCTCTATGGTGGAGTAATTGCGTTCAGGATCTTTAAGAGTTCTGGATGCAAAAGCTATTACTTTTTCTTTCCCTTCAACAATTTGTGTGAGTGAGGCACCTAATCCCTTCACGCTAGCATCTGTGGTTAAGGTGGTTTTAGCATTGGGATTAAACATACTCAAAAGAGGTGCTTCCGTGATGGCTTGCTTGATATGTGAGAACTCATTTTGGCATTCTTCACTCCATTCAAAGGGGTACCCTTCTTTAACAAGGTCCTAAGAGAATGTACATGGTCGGCAACATTTTTTATATATTTGGACATGTATTCCACTAGGCCTAGGAAGGATTTGAGTTCTTCCTTATTGGAAGGCGCTGGTGCTAATTTTACTGAGTCCACAAGACTGGTTTTGGGACTTATTCCTTTACCTGTAATAGTGTGGCCAAGATACACTACTGATTCCACCCCAATTTTGCATTTGCCTTTCTGTGTGGTAAACCCAGCTTTGCTCAAATTTCTCAGAACCTCTTCAATGACTTTGTTGTGTTCCTCCTTTGACTCGCAATAGATAAGGATGTCGTCCTGAAAGCATAATACCTTGTCAGTGCCCAGCAATATGTGTTGCATGACACACTGGAACACTGCCGCAGCAGATGCCAATCCGAACAGCATCCTACAAAATTGGTAGGCACCAAATGGGGTTATAAAAGAAGTGAGAGCTTTGGAATCGGGATGGAGAGCTACTTGGTGGTAAGCCAATGAGGGATCCAGAACACTAAAGTACTTTGCTCCCTGTATGACGCTGAGCATTTCATTGATATTAGGGAGGGGTTCCTGTCCACCCAAATATTAGCATTTAGATCTCTCAGATTGACACACAACCTGATACTCTTACCCCCTTCCTTGGATGCTATTACGATGGGGGAAAGCCATTCAGAGCTCTCAATCTTCTCAATGATTCCATTGGTCTCTAACTTGTTCAATTCCTTTTACAGGGGGTCATGTACGAGCAGTGGAACAGACCTGGCTTTATGTGCTACAGGCTTGTACTGTTCTTTCAGTTTAATATTGTGGAGGTAACTTTTGAGTAAGCCTAATTTGTCTGAGAAAACTTCGGGGACCTTCTCGCATATGTCATTGCCAATCACTGATTTGTCTACAAGATAGACAGGTTCGGGAGCATTGGGATCCAGCTTAATTCCTAATTCTTTTGGTGTTTCCACCCTAGCAGATTGGAACCATTTTTTGTGATATACACTTTCCCAAAGGTAGATTTACCTTTGAAACTAATTTGCATAACAAGAATTCCAACCAATGGTATGGGTTCATTATTGTTACCGCCGGGATGAATGTCTGGAGGCAGAAGAGTTTAGTGCTTGTTCTTTGAATTTTCTTTAACCCCTTCGCTGCTAGGCCTTTTCCCCCCTGTGCTAAGCCTTTTTTTGGCTATTTGGGGTAGTTTGCGCTTAGGCCCCTGTAACTTTTTGACCACATGAGGTATCCACGCCAAATTTGCGTCCTTTTTTCCAACATCATGGGGATTCTAAAGGTACCCAGGGTTTGTGGATTCCCCTGGAGGGGACCCAGAAATTAGCCAAAATACAGCTAAACTTTGTTTTTCTTGGGAAAAATGGGAAAAAAGGGCGACAGATGAAAGCGTCTGGTTTTTTCCCTGCAAATGGTATCAAAAAAGGGTTGTAGTGCTGAAATAACCATCTTCCCAGCTTTCAGGGACAAGCAGACTTTTGTCAGAAAACCCAAAAAAATTCCCGCAGTTTTGGCATTTTTCTGGGACAAAGCCTATTTTGCTATTTTTGTGCTTTCATCCTCCTTCCAGTTCATGGTAGAAATGGGTATGAAAGCAATAAATGTATCCTGGAAAGCTATACATTTTTGAAAAGTAGACAAAATTATGAATTCAGCAAGGGGTCATTTGTGTAGATCTTTCAAGGTTTCTTTATAGAAACTAACAGTTAAATATAGGAAAAATTGAAAATTAGTTGAAAAAAACAGCCATTGGTGTCAACGTTTTCACCTGTAACTTCTTCTAATTATGACAGCTGTTTGAAAGCAATATACCGTTACATCCGCTGGACCTATCTGGTTGTGGGGATATATAGGACTTGTAGGTTCACAAAGAACCCGACAGAACCCAGAGCCAATAACTGAGCAGCGTCTTGCAATGGTTTTTTATTATGTACCGGGTATATAGCAATTATTTTGGGAAAATGTATACATGGAAAAATCGGTATGAAAGACACCTATGTATTTCTGAAATGGGAACAAAATATAGAGTTTAGAAACAGTAGATATTTGCACATGAGAATTATAGGTCATTTTTCAAAATGACTTCTTTTTACACATTGTCTTTCATTTGGAAGGCAGAAATGCATCGAAAGTCAATAGGTAATAACAGTTGCTCTACAATTCTGTATTACCCTAAGTCTCCCAATAAAAATGGTACCTCACTTGTGTGGGTAGGCCTAGTGCCCACGACAGGAAACAGCTCAAAACACAACGTGGACACACCACATTTTCACAATGAAAAATGACCCTGCAAAGTGCCTAGCTGTAGTTTTTAACCCTAGCTCTGCGGGCACCTAGGGGAACCTTGCAAACCTATACATTTTTTAAACTAGACTCCCAGGGGAATCCAGGATGGGGTGACTTGACTGGCTCGCACCAGGTTCTGTTACCCAGAATCCCTTGCAAACCTAAGAAATTGTCAAAAAAACCACATTTTCCTCACATTTCTGTGGTGGAAAGTTCTGGAATCTGTGTGGATCCACAAAATTCCACCAACCCCGCGTTCCCCAAATTCTTCAGAGAAAAATGGTACTTCACTTGTGTGGGTAGGCCTAGTGCCCGCAACAGGAAACGGCCCAAAACGCAACGTGGACACACCACATTTTCACTGTGAAAAACGACCCTTTTTTTGCAAAGTGCCTAGCTGTCGTTTTTTAACCCTAGCTCTGCCGGCACCTAGGGAAACCTAGCAAACCTATACATTTTTGAAAACTAGACACCCAGGGGAATCCAGGATGGGGTGACTTGACTGGCTCTCACCAGGTTCTGTTGCCCAGAATCCCTTGCAAACCTAGAAATTTGTCCAAAAAACACATTTTCCTCATATTTTTGTGGTGGAAAGATCTGGAATCTGCGTGGATCCACAAAATTCCACCCACCCTGCATTCCCCAAAGTCTTCAGAGAAAAATGGTACCTCACTTGTGTGGTTAGGCCTAGTGCCCGCGACAGGAAATGGCCCAAAACGCAACATGGACACACCACATTTTCACAGTGAAAAATGACCCTTTTTTTGCAAAGTGCCTATCTGTAGGTTTTGAACCCTAGCTCTGCCGGCACCTAGGAAACCTAGCAAACCTATACATTTTTGAAAACTAGACACCCAGGGGAATCAAGGATGGGGTGACTTGACTGGCTCTCACCAGGTTCTGTTACCCAAAATCCCTTGCAAACCTCAGAATCTGTCAAAAAAACCACATTTTCCTCACATTTCTGTGGTGGAAAGTTCTGGAATATGCGTGGATCCACAAAATTCCACCCACCCCGCGTTCCCCAAAGTCTTCCGAGAAGAATGGTACCTCACTTGTGTGGGTAGGCCTAGTGCCCGCGACAGGAAACGGCCCAAAACGCAACGTGGACACACCACATTTTCACAGTGAAAAATTACCCTTTTTTTGCAAAGTGCCTAGCTGTACATTTTTAACCCTAGCTCTGCCGGAACCTAGGAAAACCTAGCAAACCTATACATTTTTGAAAACAAGGCACCCAGGGGAATCCAGGATGGGGTGACTTGACTGGCTCTCACCAGGTTCTGTTACCCAGAATCCCTTGCAAACCTCAAAATTTGTCCCCAAAAACACATTTTCCTCACATTTCTGTGGTGGAAAGTTCTGGAATCTGCGTGGATCCACAAAATTCCACCCACCCCGTGTTCCCCAAAGTCTTCAGAGTAAAATGGTACCCCACTTGTGTGGGTAGGCCTAGTGCCCGCGAAAGGAAATGGCCCAAAACACAACGTGGACACACCACATTTTCACAGTGAAAAATGACCCTTTTTGCAAAGTGCCTAGCTGTACATTTTTAACCCTAGCTCTGCCGGCACCTAGGGAAACCTAGCAAACCTATACATTTTTGAAAACTAGACACCCAGGGGATTCCAGGGAGGTATGGCTTGCGTGGATCCCCCAACGTTTTCTTACCCAGAATCCCCTGCAAACCTGAAATTTAGCTGAAAAAATCACTTTTTCCAAACATTTTTGTGTGGGAAAGTTGTGGCATCACCGGGCTGACACAAAATTCCTACCACCCAGCGTTCCCCAGGTCTCCCAATAAAAATGGTGCATCACTCATGTGGGAGGCCCAAGTACCCGCGACAGGCAAGGGGCCAAAACGTATTGAGGCGACATGAAATTTGCTTATCACAAAACGACCTCGTTTTGCAAGGGGCTCACCTGGGTTTTGGCCCCGTGCTCGGCGAGCAGCTAGGAAACCTACCACACCCACACATTTCTGAAAACTAGACACCCGGGGATTCCAGGGAGGTATGGCTTGCATGGATCCCCCAACGTTTTCTTACCCAGAATCCCCTGCAAACCTCAGATTTAGCTGAAAAAATCACTTTTCCACACATTTTTGTGTGGGAAAGATGTGGCATCACTGGGCTGACACAAATTTCCTACCACCCACCGTTCCCCCAGGTCTTCCGATAAAGATGGTGCCTCACTCGTGTGGGAGGCCCAAGTACCCGTGACAGGCAAGGGCCCAAAACATATTGAGGCGACATCAAAATTGCCTATCACAAAACGACCTGGTTTTGCAAGGGGGTCACCTGGGTTTTTGGCCCGGTGCTCGGAGGCCAGCTAGGGAAACCTACCAAACCCACACATTTCTGAAAACTTGACACCCGGGGGATTCCAGGGAGGTATGGCTTGCGTGGATTCCCAAACGTTTTCTTACCCAGAATCCCCTGCAAACCTCAAATTTAGCTGAAAAAAATCACTTTTTCCACACATTTTTGTGTGGGAAATTTGTGGCATCACCGGGCTGACACAAATTTCCTCCCACCCAGCGTTCCCCAGGTCTGCCGATAAAAATGGTGCCTCACTCGTGTGGGAGGCCCAAGTACCCACGACAGGCAAGGGCCCAAAACGTATTGAGGCAACATCAAAATTGCCTATCGCAAAACGACCTCGTTTTGCAAGGGAAGTCACCTGGATTTTTGGCCCTGTGCTCGGCGGCCAGCTAGGGAAACCTACCACACCCACACATTTCTGAAAACTAGACACCCGGAGGATTCCAGAGAGGTATGGCTTGCGTGGATCCCCCAATGTTTTCTTACCCAGAATCCCCTGCAAACTTCAAATTTAGCTGAAAAAATCACTTTTTCCACACATTTTTGTGTGGGAAAATTGTGGCATCACTGGGCTTACACAAATTTCCTACCACCCACCATTCCCCCAGGTCTCCCGATAAAAATGGTGCCTCACTCGTGTGGGAGGCCTAAGTACCCGTGACAGGCAAGGGCCCAAAACGTATTGAGGCGACATCAAAATTGCCTATCACAAAACGACCTGGTTTTGCAAGGGGGGTCACCTGGGTTTTTGGCCCCGTGCTCGGAGGCCAGCTAGGAAAACCTACCAAACCCACACATTTATGAAAACTAGACACCCGGGGGATTCCAGGGAGGTATGGCTTGCATGGATCACCCAACGTTTTCTTACCCAGAATACCCTGCAAACCTCAAATTTAGCTGAAAAAATCACTTTTTCCACACATTTTTGTGTGGGAAAGTTGTGACATCACCGGGCTGACACAAATTTCCTCCCACCCAGCGTTCCCCCAGGTCTCCCGATAAAAATGGTGCCTCATTCATGTGGGAGGCCCAAGTACCCGCGACAGGCAAGGGCCCAAAACGTATTGAGGCGACATCAAAATTGCCTATCACAAAACGACCTCGTTTTGCAAGGGGGGTCACCTGGGTTTTTGGCCCCGTGCTCGGCGGCCAGCTAGGGAAACCTACCACACCTATACATTTCTGAAAACTAGACACCCGGGGGATTCCAGGGAGGTATGGCTTGCATGGATCCCCCAACTTTTTCTTACCCAGAATCCCCTGCAAACCTCAAATTTAGCTTTAAAAATCACTTTTTCCACAAATTTTTGTGTGGGAAAGCTGTGGCATCATCGGGCTGACACAAATTTCCTACCACCCAGCGTTCCCCCAGGTCTCCCGATAAAAATGGTGCCTCACTCGTGTGGGAGGCCCAAGTACCCAGCGACAGGCAAGGGCCCAAAACATATTGAGGCGACATCAAAATTGCCTATCACAAAACGACCTGGTTTTGCAAGGGGGTCACCTGGGTTTTGGCCCCGTGCTCGGCGGCCAGCTAGGGAAACCTACCAAACCCACACATTTCTGAAAACTAGACACCCGGGGGATTCCAGAGAGGTATGGCTTGCATGGATCCCCCAACGTTTTCTTACCCAGAATTCCCTGCAAACCCCAGATGTAGCTGAAAAAATCACTTTTTCCACACATTTTTGTGTGGGAAAGTTGTGGCATCACCGGGCTGACACAAATTTCCTACCACCCAGCGTTCCCCCAGGTCTCCCAATAAAAATGGTGCCTCACTCTTGTGGGAGGCCCAAGTACCAGCGACAGGCAAGGGCCCAAAACTTATTGAGGCGACATCAAAATTGCCTATCACAAAACGACCAGGTTTTGCAAGGGGGTCACCTGGGTTTTTGGCCCCTTGCTCGGCGGCCACCTTTGGGAAACCGACCAAACCCACACATTTCTGAAAACTAGACACCCGGGGGATTCCAGGGAGGTATGGCTTGCGTGGATCCCCCAACGTTTTCTTACCCAGAATCCCCTGCAATCCTGAAATTTAGCTGAAAAAATCCCTTTTCCACACATTTTTGTGTGGAATAGTTGTGGCATCACCAGGTTGACACAAATTTCCTACCACCCAGTGTTCCCCCAGGTCTCCCGATAAAAATGGTGCCTCACTCGTGTGGGAGGCCCAAGTACCAGCGACAGGCAAGGGCCCAAAACGTATTGAGGCGACATCAAAATTGCCTATCACAAAATGTTGGGCCCTTGCCATAAAAAAAAGCCAGTGTAATCGCAGGCGCCTAATGGGCTTTCTGCCCCCGGGGAGGCAGATCAGGAGCCACTGCCCCCATCCACACCCGGGAGGGCAGAAAGACTGTGGCATTTTTTGGGGAAGATGTGGGCATTGGCATGCCCATTCTGGGCTGACCTCACCCCTGAATTAAAAAAAAAAAAAACCCTGAGGCCTAGTGGGCTTTCTGCCCCCCGGGAGTGCAGATAAGGGGCTATTGCCCCAATATGCCTCCGGGGAGGGGCAGAAAGACTCTGGTAATTGTTTTTGGGGTGAGGTGACATTTCTCTGGTGGGGGCATTGGCATGCCCTTTTGGGCAGCCCCACCCCAACGTCAATAAAAAAATCCCTGTTTTTAGTGGGCTTTCTGCCCCCGAGGGCAGAAAGACTGACATTTCTGTGGGGGGGTGGGGACATTGCCAGGCCCTTTTGGGCAGCCCCAACCCCAACATCAATAAAAAAATCCCTGGTGTCTAGTGTGCTTTCTGCCCCCGGGGGCAGATTGGGGGTTACTGCCCCCGTCTGACCCCTGGGGGGCAGAAAGACTGACATTTCTCTGGGGGTGGGGGCATTGTCATGCCCTTTTGGCCAGCCCCACTCCAACGTCAATAAAAAAAAAATCCCTGGTTTTCAGTGGGCTTTCTGCCCCCCGGGGGGCAGATTGGGGGCTACTGCCACCATCTGCCCCTGGGGCAGAAAGACTGACATTTCTGTGGGGGGTGGGGGCATTGCCAAGCCCTTTTTGGGCAGCTCCCACCCCAACGTCAATAAAAAAAAATCCCTGGTGTCTAGTGGGCTTTCTGCCCCCGGGGGGGCAGATTGGGGAGCTACTGCCACCATCTGCCCCCTGGGGCAGAAAGACTGACATTTCTGTGGGGGGTGGGGGCATTGCCAAGCCCTTTTGGGCAGCTCCCACCCCAACGTCAATAAAAAAAAATCCCTGGTGTCTAGTGGGCTTTCTGCCCCTGGGAGGGGCAGATTGGGGGCTACTGCCCCATCTGCCCCCAGAGGGGAGCAGAAAGACTGTTGCACCAAAAGAAAATGGGGGAGCAAAGGCCCTTGCCCAAGGGCCGCTCCCCCTCCCTGGTGCTAGTGGGTGGATCCCTGCTTGGGGATCGCCCTCCTGAGGTGATCCCCAAGCAGAGATCCACTAGGGAAGAGTACCATTGGAAAGGGGAGATTCTCCCCTTTCCAACGATACCTCTCCCATCTTTTTCGGTGCTCGAGGGGCTGAGATAGCCCCACAAGCACCGAAACTGAGAAACTGAAACTAAGTTTCAGTTTCGATTTCGCTTCGTCATTACAATGAAATACAAAAATATGCCTGGGGAGGTTGGGAAGCTCTTCCCCACCTCCCCAGGCAAAAAAAGTGGGGAAATCCCTCTGCTGTCTGCACCAGAGGGATTTCCTGAGCATGTGCTCATGACGGAATGGTTCCGTCATGAGCACACTAGAACTTGTGCTCATGATGGAACCATTCCGTCATGAGCATGGAAGGGGTTAAAATAGGATTCATTAATTAGAGTATACGGGGAGCATGAATCTGCAAAAACCATAAAAGGAACCTCATCTAAAAGTATATTGCATGTAGGATAATTGTTGTTGGAGACACTTACATTATCTGCAATTTGAAAGATGATATCCTCACCTTGAACCTCCTCACAACTGACCATGTGTGTGACATTATTTTTAAGTCTCTACAAACTTTGGCAAAGTGCCCACATTTATTGCACTTCCTGCATACTACTCCTCTGGCAGGGCATCTGATATTGTTGGCCAAATGGTTTGAGTTACCACACCTGAAACATTTAAATTTTACAGATTCATTTTTTAACTTGGGATTTTCAGTAGTAACAGGTTTGATTTTATCCTCTCTCCCTGATACCTTATACACACTTTTGTCACTAACTTGCTTGACATCTACTCTATCTCTCATTTCACTCATACAAAAAGCGGTATGTTCTATGCTCTTTGCGATGTCTATGGCTTGTTTTAGATCAGGAGCATCAGCCAATAACTTTTCTTGAATCTTTTTATCACTGGTACACCTCACTAGCTGATTCCTGATTAAGGATTCAGTCAAAGTGCCAAAATCGCATGTTGCAGCTAAACCTCTCAAAACTGCTATATAATTATTCACTTTCTCATTCTTTCCTTATGATCTAGAAAAAAAATTATGGCGTTCTAAAACAACATTTAATTTCTCCCCAAACTGAATTTCTAATTTCTTAAGGGTATTGTGATAAACATCAAGTTGAGTATCACCCATGGCATCCTCATTGATTCTTTGATTTTCCTCTGCAAGATCAGGAAGGTCATCAAACATTTCTCTGGCATGTTATCCAGATTATGTAAAAGAATATGTTGTTTCTGCACTGATGAAAATCTATCACCTCCTATGGCAATTAAATAGGATTCAAAAAGATTCACCCATTTTTTCCATGGAATAAGTGTTTCACCCACCTCATTCAGGAAAGAAGGGGGTTGTGACATAGCGAAAGAAGCCATGGTAAACAAAAAGAACAGAAGAAAATTGAAGAAAAATACTCAGAAGAAAAGTGAAGAAAAAAAAAGAAGAAAAGTAAGGAGAAACTGAGAGAGAAAATTTTTTACGACAGTACAATCATTTAAGTAGATGCCAATAAAAGTACTTTCATGTGATACACAACAAAGACTAGCACATATGATGGCATCAAATTGAAAAAAAAGAAGTTAAGTGAGAGAATTCCTCACAGTAAATAACTCCTCATAGAGGGTAATTAGCTGTGCCCATCAGCAATTGACAGGCAAAAAAAAAATAATAAAATAAAATTGAAGGTCAAAACTAAGCAGGAGTTTAAATTAAATTGATAAATTATTGGTCGTTGGCGGCGGGGCCCAGGTCAGGCTAGGCCGCAGCAGCGCTCAAATGAGACACACGAGACAATTGCTTCACACTCGTGGCCGGAAGACCCCGAGCGGTCTCCGGCCGTTTATTTATCCCCTCGGGTCGAGCCCGCCCCGAGGGGTGTGTGGATGCGTGGAAATGGACTCAATGTAGTAGAGGGCCCAGATGGCTCTCTACATCCCTCCTTTCTTTCGGTTCTGGACCATCAAGTCCTCCCAGTTCATGGAGACGTATATACAAAGTCCTTCAGTCGCTGACTCGGCGCAGGATTCGGGCGGAGACCATACTTCTGGCTCCGGGAACTGTGAGTCGCCGAGGCACTGGACGGGACACCCCCGGCCGACTCGGTGGCGGTGGTCTGGCAGGTCGACCGGGCATTATCAGCACACTCTTGGCTGACTTGCCGAGGTGTCTCTGGTGGGGTACTCCCCATGCTGGGCGAGGCAGGAGGAGAAACTCGGAAGTGAGTCCTGGTAGTCGGCTGCTTCTTGGTTCACCTCCACCTCAGCTGTCTTCTTGAAACTGGACACATTCCTCGCTACGGATTGTTGTCCCTTTTGAGCAGTGGCCATGGTCCCTTGAACACTTATAACGACCCATACTTCTGGCTCATAGGGCGTTCGGAACTTCCACCCGGGGTGTCGGTCTTTGATCACCACCCGGTCTCCCACTCTTAGCTGAGGTTCTTGGGCTCTTCGGGCTTCGCTGACTTTCCGATTCATTGTCTCCCTCCTTGCTTGGACGGCTGCATCATCCCGCTCCACGGGCACCCAGGTCGGGTCGGATGGGATACTGTCTCGTGGGGCCCGCTTGAACAGTAGATGAGCCGGAGCACACTTGGTGGTGCTATGAGGGGTCTGTCGATACGCACCAAGGAGTGGTCGAGAGCTGTTTCAGCGTCTTCTCCACTATCCACTGCGATGCGCAACGTGCGGTTAAGTGTCCTCATTAGACGTTCTACTTCCCCGTTCGCTTGTGGCCATAGCGGGGTGATCTTCCGATGGCGGGTTGCTTGAGTTTCAAGATACTCCTGAAACTCTCGCCCCTGGAAAGGGGTCCGTTGTCGGACTTAACCTCTTCCGGTAGTCCCATCATTGCGAAGGTTCTGTCCAGGACCCTTTTCACATGGGGGAAAGCTGTTGGCGACACCACTTCGACGATGGGGAACTTCGAGAATGAGTCAACCATGACCAGCCTGTGACGTCCATCTGGGAAGCTCCCAAAGTCCAGGCTGAGGTGTGTCCTGGGGGTCTTGCTTGGTTCTTCCGTGATCACGGGTGCTGGTGCGGGGTCACCTCCGGTGATCGTGCAGGCATGGCACTGTCTTACCATCTCCTCCACCATGGAGTCCATCACTGGGAACCAAACCTTGTCCCGCAACCTGGCCTTGGTCTTCGCCATTCCTTGATGGCCGACGTGTGCCAGCGTGAGGATCCGTCTCTGCAAACTCTCCGGGACCACTATCAGGTGTCCTCTCAAGACAACTCCTTCTACCCCCACACTGAGTTCGTTGCGGACCTGCCATAGTTGTTGGCGGGCATGGCTGACCTCCGGCCGGAGGACGCGGCTCCGTCCATGAAATGGGCCCATCCATTGTTCTCCAGCGCTCCTCTCACTCGGGAGAGAGTGGGATCTTCCTGAGTGGCCCGACCGATCTCTTCAAGCATCATAGCCGTGGGACACGCCCCTTGCGACACCATGTTGACAAAAGCTCGGTGCAACAGGCGTCCGCCGGCAGGTGCGATGGCATCAGGGACTCCGGGTGATGAGACAGATAGTCGGCAGGGTTGTGGGCCCCCGGACGATAGATCACTTTGAAGTTGTACGCTTGCAACTGAACTGCCCACCGTTCAATCCTCGGGGTGCTAGCCGGGATGAGCCTGCAAACAGTGGGAGCAGCGGTTTGTGATCAGTCACGACATGGAACTCCTGGCCGCACAGATACAGGTGGAAGTGTTGGCACGCCCATTTGATAGCCAACGCCTCCTTCTCGATTTGGGTGTATCTGGTCTCGGTGTCAGTGAGAGCTTTACTGGCGTAGGCGACCGGCTTCCACACTTCCGGGCCATGTTCTTGAAGGAGGACCGCTCCTAGGCCCACAGGGCTGGCGTCGGCGACCAGTTCCGTTCGTTGTCTTGGGTGGAAGTAGGCCATTACTGTCTTGTCCAGCAACCCCGCCTTGATGTCTTGGAATGCTTTGTTGGCCGCCGGCGTCCACTCCCACTTGTGATCGTGGCGTGTAAGGACCCGTAGTGGCTCTGACATGGCTGATAGATTGGGGATGAAGCGCCCACAGTACGTGGCCATGCCGAGAAACTCCTCACTTCGGTGGGGTTTCGTGGTGTGCTGGCCGCTCGGATGGCTTCGGCCTTCTTCGGGTCCACCAGGAGCCCTTCTCGGGTGAACGTGGTAGTTTTTACCGTTTATGTTTCTGCCTTCTCGCACCGTGAGAAAGCAGTGGGGTGACGCCCCCACGCCCCAATGGGGGAGCCGCCACTGGCAGAAACATAAACTGTAAAAACTACCATTTATGTTTCTGCCTTCTCGCATTGCGAGAAAGCAGAAGTGCCTCTGTGCCTGGTTGGGGGTGGGAGGGTGGGCGGTCCTGCTCGAGGGCAGGGGGAGTGGCTTGCCCACTGCTGTGGGTACTGACTGTTTGGTCGGCCCTGGAGCCGACCAAACAGTCAGTACCCACAACAGTGGGTAAGCCACTCCCCTGCCCTCGAGCAGGACCGCCCACCCTCCCTTTTTCTCAATGCAGAGAAAATGTCCGGGCTGGGCGCTGGCCTGCTGAGCCTACCAGCGCTGTGATTGGCTTGCGTTGCGTTACTGCGTAGGGGAGGGAAGCTGCCAGCCCACCAGTACAGCGTGACCGGCCTGGAGCGGAGGCGGTGCGGTACCCTGGCACTCAGGTACGTTTAATTTAATTGTTTTATGTATTCCCCACCCGCGACTCCCCCCACCCGCGACTCCCCCCTCCCTCGAGAATGCTGGCCGCCGCTGGACGCTGGGTACCTTGGGGTGAGTTAAAAACTGTGCATCTATAAATTCAAGAGTGTGCTGGCCCAGAGTTCACCGGATCATTCATTACCAAGGGCCGGATCTTTCTTTCACGGCGAGTTGAGCACAAAGCGGCGGGCCGCGGCTGGTTTCATGGTTTTAAAAAACATGAGACACACTGGGCTTGCCAATCGTTGTTTGACAATTTTGTGAAGTTGAGATTTCAGGAAATAGGGAGAACGGACTGGTAATACTGATTCTCTCCAACATTAAAGTGGCCTGACTCATCCTGCGCTGCGACTTACAATAGACTCAAGTTTGTACTGTGTCAGATAGCCTCACCTCACCCTACTACCGAAAACACAGTGTAGAGCTACACCAGTGGTAAGAAGCGCAATAGAAGTGGTACCGCTGAGTTTAGCAGCAGAACAGAAGCAATTATGGAGGGAGACGTTGTGGTTTATTAAAAGCAGGCTAAGAAAAATATATCTCCCAAAGAATCGCTTTAAATAATTTAATAGTAATTAACGTTTGTGGATTTAGACCCTTGTGTGGAAAAAATATTTAAATGTATTTCTGTTTCAAAGTTGTCACCAGCATAACAGATTGCTAATGGTGTTAGGCCTGCGCATGTCGATCACTGATGAATTGAACTTTACACGTCAGCAGCCTGTGCGGGCCCCCTTTGCCTGCTTGTTGTGATGCTTGCATTTTAATATCCTGGGCTGAATGGGCATGATGCTGAGGGTGTGTGGGCACTTTGGAGCTTTCACGGAGACTGTGCATTGCGAACAGGCTAGAGTTTGGTCATTAATTAAAGTGAGCCTGGGCATTTTCAGGAGCAGAGTATATGTAAATATCCAGTTTTTATATAGTGCTGGATACCGTTCGATTGATCCAAACACTCCCAATTCTGGTGATAAGGGAACCGAGGGACAAGGAAATCAATGGGAGTTCACAAGGTAACACAATGTGATTAAGGGAAGAAGCCAGGATTAAAACTCAGGACTTCATGTTCCATTGTCAACAAACCAGTCTCTCGAGTCTGTCTACTTCTGATTAGCTGAGCAGTTTGCTGAATATAGTTACATGCATGGATTGAGATTTATACAGTGAAAGCCTAGTTGCTAAGCAATGGTCGGCACATGCTATGTGTTGTTATGCTATGAACTGATATTTGTATAGGGCACAGGCTGCCACTAGTATGTCATTGCAGCACTTTCAGGAGTTTCCCAATGGTTCTGAGGTTTTCATTGACCCCCGGCTAGGATTCAGCTTGAGAGGATTGCTGTGTTCCTGGGTTAGCTACAAGAGACAGGATCTGCAGTCAAGGCTGACGGCTCTTCAACACGCCTCAATCTTTGAGATGTCAAAACAGTCAAATACATCATATCTATAGGCCGTGCCGTATCATTCACTGTGATGTCATTAGGGCCAGACCTTGTTTGCAGTTTCACTTATGAAGTCATCAGATCCCAGGGGATGTCTTTCCATTCTGGGATAACAATGTAGTAGGTCAAACAGCGCATTTTCCTCTCATGCCATCAAGGTTGGGAATTCTGTCAGTATGAAAACTGAAACAATTCTACAGCTGTTTCACCCAGAATGCTGGCAACCTTGCAAAATGAACACTGTATATTGTGTCTGCTATTCTCAATACTTTGCCGCTGTGTGTTTTTTACACTACTAATCCTTTCTGTGTAGAACTTGGCCTACAAAGACCTCACCTCCATTCCTGCACAGCTCCTCTGCCTACCAGCTATTTTCGCCCGTCCATGGTTAAACGTTTCTGTGAGTGCTGCCACCTGTTAAGGGCGGTGCTGGGTAAACTGTTAAACATTACTGAGGGCGGTGCTGTATTGAAGATCTGTGGTTATATTGATAAGCAGCAATCTACATTATATTATCATACAAAATCTCTATATTGATGTAATTGCTACACTTTCCCAATTGCTTTATTAACATTCTTGCTTTCTGAAATGTCCTTGAAAATGCACCATTTGGCCGCTCTTTTTCAAAATTTTCCCGAACCCCACTTCTTACGTTTGGACTCGCTCGCTGCGCTCGCTCGCCACAGTGCGTTGCCCGCAACTTTTACGCCACACCACTTTCAAATGTCACCAGCCGCCACTGTTATTAAGGCATCATTAAATGCATTAATAATTAATACCACTATTTTACATGAGATGTCTATGCTGGTGCAATATTCACACCTCCAAATGCAGAACATGTTTAAACATTGGTTTTGAGTATTAATCTACATCTCAAGTGGAATATATGATGATATCACAAATACTGGCTGTGGTAACACAGTTGCTGTAATCAGTCGTTATAGTCTTCACTAAGTGAGGATGTAACTTTTGTTAGCATTAAATAAGGATCTACGTGATACAAGCTGCCAAAAATGTCACGATTGTCACATGGATGTGGCAAAGGGAAGGCAAAGAGACTGCAGCGAGCGTGGGTGTCAGGGTACAGTGCTGCTCGGCCCTGGAGAGATTGGGGCGAGCGTGGGTGTCAGTGTACAGTGCTGCTCGGCCCCTAGAGAGACTGGGGTGAGCGTGGGTGTCAGGGTACAGTGCTGCTCGGCCCTAGAGAGACTGGAGCGAGCGTGGGTGTCAGGGTACAGTGCTGCTCGGCCCTGGTGAGACTGGGGCGAGCGTGAGTGTCAGGGTACAGTGCTGCTCAGCCCCTAGAGAGACTATGGGGCAAGCGTTGGTGTCAGGGTACAGTCCTGCTCGGCCCTGGAGAGATTGGGGTGAGCGTGGGTGTCAGGGTGCAGTACTGATCGGCCCCTAGAGAGACTGGGGCAAGCGTGGCTGTCAGGGTACAGTGCTGCTCGGGCCCTGGAGAGACTAGGGCGAGCGTGGGTGTCAGGGTACAGTGCTGCTCGGGCCCTGGAGAGACTGGGGCGAGTGTGGGTGTCAGGGTACAGTGCTGCTCGGCCACTGGAGAGACTGGGGTGAGTGTGGGTGTCACGGTACAGTGCTGCTCGGCCCCTAGAGAGACTAGGGCGAGCGTGGGTGTCAATGTACAGTGCTGCTCAGGCCCTGGAGAGACTGGGGCGAGTGTGGGTCTCAGGGTACAGTGCTGCTCGGCCACTGGAGAGAATGGGGTAAGCGTGGGTGTCAGGGTACAATGCTGCTCGGGCCCTGGAGAGACTGGGGTGAGCGTGGGTATCAGGGTTCAGTGCTGCTCGGGCCCTGGAGAGACTGGGGACTGGGGCGAGCATGGGTACAGGGTGCAGTGCTGTTCTGCCCCTGAAGAGACTGGGGTGAGCGTGGGTGTCAGGGTACAGTGCTGCTCAGCCCCTGAAGAAACTGGGGTGAGACTGGGTGTCAGGGTACAGTGCTGTTCGGGCCCTGGTGAGACTAGGGTGAGCGTGGGTGTCAGGGTACAGTGCTGCTCTGCCCCTGAAGAGACTGGGGTGAGTGTGGGTGTCAGGGCACAGTGCTGCTCTGCCCCTGACGAGACTGTGCGAGCGTGGGTGTCAGGGTACAGTGCTGCTCGGGCTCTGGAGAGACTGGGGCGAGCATGGCTGTCAGGGTACAGTGCTGCTCAGTCCCTGGAGAGACTAGGGCGGCGTGGGTGTCAGGGTACAGTGCTGCTCGGGCCCTGGAGAGACTGGGGCGAGCGTGGGTGTCAGGGTACAGTGCTGCACGGCCCCATGAGAAAGTGGGGTGAGCGTGGGTGTCACGGTACAGTGCTGCTCGGCCCCTAGAGAGACTAGGGCGAGTGTGGGTGTCAGCGTACAGTGCTGCTCAGGCCCTGGAGAGACTGGGGCGAGCGTGGGTCTCAGGGTACAGTGCTGCTCAGCCACTGGAGAGAATGGGGCGCGTGTGGGTGTCAGGGTACAGTGCTGCTCGGGACCTGGAGAAACTGGGGCGGCGTGGGTGCCAGGGTTCAGTTCTGCTCGGCCCCTGGAGAGACTGGGGACTGGGGCGAGCATGGGTGTTAGGGTACAGTGCTGCTCCACCACTGAAGAAACTAGGGTGAGCGTGGGTGTCAGGGTACAGTGCTGTTCGGACCCTGGAGAGACTGGGGACTGGGGCAAGCATGGATACAAGGTACAGTGCTGTTCCGCCCCTGAAGAGACTGGGGCGAGCGTGGGTGTCAGGGTACAGTGCTGCTCTGCCCCTGAAGAGACTGGGGCGAGTGTGGGTGTCAGGGCACAGTGCTGCTCTGCCCCTGACGAGACTGTGCGAGCGTGGGTGTCAGGGTACAGTGCTGCTCGGGCTCTGGAGACACTGGGGCGAGCGTGGGTGTCAGAGTACAGTGCTGCTCAGGCCCTGGGGAGACTGGGGCAAGCTTGGGTGCCAGGGTACAGTGCTGATTCGGGCCCTGGAGAGACTGGGGAGAGCATACGTGTCAGGGTACAGTGCTGCTCGGGCCCTGAAGAGACTGGGGCGAGCGTGGGTGTCAGGGTACAGTGCTGCTCGGCCCCTGAAGAGAATGGGGCGAGTGTGGGTGTCCGGGTACAGTGCTGCTCAGCCCCTGGAGAGACTAAGGTGGGGTGGGTGTCAGGGTACAGTGCTGCTCGGGCCCTGGAGAGACTGGGGCAAGCGTGGGTGACAGGGTACAGTGCTGCTCAGTCCCTGGAGAGAATGGGGCGAGCGTGGGTGTCAGGGTACAGTGCTGCTCTGGCCCTGGAGAGACTGAGGCAAGCGTGGGAGTCAGGGTTCAGTGCTGCCTGGGCCCTGGAGAGACTGGGGTGAGCATGGGTACAGGGTACAGTGCTGCTCTGCCCCTGGAGAGAATGGGGCAAGCGTGGGTGTCAGGGAACAGTGCTGCTCTGGCCCTGGAGAGACTGAGGCGAGCGTGGGTGTCAGGGTACAGTGCTGCTCGGGCCCTGGAGAGACAGGGGCGAGCGTGGGTGTCAGGGTACAGTGCTGCTTGGGTCCTTGAGAGATTGCGGCGAGCATGGGTGTAGGAAGGTGGAATCTGACTGCATGGTTACCCCACTTTTTTCTCGTGTTTTGCTGATTTTTGACTAGTTTGACTGGGATCCTGCTAATCAGGACCCCAGTTTATCTGCTTTCTCCCTAAATTGATTGCATGTACTTTAGGTACACTCCAGATTGGATTCTGGGGTACCCTTATAAGTCCCTAGTGTATGGTATACTATGTACCCAGGGCATAGGTACCCCAGAGGCCTCCCAGGGGCTGCAGCATGTATTATGCCACCCCTGGGAGACCATTTAAAATGACACCACAGGTCTGCTACTGCAGCCTGTGTAAGGTGGTGCATGCACCCTTACTTAGATATAGGTTCACTATATCTATCCTAATCACTGCACATATAAACCTATCAGTCACTCCTATGGCAGGCCTTATCAATCCTGAAGGTAGGTTGCTGGGTTTTATGTGAGAGGGTGCCCATGTATGAGCAGAGCCCCTCGACAGCCTTCGGAACCTATTCTCCGGGGTTGTTTGTGATGCAGCCAACCATATATACTTAAGTGCATTATAACCTCGCGGAAAATGCTAACTTTAAAACGGCTGCATGGAAATATGTTGTGTTTGGTGTCAAACACCTTGGAATCATACCTCCACACCAGTGTGGGAGGTATGATTCCTCCCTCCTAGAGGAGAAATATGACAGCACTGGTAGACCCGGTACCAGCTTTCTTGACCCTGGCATCACAAAATGGATGCTGCCAGCCACAGACACGGGTATCCCCTCCTCCTGCTGGACGAAACTCCGGCAGGGGAAGGTTGGACAAAGGTTTCCTGTCACAGGGAGGTGTGACCACCTCCCAGACAGGCTTTAGTGTATTGGGGCTGGGTGGGTGCACTCTGAGAGTGCTTTGATGTCTGCACTGGGGGCACATTTAGTGTCCCTGTGCATAGTCCAGCTCAAACCGGTTGCAGGAGCCATCAGCTCCTGCTCTGGCGTGAAACTGGACAAAGGACATGGGTGTAGCTACCACTCTGTCCTGACCCTCCCATAGGTGGGTCCCCAGAGTTTGTCCCACCCCTTCCTTGGGTATAAAGCAGGAACCCTGACTACAGGACTTTGGATTTTACATGGACTAAACTCTGCTACAGAAACCAAATAACTTTTGACGATCGACACTTCGTTGGACGACAGAAGAATATCCCTTGGAGTAAAGGAGTTACTCCCCTGCAAAGCAGGCACCTAAACGCATCTGACAAGTTTGCATCTCCCAAGCTCCTGAGGACTCCGAAGAGTTTTGCAACACAGGAGGTGGGTTCCCAAGGTATCTGAGGTCGATCTGCGATCTCAGCAATTCTGAGGCCCGTATCCCTCGTGGGAACCGTGAAACCCGTACCCCTGTGCACCATGTAAATTTGCAGCAGCATATGCTTTTTGGCAACCCCTGAGGCTGTGCTTTGGGCTACTTGTAGTCCTAACCCCGAGCAGTAATTCCACCAAAGATTTCTGGCCTACACTCCACGAGGGTTCCGTGGGCTGGTACTTTGTGATTCAGCTCAAGGTCCCTTCGCGATCCCTGGTCCGTTGGCCTGTGGGTCCCTGTGAAGGTAACTTTGACTTTCAGTGGGCTTTCCTGGTTGCTCCAGACATGCCCTGACTCTCCATAGCTTGGAGAGTCCCCAGGACCTTGCTGGTCCTCACCGAAGCATCTTTCCTCTGACCGCGTGGGTTGCAGTTGCCAAGGCATGTTGGTGTTCAATCCGGACACTGACCCCCCAGCACTCAACATCCATCATGGAATAGCTCACCTTTGGACTCTGGTCATCGTCGATATCTCCTGGTCTCCGTGGCTGCAGAGTCAAGCTTCACCTCTTCTCACCTGAAGCACCCGACATCGGTGGGCATTCGATTGCTCCGCTCCTGGTCACGTGAAGTGACCCAGACTTTGTCCCCTCTGCTTTCAGGTTCTTCTCATCTCCGATTCAGGCTTGGGTCACATCGGACACTTTTCTTCTCCACGGCAGCAGTACTTTTCCGCATCACGCCATTGAAAACGACGAGGTTCTCCGACACCACTTGACCCCTATGCACCTGGCTCCTCTGGGATAGGTAACACGGGTACCTCGGTACTCTCAAGGGTGCTGGCCTTAGAACCGTCTATGTTTAGCTGGGTTTGCTTAAAGTCCTCTCCGAAGTGTCCTTAATCTTTAAATTTCCAACCGCGACTTTCCCATAGAGTTGTACGGAGCTCGCGTCTGTGTTCCCACACTGCACCCGTCCTCCGTGGGTCCCCTGTGTCACTACCTTGGGTGGTTCCTTGGGGTCCCAGCGATTCTACGTGCTCTAGGCACTGTATTTAGTCAAGTCGTGGTTGTTATACCACTTTCTTAATATATGGTTTGTTCTCCCCTGGAGCCCACTGTGTATTGTGCTATTTACTGTCGTTCTAGTGATTTAATATTGTGTGCTTTGTTCTCTAATCTCATAAAGAGGTTAGTAGAGAGTGTTTAGTAATAAATACATATATTTTATATATACCTGGTGTGGTTCTCCTTTCATTTGGTCATTCAGGAGGTTATATACTGGTAAAACAAGCTGCTTTACATTCCTTCGAGACTTAGCCTGAAGGCTGCTCTCCATAGCTACCACTAGGATAGCTTTCAATAAAGGTTGTCTTTAACCTAATCATCAATAAGGGTCGTTTGGACTGGTGCAAGGTGCCCACTTTAATTAGTGGACAGCATATACCAGGCCAACTTCTCACATTGGTGTGCAGCTGTTGGGATTCAAGCTTGCTATTGTTTTACCAGATCATCTCATTGAGTGACTAACTGAAAACCACTAAAGGTACTTAGGTACATATAATTCAAGTCTAGAATAAAGTAAGTTCTACTGAACTTAGAGTTGGGTAAGTCAAGGGTCTAGCCCACCCTTTCTCCAACTCAAGAGAGTTTCAGTTCCCACTAGGGTAGGTAGGTGCATACACCACACCACACTAGCATGTCTTCTAGGCCTGAAGCCAGTGGCTCCTTGCCGACAAAGTATGACCATCTCTCATTCCAAGAATTGAGAACCATGTGTACATCTAGGAAACTGAAGACAGGGAAAAACCCAAACACTCAACGTCTCATAGAGAGTTTGATCTTAGATGACCTCAGAAAGACCCCAGGGTCTGATGAGACAGGCAAGGTGGGTGGGACAGCAGAAGAAGAAAGGCCAGGAAGTGAAAACTAGAATGAACTGGACTCTGATGCTGGCCAGGAGGATCAAAATGATCCTACCCTGGACAATCCAATTCTTCCTGAGGGTGAGGAAGAAGGCCTCAATGACCCTCTCTTTACCCCACCTGGAAGGGTTAACAGTTTACCAAGAAGATCAAGATCTCCTTCTCAGGAATCTAATCATTCTGGTACTTCTGCAGGGAGCTCTGTTTCTCATAGGACCTCTGCTTCTCATAAAAGGGAGTCCTCTTATGAGAAGAAGTGCCAACTGCTTGAGTTTGAGAGAGCCAAGCTCAGAATCAAGAGAGAGCAATTGGCCTTAGATAGGGAATCCCTGGAGCTTCAGAGAGCTTCTAAAAAGTTGGGGCTAGAGCCCCATGGTGGCAGCAACAGTGTCCCTAGAGGTAGAGAACATACTCATGACCATAGGAACCTGAGCAAGATTGTCCCTCCCTACCAGAGTGGGGATGACATCCACAAATGGATAACTGCACTGGAGAGGGCCTGTAAAGTACAGAGGGTCCCTCAGGAGCAGTGGGCAGCAATATTGTGGCTCTCCTTTGCAGACAAAGGTAGAGACAAGCTCCTCACTGTTAGAGAAGAGGATGCTGATAATTACAAAGTCTTGAAGAGTGCTCTGATTGATGGGTTTGGCTTAACCACTGAACAATACAGGGTCAAGTTCAGAGATACCCAAAAGGCACAGACTCAAGACTGGGTTGACTTTGTAGATTGTGCTACTAAGGCTCTGGAAGGTTGGATACATGGCAGCAAGGTGCATGACTTTTTAGGATTGTACAATTTGATTATGAGGGAGCAGATCCTTAATAATTGTCAAAACCAGCTTTTACACCAGTACCTGGTAGACTCTGATCTAACCTCTCCCCAAGAATTGGGAAAGAAGGCAGACAAATGGGTCAGAACCAGAGTAAAGCCAAAGAATCAGGGTGGTGACCAGAAGAAAGATTTTTCCAAAAACCAAGGGAAAGGTGGGGATAAATCAAAAGATAAATCCACTACAGGGCCCCAAAAGTCCTCTTCTGGGGGTGGGTCACAAACTCCTTCCTCCCCTGAAAAGAAACCTTATTGCCATATATGGAAGAAGCCTGGCCACTGGAAAAATGACCCCAGTTGCCCTAAGGCCAGCAATAAGGAAAATGTTCCTCCTAGCAATACTACCACTCCTCCTGGTACTACAAGTAGTAATCCCCAGGTGGTAGTAATGCACCCAAAAAGTTAGGTGGGTTCTCATGGGGAACTGAGGTGGACCATGGTTTAGCCAGGTCCCCCTCACAGGCCTCCTCAGTCTGTGATGGTGGCATGGGATTTGTCACTTTTACTGTAAGTCCTAATTCTTTGGGCAAGTACAGACAGGAGCCACTGATAAATGGTCAGAAAGCTTTGGCACTCAGGGACACAGGGGCTAGTGTCACCATGGTGACAGGGAAACTAGTCCCCCTCAACAGCTTTTACCTGAGTTCAAGTACCAGGTGACCAACATTGATGGTATTAGAACAGATCATCCCATGGCCATAGTCAATCTCAGCTGGGGAGGGGTCACTGTCCCCAAACTTGCTTGTAGATTGCCTGTTGGGCATTTATCTGGAAGTTTCAGCCTGGGCTGAAGTTGAATACCAGGCCCATTTAAAAATGTTAGGCCTCTCTATTTGTAGAAGAAAAAACCTTTCTAGGGGTTCACTGATGCACCTGGTCCTTAAACCAACAAAGAAGAGATTGGCATGGAAGCTGGAATATCAAAATAACAACTTTATTAACCTCACATATGGGAGACTGTGTCAATACAGTACCCGCAGGCCACTGTAGGAGACAGTCTAAGGAATACAAAGATCCTGGGCCTTTTATGCCCAGTTTACCGCTGAGTTAGCATGTAGACTCAAAAGAGGCGGTACAAGTGTGCACATGAATAGCTAGTTACATATAAGGATACATAAGAATTGCTTAGTCAACAGAGTGGGAGGGCTTACAATATTGCTGATATTAGTTAAAATAGCCTGACAGTTACTCTAAGAGCAGGTGCATTCTAGCAGCTAGACCTTTCTGAGCATGTGCAGTGCTCTGGCTCAGTACTGAAGGAGTTAATTATAGTTCCTGACTCAAGTGAAATACAAGAGCAGGCAACAGTGAAGATGGAGAAAGCACATGGTGAGCACATGGCTAACTAAAATGGCTGCCAAAAACAAAATGGCTTCAGCTGATGCTAACAACCATTGCAGCTAGTTTTCCACAGATGGCCGTTTTAGCATTAGCTGAAGACATCCGCTTTGAATTAATAGAAGCATGGAAGTTATCCTGCACATTTATCCTATCCATTGCTAGGTGGGCATTTACATTTTTAACATTGTTTAACTGGTGAGATACAAGTAGAAATACATGGGGAACAGAGCATTGGGTCATAATGAACACACAGATAGCAGGAGAAAATAATGGCTATTATTACAAACAGAACTATCAATTTTTCCAACCCTAAGCTAAAAAGTAAATCCCAAAACCATCCAGTCCAATTCTATGTTTCAGGGCTCCTATCTATTTCAGTGACCATCTATTTCAGCTTCAGAATAGCCAACAGCACATATCTAATATAATATCTTAAATAAAAAACATTTTTTAATAGACCTTTCCAGTGTTCTTTTTATGAGGGCTAGAGTATCAATTGATATGCTCAGGAGGAGGGCAGAGTAGTATTTATCAACTGTTCAAAAACGTTTCTCTTGCAGAATAAACATTCCTAATGCAAATATTAAAGCAAATACAAGGATCAATACAAAAACAATTTTCGCTTCAGGGGACCAGGAAGACCAAACGGGGCCATGGGAATTAGGACGAGGAGCCGCAAAGGGCTGCTCCTCCTCAAAAATGGGACAACTGAAGGGATACATTGCTAAAAAGTACTTAAAGAATAGAAGCCGCTGTACAACCAGCCAGAGGGGAGCCTTCTCCCTGTGTCCGTCTGAGCCTCACAGGCAGGCTCCTATCAAGTTCTTTTCCAACGGTGGAGCTGCACAACTTGCAACTCAAGAAAACAATCACGGCTCAGTTTTAAGGGGAAATGTTTCTTCTTTCAGGATAGGGCAATCACCCTCCGGGGCAAATGCCCTCAACGGTCCTGTCCAGTGTCTCAGGCAGTGCACCAGTATTCTTCACTTTAATCTAACAGGCACCAAAGGCACAGCACCTGTACCCTGAACTCAAGTCCTTCCCTAACTCCTGTGTTGCTCCGCTGGCGCACTGCTCTTTTGTCGGGGCCAAAGAATGTACCCAGTATGCCCAGGCACCTCCTGATCAACAAACAGAGGTGCAGACTTGCATTCACTTGGGGACCAGGACTCAAAGGCCTGATGCTGAGATATGTGAAGCAACCCTTGTTTCAAAGGGGGTCACCTCAAGCAAAAGCCTCCTTGCCGTCCTTGTCGGTCTGTGACTCTCTCAGCTGGGCATCAAAAACTGGATCCACACAAAGAATTCTCCATCCTGATTTGTGACCCCGTCTTTCGTCCAAGACAGTAGCAGGGGTACACACTTCACCATTCCAGTGCTTCCAGCCTTCTACCTTCACTGTGGTCCTAGTTGCCAGCAATGCCTGTGCTGGTTCCCTTCACCTTGGCTTCAAGCTGGACTGGCGCTAACTCCCCAAGCTGAATCTGATGTCCGGGCCCCTCTGGCAATGGTTGTAGGGCAGCAGATATCTATTTATGGACAGAACAAAAAATCTTTAGACAAGGCATACAAATAATGTATCAACAGAGAGGATAGTCCATTTCCAAATAACTTCTCTTTTTTAGCTTGGGCGCCCCATACATTAGCAAGGCACCCAAGAACCACTTCATCTATCTGAGAGTAAAAACACCCCTGGACCTATTAGCGAGTACAAAAGGAACTTTTTGGTGAACTGACAAGAGAAAAACGTTACACTATGTGAAGCAGCCAAGGAAGTCTATGTTTATTTACTAAATTCTGAGGGAAAAAGAAAAACAATACGGACATACTCTAAATCCTTACATTTGTGTATAAAGATCAAATAAGGGAACATCAATCTAGACTACTCATCCTTTCATAATTTCATCAGACAGGATGGGCAGTAACATGGCGTATTTTTTTATTCTTTTTATGAATCTTAACAATTTTAAAACAGTATTACTGAATAGCCAATTAAACGTCTCATGGCTGTTCCTAGACAACTTAGACATGCTCAAGAGAGAGTGAGAAAAGAGAGAGAGAGAGAGCATATAAAAAATGACAATGTATTACTTAATTGTAGTTACACTTAATTTGCCCAGGAGCTAATCTCCCTAATCTCTTCCCCTCATTCGACAGCAGGTAACCTGAAACAGGTGACCTTCTGTCGACACTATCTACCCCTATTTTTGGCAGCTGGGCACAAACAAACTTGTAGGAGGTAAATAGCACATTTGAGCTAGCTAGAAAACATTAATAACCAACTACCAATTCCTTTAGCAATTGTACTAGTATAACATGAGGGCGCATGAATGCAAACTGATTTTCATAGCCTTTTAATCTGGCCCTAGCTCCAGGAAGGCTTAATCAAGGCCATAACTTTAGTGAAACAACTAAGTAAATTCTTCTATTTCTTAAATGTGGTTAAATTACTAATGGCGATATCCCTAATATTATTAACAAGAATTGAGAATTCATTTTCACCCTAATTTCCCTAGGCACATTATAGCCTCAGACATCATTAGAGCAAAATTTACATTTACCTGTAGTGTTTTACCCTACAATGTTAGAATCAGGATATTTAATTAATACAAAAAAATTAGTTTATTAAACTACTCTGTAACATTACAAGCTTTCATAGTGTAATGTAGAAATCACATACTGTCACAGTGGCTCCCTGCGTGGAACTTTTTACATGCAGTAAGGCTGGTCAGTTCTAAATACAGAACTTGGCCTCTGACCCTTAAACCTGCTGTCCCCTGTCAGTAAGGCTATTCCATGCGGTCTTTTCAATTCAAAGGAACTCTGGAGAAGCACAGCTGAAAAGCAGTCCTGTTCCGTGCCTGTGAGCTAATAATTTTAAAGGTAAGATGCACTTGTTGCTGTCTTATTTTATACTAATTTTTATTCGTGTGCAGTGTGTGATGTGCTTTCTAGCAGTTTAGAGGCCAGCTACTTGTTCTGCAGTCGCATGTGTGCATTGCTGAAACCTGAGATCAATTTGAAAACAGCCCTGGGTGCCAGGACTGCTTTTAAAAAGTAAATTATGCCCAAAATCGACTTTGGTGGTAGGGGCACTTAAAAATGAATAACCTACAATGTTTTAGCATATTAGGGACCCCAGGGTCTCCCTAGATATCCCAGAGGTGGGAGGTCAGAAATGTATAAGGTACACCCTTATAAAATAAGTTTTTATATGCCTGGGTAAAGTGAAATTTCACATTTCACTCCCACATTGTGGTAAAGTGCTGCTCAAATTCAACTTTGATGCTAGGAGCTTATATATTTGTCATAGTAGGATTATTAGACATTGAAAAATGCAAAAACGATTTTAGTGCAATTATTTTTAATAATTTTATTTTTCTTCATATAATCAATTTTTTTTAATAATGATCACTACCCCTTTTGATGTTTCCACATATGAAAAGCAAGCCTCATTCCTTTCCTTTTGCCTTTAAATGCATGTATTTATAACACTAAGCACAGAAGCTGTACTGAAACATAAAGGGGCAGATGTATCAAGGATTGCATTTGCGATTCCTTAATAGCGAATTTTAGCGAATTGCTATTAAGGAATCGCAAAATGCTATGTATGTAGGAATCACAATAATAATTGCGATTCCTTAATATTCCTAAATTGCGAATTGCAAATTGAGATTCGCAATTAAGGAATACCTTCCCATTCATTCCTATGGGCGTAGAGGCCCATAGGAATGAATGGGAAGACATTCTCAATTTGCGAATCGCAATTAGAGAATCGCAAATTGAGAATGCAATTTGAAGGGTGCCAGGGTGTCCTTTTGACACCCTGTTGCACCCTGAAATATGCATGTGTGCACATGTGACGCACATACATGCCCTAAGGGCATGTATGTGCGCCACATGGCACTTTGAAAAATGCTAAAAGTGAATTTTTCAAAGAAATCGCATATTACCACCAATTTGAAGTTGGTGGTAATTTGCGATTCCTTAAAGCCAAATTGCACTTTTTGGTGCTTCTTACATTGGATTTAAGGAATCGCAATTTGAGATTCCTTAAATGCAATCGCAAAATAGGGAATCGCAAATTTTGCTATTCCTTATTTTGCGAGGCAGTTTTGCCTTAATACATACCACTAAGCAAAATTGCGTTAGCAAACGCCAAAATTCTGTGAATTTCAGGCGTTTGCAACACAATTTTGCTTGATACATCTGGCCCAAAATACTTTGTTGCACTTTTTAAAGGGCAGTAATTATTTACCATCAGAACCACAAATATGCTTATTTAGAAAAGCAACAAGAAAGAAAATCCCTGCTTTTAATCCTGTCTATTTTATCCAAAATAATGAAGCTGTATTTGTAACTTTTAAAATCAGTAGTCTTTAACGCACGTGTTGGATCTGTAGCTTGTGGCCGGCATAGCCATGTGTTGTTTACTCAGCTGTGTTTTTACGACCAGCAAGCCTCAATTTCCACGCCTTTTTCTGGAGAAAAACCATTTGCTGTATTGTAATGTCCTGAAAAGTTTGATCTCCGTCTGTTTTGACAGACAGCTTCCTTCGGTACAGACAGCTTTGAACAGCTGTTTTAAAAGCTCTTTTTCTGGTGCTAGAAATTTGAGCACGGTGCAGTCTATTTAAAACACAGGCATTCCAAGCCGGCACAAATCTATCGTCTTGTAATGTGAAAAAAGGCGCGTTTATTTCAGCAGCAACAAATTTACTCAGATGATGTGAATGCCTTTTAATATTAATACCTTAAGGATAATGCTGTAACATTTGGTATTAAGTCCTAGTTTGAAAGCACACAAATTCGTTTTTTTTCCTTTCTATGAGGCCTATTTTTTTCCTATTGAGTGTTAATTGTAATTTCTCTTTACCATTGTGGCAAAATTCACACATCTATACTTTGTTACTGTTTTACTTCTAATGGTAGCGTGCAGCTATTTAGCATATGTTACATAATTCATTCCTTGAATTCTAAAAGGTAATTCTTTCAATGACATTTGCATAACAGTATGACGACAAAAAAACAAATTGAGCTCATTCCAGACATTTTCAAGAAGGGGGCCACACACTCAGAGCACACAACACTGCTTACTAAGGCAAGCCATTCTCACACAAAAAACATATTCACTACTTAGTGAAACAAGTACTTTCAAGCATCACCACCGGTGTCAATCCACAACCACATGGACACTCAAAAAAACAATTAACCCTCAAATTAACACTTAGGACAAAAGCAAGAGACAGCTCACAGACTGTACTTAAACCAAACCATTTGTAAATACCAACTGTAAGTCATATTTACAAACGAAAGGACTCTCAAAAAAAACGTACAGAGATTACACCAAGACAAATAGACAGCCAAAAGACTGCCATGTTCAAAAAGACAGGCTCACGCCTCAGGCCTTTTCCAATAATACACCAAATTACCAGTTGTGCGCAGATCAGGATCCTTCTTTATATATATATTTTTGTTCCATGGTGTACTAGTCATCATGGAAGAAATACAATTTTTAATATACCTAAACCCATTTAGGTATCCCCTCTTAGGGGAGTCAGCTGAGTACTTCTTAATCCATATTGGTACCTCCAAGACAGCAACACTTTCTACGAAGTGTGCTAGGAGCAGGCATGCCAAGAATATTATAGCATATATAATATTATACTCCAAGTGACACTTAACACAATTTGTGCCGTTCAAGTTTTCAAAGTTAGAGAAAAATCTCCTCATTACCTGCCTTCATTTGCTGCAGCAAACAAACAAACCAAAATCTTGGCCAAGCTAATCCAAACAAAAGTGTTGCTACAGCAACCTTACCAAACCAAAGTCTCCAACCTCCACCTGCCAAGTTCTGAGTGACCTAACGGTCATTTTAAAATACTCACACCAAAGAAGATCTCAGTCGGGAGCGGCCAACACCTGGAGGGTCAGATCGGGAAAACCGGAAAATACGTTGGTCTGCAAAGACAAAGGGTCTTCCTCATGCAGGGTACCTACTCAGTAGATTCCTGTCTTCCGTCAAGACCACTCCCTTGGATAGGCGCTTCTCCGATGAGGTCCACGTTCGGGCGCCAATTTGTAGAAGAAAAACCTTTCTAGGGGTTCACTGATGCACCTGGTCCTTAAACCAACAAAGAAGAGATTGGCACAGAAGCTGCAATATCAAAATAACAACTTTATTAACCTCACATAAGGGAGACTGTGTCAATACAGTACCCGCAGGCCACTGTAGGAGACAGTCTAAGGAATACAAAAATCCTTGGCCTTTTATGCCCAGTTTACCGCTGAGTTGGCATGTAGACTCAAAAAGAGGTGGTACAAGTGTGCACATGAATAGCTAGTTACATATAAGGATACATAAGAATTGCTTAGTCAACAGAGTGGGAGGGCTTACAATATTGCTGATATTAGTTAAAATAGCCTGACAGTTACTCTAAGAGCAGGTGCATTCTAGCAGCTAGACCTTTCTGAGCATGTGCAGTGCTCTGGCTCAGTACTGAAGGAGTTAATTATAGTTCCTGACTCAAGTGAAATACAAGAGCAGGCAACAGTGAAGAGGGAGAAAGCACATGGCGAGCACATGGCTAACTAAAATGGCTGCCAAAAACAAAATGGCTTCAGCTGATGCTAACAACCATTGCAGCTAATTTTCCACATGAGAAAGTTGGTGGGGCTCTTAGGGCCTCAGCCCAATCCCAGGGAAATTTTGGAGAGGTGGAGCCTGAAAGAATGGTCCACTCTACTCCACAAGAGAGCAGAAGGGTTGAAGAAAAGTCTTCTTCCCCCACACTATAGGTAAGGGTCAGCTTCCTCAGGGAACTGATCCTACCCCTAGTGAAGGAACTGCCCCAGAGGTGGTCAGGCCTGGCCTGGCAACACCCCTGATGGCAGGGGACCCTTCCAAGGTGGTACCCAGTCTGGACAGGTATCCTGCCCCTCTCTACCCTACCTCAATCAGCCCAGGGCTGCAGAGGTCAGGGAGGTCAGTGGACCCCTAAGGGCCCACTGTCCAGAGGAACACCCTCATCAACAGATATGGGGCACCCAGTCTAGTAGCCGTAGCCAGGTGAACATTCCTCAACCCACTGAGGGATCCCTCTTACCATTGAATAGGGACCACCCCCAGATGGACTCTGTTGGGCAAAGGCAAACCTGGGACCAAGTGGTTCCAAACCTACCATGTCCCTCCAGTGTTCCAACCAAAGGGACCCAACCCCCAGCTGTAGGCAGCCAGAGGTTGACCCTTAGGGCCAGATACAACCTAGTCATGGAAAGAAAGGCCTCCATGATGACCAGTGCTCTGAGGAAGCTGAGACCAACTTTATTAGGGCCTCACTTCTCTACTCAGACACCCCACCAGCCTTTTTCTTTGCCAAAACACACTACAGGTAGTAACCCCAACGTTTGGAGAAAACCCAGTACCCTTAGGGGTAGGGACTCCTTAGTGGACCATAAGACAGGGGGTATCCATGCTAGTGCAGGATCTTCCTTATATGGCCACTTAGTCAATAAAGTCTCAACTGGGCAAGGTTAGCCTTATCTCCTTTCGTTTGGGGGGTTATGTAGGAAGGTGGAATCTGACTGCATGGTTACCCCCACTTTTTTCTGGTGTTTTGCTCATTTTTGACTAGTCTGACTGGGATCCTGCTAATCAGGACCCCAGTTTATCTGCTTTCTCACTAAATTGATTGCATGTACTTTAGGTACACTCCAGATTGGATTCTGGGGTACCCTTATAAGTCCCTAGTATATGGTATACTATGTACCCAGGGCATAGGTAGCCCCAGAGGCCTCCCAGGAGCTGCAGCATGTATTATGCCACCCTGAGAGACCATTTAAAATGACACCACAGGTCTGCTACTGCAGCCTGTGTAAGGTGGTGCATGCACCCCTTACTTAGATATAGGTTCAGTATATATATCCTGATCACTGCACATATAAACCTATCAGTCACTCCTATGGTAGGGTGACCAGATTCTCAAAACAAAAAACCGGGACAGTTCATAGACATAGAAGTAGGACTACAGTTTGCAGTAACGGTCGACATAAAAGTAGGACTATTTGACAGCTGTCAGACATAGAAAAGGGACTAAAATGACAGCCGCCTCCACAGACACAGATGAAGAATTACAGACAAATCATATCTGTGAGACGTCGAGGTTTCAGTGACCATCACCCGGGTGGCCCGCTAATTGCACGCTGTGATATCCTTACTTGGTGACACTCATGGCTCCCTGTGATTGCAAAGTATGACTCACTGCACAGCCTGGACAACACGGCCTGGAGACGCGGATTGAGCAGCAAACCCGAATTGCCGGGGCACGCAGTGGCTCACGGCTTGAGCCTGCCAGTGCCTGCAGCCTGGCCAACCTTGGCAGAGTGTGTTACAGCCCAAGTAAGTTTAAGTTTTAAGCCTGGGTGCCAATGGCAGCGCGCGATCAGGCAGCTGCAGCACCTGCGGTGTTACTCAAAACGGTGAAATGAGTTGCAAGACTGGCTCCGCGTGAAGTATGTTTTATGTTGTTGGGGCCTCTCTGACATAGGTTCCCTGTTGGGCCGGGTCACTCACATGACGTCAGAGAGTGGCCCGAGTCCTGATGTTCTCCTGACTTTAGTTTGCTGGGAAGGAGGGGGCTACCACAAAGGCTGGCAATCTTTATGTTGTTTCTCTGCTGGCCTATCCAACAACAGTAGCCACCAGAGTGTTGTTAGCAGGGCCTCGCACATTCTGTTTGGGCTGGGTCCCACTTTGGAGAGAGGCCC
The DNA here is from genome assembly GCA_963921515.1 of Calotriton arnoldi. Taxonomy (NCBI): domain Eukaryota; kingdom Metazoa; phylum Chordata; class Amphibia; order Caudata; family Salamandridae; genus Calotriton; species Calotriton arnoldi. The sequence goes on along the minus strand of CAWUFW010018104.1, from coordinate 177,927 downwards.
TGGACTGAGTGATGCTCTCTGCGCAGCATCATTAATTAGGAGGGAGGAACCAGAGGGTCCAGTATAAGTCAGCAAAGGCTGAAGGTACAAGCCTCAAAAACAAACAACCACAAAAAAATAAAAACAGCTTCTGACTTAGTGTGCAGAGAGAGCCTTGATTTAATATGTTGCAAGGGAGTTTCCTCATATTTGTATGATTTTAAGTATATTTACTTAGACATGAGTATAAATGAAAGTTGTTTAACCATTATTTCTTACGCTTTGCAGCAGCTAACGTAGAGTTTCTAGTTCCTCAAATGGGTGTCATATCTGATATTTATAAGTTTCCCTCGTTTTCATATCTTGATTTTGCTCGCAAGAAAGTGCCACTCATAGTCGTTAAAATGTCACTCATAATTACTCTGAAATTATGAAAATGTCACACATAGAAATCTGAAACCTTGGCAGCTATGCATGTAACATTACACCTACAACAAGCCAGGACTATTCGCTTTGTCAGTTGTTCTTAGCTGCATAAGATAAATAAGCAACAAACTTGGGCTTCGTTGTACATAACATTGAAAATGCTTCAGTTCTGAGATGATGAGACTGTGAAAGAACTATAACGGGACTCTTTGAAGGCAGTGAAGGGTGGTATTGCTGCAGCAGTAAGATTGTTTTTTCATCCTGAGGGCAAAAATGGACAGCCCAATAGAGACCCGTCTCAGCACCTGTGCTAAGTAAGCAGAGAAATGTCCCGGTTTTTAAATAGTGTTTCAGTGTGAGACACTATTTAAAAAACTGGACATTTCTCCGTTTAACCCGGGCACTGCACAAAAACCAGGACATTTCTGTAATTAGGAGAAAAGTGTTGGGACACCGGGACACTGCTCAGAAAACAGGGACCGTCCGGGGAAAACCGGGACGTCTGGTCACCCTACCCTATGGCAGGCCTTATCAATCCTGAAGGCAGGGTGCTGGGTTTTATGTGAGAGGGTGCCCATGCATGAGCAGAGCCCCTCGGTAGCCTTCGGAACCTATTCTCCGGGGTTGTTTGTGATGCAGCCAAACATATACTCTTAAGTGCATTATAACCTCGCGGTAAATGCTAACTTTAATACGGCTGCATGGAAATATGTTGTGTTTGATGTCAAACACCTTGAAATCATACCTTCACACCAGTAACTGTTGTGGGAGGTATGATTCCTCCCTCCTAGAGGGAGAAATATGACAGCACCGGTACACCCGGTACCAGCTTTCTTGACCCTGGCATCACAAAATGGATGCTGCCAGCCACAGACACGAGTCTGCCCTCCTGCTGCTGGACAAAACTCCGGCAGGGGAAGGTTGGACAATAGGTTTCCTGTCACAGGGAGGTGTTGTAGTGTAGTTCCTATTTCCCTAATAGGCTCTGCGCATTGGAATAATATAACCTATAGGCTTGACATAGGACTAAGGTCGGTATGTCCCTATCGAGTATATTAAACTTAATTACTTGTGCCAGCTAGCTCAGAGGCCACTAGAAACTCCTTGAGAACAAGAAGGGAGTAGTTTCTGGCAACCGCATAAACATGACCGGAACACGTCTCAGAATCGTGGAAACAATAGATAACAGTTTCACTCAGTCAATCGTGCATGCTTAGTTTCTACAGAGTTACACAGAAAGGAAAGACGGGCGTTTCAATAAAAAGGTTTTATTGAACAGTCTTGTTTCTCGTGTAAGAGATATGTGCTGTTATGATCATAAGACAGTATGCAAGATAAATAATGTACAGCGTAAGCAGTAGAAATAAATAATACTGCGCTAGCATTATCTTTTAGCATATATTCACGTACATAAATAACATGAGCTAAAAATGCGAGTACTCATACGAAGCGTCTCTATGCTAGTTCTACCCCAATGTACCTAACCTGGTCTAGGTGTAGGGAAAGGTAAGAAGTAGGCGAAGTATTCTCTAGTGTGGTATACTAAGAGTATGTTAAGTCTAGTATGCCAAGAGTCCCTCTAGGTTCTAGTCAGCTCCATACCTTGAGAATGAGAGAGGTGGGAATCTCTTGCCGGATCTGGAACTCTAACACCCCGCGAAGGGAGTCAGAACACTGGAAGCTGGATTCTTCTGCGTGCAGAAATGACAGCGTCTTCTCAGTGCTGTCAGGCCGGGATACGGGCTCCTCTGAAGTCGAGGTCTCCTCTAACTTGCTTGGGCAAGGGAAGGTATATTTATACCTGGTAGATGCCTTGGAATGTTAGCATTGACGTGAAGTCGGACAGAGGAAGATGTCAGGAATGAACCCTTAAGGGATAACGGTTCATACATAATAGATGAGTTCTTGGAGAAATCAATAGTCCTGTGCTAGAGGAACTCCCGAAGCTTAAGGGTCTGGTTTCTAAGAACTCGTTGTGACGTTAGGGTGGACGGATGTCGGTGACCATGCCTGTATTTGGTGTGCACGGTTAATGCCTAAATAAGGACAGGGATTCTATGCCTATATAAGGGCAATGCGAATTGTGCCTATATAAGGACATGATTCAGGAAAACCTATATACGGACACCTAAAGCGGAATACAACACCCACTCCACTTTCGAATGAACGATAATACTAAATGCTAAACATTTAAATGCTAAACATAAAATTGAGTACCACATGTTACTAAAAACATCCCTAAAGCACATTAAAAGAAGTTTAAAAATAAACTGTTGAATACAATAGGTACTGTACTTTTTAAAGCATCGTTATCATTCTAAGCATATGATGGAAGTAAATGCAACATGAATGAATAAACAGAAATATATGCATATGACGAAATGGTTCATAAGTTGTCAAAAATCAAAGCCATTGCATATCATGGTATTAAATGAAATGTTAGACAAGTAAGGTGACAATGTGTCCCTGGAAGTATTCAAAGAAGTCCGTTTCATAAGACTAGTTCTACTGTAAGCAAATTGTTTTTTGCCATGTCATTTCAAAAAAACAATTTTAAAAAGAAAAAGTTCAATTCTGGGAAAAGTTCCAAGTTTTGAAAATATGAAGGCCAAATTTCATTGTTGCCCTGGTACACTGTGAGCCGAATCAAAGTCAGTGTATGGGTCTGGCGTAAACATGAGATCATCTATTTCCGTAGCCAAAATATCGTCTACCGAAGTTGGAGACATTTGGAACACCTCGTTCAGAATGTTAATTGCACAGAGATGAGAAACATCGCCTTCAGCAGAAGATGCAATATTCGCGTCCGTTGTTACCTGTGTGCCTGTTGATCCATCTCGTACCTCAGCAGCAGCCGGAAGTGTCTGTGAGATCTCAATGAATGCCGTCATCAGGATTGGAAGCCTCTGGGGACAACACACAGCATGGGCCGTTATCGGGTCCAGCAGAGTATCGACATCCGTTGGCATGACTGATGGGAGTGTTAGACAGGTGTCTAGCACGCATTCTTCACCGCAAAACAGGCAGCGTAGAACAGGTAAGATGCAATCTTGCCAGATTGGTCTGAATGACAGGAACCACGTTGTATTAAGTTCCCGTAGACGAGGCATGCCCAAAAGCTGTACTATTCGCTCACGGCATTTCCGTTAAAGGAGAGCTTTCTCCACATCGCTCAGAGTGATGTTGGCGAATAGGCTTGCCATAGCGTAGTAGGAGGAATAGAAACAGAATTCCTGCAACAAGTGCTAGAATTAACGGCACACCACCAAACACCGAATGTGCGAAGTTTGGGATGATTCCGAGGACTGCCTGGAAAGGTGCTAATAGTCCGGAACAGATGGTCTTAAATACATGTACAATTCCGCTCGTATCAGACATGTTTAAGATACATCCCATCATTTCTACGAAATGTATAGGGCAGTTTGTACGAATTAAAGCCTGTATCTCAGCCAAAGTCCTTGCAACTTGTAAATCATAGATTTCGTTGGCCGAGGTCAGAGGCACTGTTTGTTGTATAAGCATGGCTTTCATTCTGCTTAAAGTATCAAATCGTATAAAAGAGACATTCAACGAAGGCCATAAAGGCGACTCCCTGACTGTGTCTATTGGGGCAAACAATACTTGCATACAGCAAGTGACCCTGGAGTCGACCGTTACTAGATATGGGGTGCCTGGCAACATGCCACAGCAACTCTGATCATTCAACATGAGGTAACTCCCATTAGAAAGTTGGCCAAACGCTGGATTAATCACAGTAGCCGGTGTACCCTGCTGGTGGCAGGACAAATTTGCCACAGAACCATTACAAGCCCCGTGTAAAGATATGTCCTGACAAATCAGTGAACCGCTTAGTGCACTTTCACAGTGTGTACCGCTCAGGAACACTTCACGATCCCCACTCCAACATCTATATGTGTAAGGTAAATTCCAGGATGTCTTAATGTATTCTTTACCCAACCTTTCATATTTGCCTGCTTGCATTTGTTTGAGGCAATACTGAAACTGAAAAGTAGTCACAGGCAGAGTGATTTTGCCATGAATAAGCCATTCTGTAGCTGGTTTTTCTGCCACTGTGAATGGTAATTTTTCCAGTTTTTCAATGCTCAGCACTGTATACTTTGCTCCTCTTTGTGCCAGTTCGATCTGTTTATCAGTTAGATTGTATTCTGCAAACAGAGCCAACGTGTTGATAAAACGCCAAGGCACATAGCCCGCACGCAAAGATTGCAGCATCCAGCTTAATAACATAATAGAACGTAACTGAGATTGGCCCTGCTGTAACATGGCTAAATCTTGTTCCAGTATGTCAATAGCAGAGGATACAATGTTGTCCAATTAATAAATTCTGGATGACAAAGTAGTTAACCCATTGTCGACCACAGTGAGAGTTTTCTCTAAGTTATTACGATTAATTTCACGTATGCGTTCTGCGGCCTCTACCTGTGACACTTTCCATGCTTCATTATAAGCAGCATAGATGCCAGCATATATGAAACGTTTTTGACGCGGTTTTCTTGGTCCAAGCAAGAATTCCCTAAGGTCTGCGTCTTCTTTAAGTAAAGATAAGTGTTGTTTCACATCCTTAAGTGTAGATTTTTGTAGCCAATCGAGGCATAATTTTCATACACTGTATGTTGTTACTACCCCCGGATGTTGTCTTTGGACGTCTCGTGGGTCTGGCATATGAATAGTAAACCCCTGTGTTTTATTCAGGAATCTTTCTTGACAGATGTTTGTGTCTGTGGGCCAGATCAACCATTTTCTCCAATCAGGATTTGTTCTGTTGATTTGTAGTATTGTGTCAACTGTAACCGCTGCCTGTGTATTGTTATTACTGGCAGGTGTTGGTACAGAAGGTGTTTTCATGTCTTTGATTTTGGCTAAACCAAGATAAGACGTTTGTTGCACAGTGTCATTCAAAAACATTATTTGCTGAGGGATGATACATGCTCTAAATAAAGCTTCTATCCCCTGCACTTGCCAATCTTTAGTACCCCAGACAGATTTTGTGTCTATTGTGTCTTTCCACAAGTCGAAACCATGTCTAGACAGTTTGGCAATAAAAGCTGCAGAATAAATCTGTTTTGTATTAGATAATATAATTTTCAGTCCTGTTTTGTTTACATTTTTATAGTAAAATGTTTCTGGATCAGATGTATTGTATCCTGAAAAATATGGAAACTTTTTAGCAAATGTTTTTGAACTACCTTTTGGTGGTGTAGGACAATGCTCCCATTGGTTAAACATAAACACATTTCTAGGTGTTGCAGATTTATGCAAAAAATGATGACCATAGTGGTTATAGCAATACAGCTGTTCATAGTCTGATGACCCCTCTAAATATTCATTATTAGAAAATGCAGCAGACTTTTCTAGGTCAAACATCATGTCATTTACAGTTTCAAAGTCCCAATCATCAGAATAGGTACTGGATGAAACAAAATCACTTAATGAAATCTTAAATAAATGTGGAATGTTCAAATGTTCCGTAGGGCTGAAAATATCGAAATCTGTTTTGTCCCACACTATACCATCCTGTATAGGAATGGCTGTGATGTTCACTGCAGACAAGTCTCTTGTTTCACGATGGGATGATTTGTGAGGTTTCAAAAGTAAGTTCACATCTTTACTTTCAATGTTCAAATGGATGTATCTGCCATTTATAAGCACGCTCATAGTCATAACCAAAGCTAGCCACAGCAGAAAGAAAAATATTCCAGAAATAATCCATAGATCAATCCATGGTGAAACCAGATAAGTCTTTCTCAAAAAATGAAAAAAGTCTTGTACTTGCTGTTTAAAAGTTTTTGATGCAGGCGACGTCTCAGGCTCACTCAGATCCTCAGAAAACGTATCAAAATTAATGAAATAGCCAGAAGCAGTTCTGTCAATTGTTGGAATTGCATCAGGATTTGTAGAAATCGCTGGAACCAGTTGATCACTTGTTACATTGGTGTAGACAGGTGTATGTGGACGAACTGTTATTTGAGTTTCAAGCGGGATGAGTTCCATAGCATTGTTGCTCAGTCCTTCATCTGTTACTGCTGAATTCTCGATCGTTATCAGTCTTTCAGTCTGAACCTCTTGGATAGTAGCGAGAGGAGTGCGTCTGCTACTAGGTCGGAGTCCACGAGGCCTACTATTTAGTATTGGCCACATACTGTGGTTTGATGAGGTCGATGGACACAAATCTATTCGCCTTTTTCCAGCAAGGGGCGGCAGAAGTACTGTTCTTGTTCCGTGTACGGCTAGGACAGGTACTGGTTGTCTGTAAGAAGGTCCAAATTCCTTCTTGTCCGCAATCTTCTCTCTGACTAGATCCCCAACTTTTGGGATCCAGACAGGCCTTGCTGGGACTGCCGGTTTTTCCCCAGTGGTGGTTGGCTGCAGTAACGATCTTTGTTTCGATCTTAGTTCATTTAGATCCTGTAAAACAGCCAAACGATCTTTGATATCAAAGGGTTTATTTTCCACCACTGTGCCTTTACATTCAAGATCAGGCACCCACATTCTTGTCCCAAATAGGACCTCATATGGAGTGACCTCCCTAGAGAACTTCTTGGCAAATTATTTAATGAGCGTTGGACCCCATAAAGATGTTTGACCCACCCATCACCCGAACCTAATACCCTAGCTGTTATAGACTGCTTTATGTCCCGGTTTTTCCTTTCCACAACAGAATTTCCCTCAGGATGAAACGGAGAGGAGTACCGCAATGCAACGCCCAGACTGGCCATGGCTTCTTTGTAAGCCCGAGAGCTAAACGCAGGGCCCTGGTCAGAATGTAGCGTGCCTATTGCGTATGTGCCGATAAAGGCTCGCAAATCTTTTATAACAGTTCGAGCGTCAGCCGAGGGCTGAGGCCATATCCATAGGAACCTAGAGCATGAATCCACTGCGACCATTATATATTTATAGTTACCGTCCCTTTGCAAGGGACCACAGTGGTCCAGGTAAACACAAGCTAATGGTTTGTCTGAAATTAACAGGGGTGTCTGCGCAGGACGTTTCACTGTGGAGACTTTCATCTGTTGGCAAATGTCACATTCCAGAACATAGTTCTTGGTCTGTTTCCTAATGCCAGGCCACCAATATCTTTGTTTTAGTAAAGATACTGTTGCAGAAATACCTGCATGGGCAGAGGCTATCCCTTCATGTGCTGCTAGGATTAGTCCTAATCTGCATTCCTTGTTTGGAATTACCCTATCCCCCACTCCAGGGATTCGAGCAAAAGGAACGTTGTTCGCATCAATTACATAAGAGTACTTGAGTGGAAACTTTTTTGGTAACGCTGCACCACTGCCTTTGCTCGTTGCATTGACAGCCAACATTATCTCACTGTCTATTCTCGTTTTTGAACGAGTGATCGCAGCTACGGAAGTCGTCTGAACAGCCCCCTTTGCGGCTTCGTCAGCCAATGAATTCCCTGCAACGTGAACGCCATCACGTTGATGACTCACCGTGTGTATCACGTGAGCCTTTGGTAGTTCGCTTTTAACTGAACTACTTGTTCCCAAAGCGTTTTATGCTTTATTGTGCCACCTTTTGCATCTTTGAACCCATTTTCAAGCCAATTTTGTATATATTCATTATACGACTGCACACAGTAGAAAGAATCGCACACTATCAGTGTGGGGAATTCGCGATCTGTACTTTCAAGTGCCAGTTTGAATGCTTGTAGTTCAGCTCGCTGAGCTGTACAATCTCCTAGAGATTGAGTTTTTGTGACCATTGGTCTGAAGTTACCATCGCGCATGCGACCTTTAACGATTGCGCACGCTGCACTGTGGAGAAGTGTGGCTCAATGGTTAGAGCGGCAGACCCTGATGCAGAGATCTGGCCCGGGACCAGGGTTCAATCCCCGCCTCGGCGGGTCTTGGGCTCAATTTCCTCGGACCTGATAATTCTCGCCTCGGTGCCTATTCTAATCATGGGCCCCACTCTGCAACTCTGGGCAATAGCTTGCTTAATCTCCACAACGGCCCCAACAGTGCTGGGATGCCTGGCTTCACCCTGGGGTGCCCAGGAGTGGACATTTCACAGGGAAAAGCCAGGAAGGGTTCCACAGCGGTATGCGTACAGCGCCAGGACACCCCTTTGGGGGTATAAGTGCGCTTTACAAGTACAAATTTCACAAATTTCATTTCACTGTAAGCTTGCTTACTCCCTGTTGCGGGTTGTGCAGATCCGTCAGTGTAAATTATGAATTCATACTGATCGAGAGGCAGAATTTCAGTAGGCAGAGGACATTCATGTTCATATTGCAGGAACGCTTGTGTTTTTAGATCAGGGTCAAAAACATATTCAACATCTGTTGCAGCAAGAGAATTAACCCATTGTATCCATCTTGGATGTAATGCTTTAGCATTTGGAATGCTCGCTTTAGTTACCGCCTCTAAAGCCGGTACTGGGTTTACGACAATAATGCGTTTCCCTTGGGCTAGAGCTCTTTCTTTTGCTACAGCGGTTTGAACTGCTGTCAGTATTTTTTCTGTTGAAGTGAAGCGCATTTCTGCTTGTGTATACAAATGTGATTTGTACGCTATTGGTACTTTTTCACCCTCATTAAATGTTAAGTAGGTGAATCCGCATTGACCCGAAATTATTCGGATCACTAACTTGCGTTTACTTACGCGTGTTTGTAAGTGATTTGTTGCTAACATGTTAGCTTGGAGTGAACGCAAGATTTCTGTGTGTTCCTGTGTCCAATTTTTGATTGAAAAATCAGGTTTGATTAATGCGTAGAGAGGTTTAACCCTTTCTGCGTAATTTAGAATGTAAGTTCTTCCAAAATTTTGGAAACCCAAGATGGATTAGAAGTTTTTCCGCATTTTTGGAGGTTGAAGCAGCGCACACCTTTCTAAAAAGTTGGCTGTCAAGCTCTTGCCTTCACTTGAAAGCTCATATCCTAGAAAAAAGGACATTGAGATGGGCAATTCTGGATTTTTTAAAGTTGAACTTATAGCCCTCAGAGGCGAAGCCCAGTATAATGGTGCTCAACCTGTTCAAGTACCTATCCAGGTCATCGTCTGTCAGATAGATGTCATCGACATATGACAATGCCTCATTATGATAAATTTGTAGTAACTCCGTTACCCTCGCTGAGAATAACCCCGGGCTGTTCTTGAACCCTTGTGGGAGTCGACAAAATTGACGCTGGGTCCCCATTATTGAGAAAGCTGTTAAGTACCTGCTTTCAGGTGCTATGTTTTGACAAAAGAAACCATTTGAGATGTCTAATGTGGTTTTTTATTTTTTACGCACAATGTTATTCATTAATGCTGTACTATGTGCATTTTGTACTGCAAATGTTTTAGAACAAGTGTTTAAGTGTCTGTAATCCAAAACTAGATGATATGTATTGTCTGGTTTGGAGACAGGAAACAAAGGATTGTTCATTGAAGAGGTGCATGTTTCAATCACCCCTTGGTATTCAAGTTGATCTAAGATCTCCTGACCTGTTTTTTAGCTTCTTGCTTTATAGGATACTGCCTTTGTGCAGTAGGTTCATTTTTTAGATGTATTTTATGGTGAGGTGAGTCCTCATCCCATCCTACATGATTTTTGTATAATGCTGGGGCCTGGGCAACTGCCCATTTCCTGGCATAATTATATTTTAGGTGAATTGGAATATGGTTGGAGAAGGCAGGCATAATAATGTCTTCACCATGTGGGCACTCCCTGACAAATTGTGGTGGCCAGTCTTTTTCAGCTAGAAGTATATCATAACCCCGTGAAAGTTTTTCCCAAAAGAATGTTTTCACCTTTCTTGGTATGTCTCCCTCCATTCGGAGTGTTATTTCATATAACTTTTGTGGAGTACTAACCCTGGTGTCTACAGTCTCAACTGTAATGTACTCATTCAAGTCCACTATCTCCAGAAGTTCCTTCAGGTTCTGGCGAGCTATTGTGACTTCTGCCGCACTGTCCAGCATTGTCTGAGCCCATTCTCCATTCTTGAGTTGTGTTCTCAGTATCCTTGGCATGTCTGATCTTCAGACCTGCTACCTTCTTTTTGAGAATTGAGGTTTTGATTTATTTTTTGGAACGTGTTTGTCGTCTTTCGATTTCACGCATTCTTCTCTATGTTCTGACCGTCCTCTTCTTTCCAATGTCTGTGACGAGATCTGAAAGGTACGAGAGGAACGTGTATCAGTATCTTGATACCTGTCAGGCTTTTTCAAATTATCCCTATTCCTGAGGTTATACCTCCTTTCAGAGGGCTCCTTTGAGGAGATCTACCTCGGGATTGAGAACGTTTCTCGTTTGAATTTTGTTTATTAGTTTCCCACTTCTTTTTAGAAGATGTAGGAGTTTGTTTAATAGAGTCCTTCTCAGGACTTTCAGATAGTTTTGGCTTCAATGGTCTTCCACCCAAACTATCTCTGCCTAATTCTGCATAAGATTGTTCTATTATTCTGGGTAGTTCTGTTTGATGTTCTGTAACATCGAATTCCCTTAATCGTTGGCGGATCGCCACTGCTGCTGCCTCCCCTTTAATATTAGATAATATTATTGTTGAGACCTGGTCGAAATTTTTCAGTAATTTCATACCTAAATTTAGAGCAGGCTCTGCCCCGTATTCGTTTTGAATTTGTTTCAGGACATCTGGTATTACTGCAATTGACGGAACACCATGTGTTTTAGTATAGATGGCAGCAAAGACTGAGCCCCAAGTGGTGCAGTCTTCCAGTTGTGGTGTGATCCCCATTGGTAAACAGATTGTTAGTATTCTGTGTTTCTCATAAGGGCTAGTATTAGGAAATACTGCTTTGATTTGAGTAATTTGTTGAGCTATCCAGAATGGAATTTGCTCACGTTTTGTGGGCATTTTACCCATGACTGCGTATAAAGTCTGTGGTGTAATTTTTAGTGTATTCCCATGTTGAGGGGTTTGGTTTGTAATGGTCAATGGTGGTTGGACTGTGAAAGTCCGCATGACATATTGGACCATTTGTCTGTAAATTTTGTATTAACTCTGTAAGTTGAGTAAGTAATTCCTCGTCTGACATTAGATCGATGTCAGGATGAGGTGTGTAGCCGGCTAGAATTGGCCATGTTGCTCCTGGTCTACCTAGTGGACCGAGCCTGGTAATGTTTCTGTGATGTTTTAGGGCGCCTTTAAACCAGAGCTGATGCTCCTGGTATGTTAGTGGAATTTCAATATCCTCGAAAGGAATATATTCCTCTGGTGGTTCATCTTCTTTGTAGAAGTGAAACAGTTTTGTTACTTAATTTGATTCAGGGAATACTATCCATGAATAGAATACCTCTGTCTGAAAAGATTTGTGTGCCTCTATCACGAAAACTGCTCTACCGCCTCTTGGTGGTAGGCCATGTTTTATAAGTTTTAGAGTGATGCCTCTTCTTAAGTTCGGATGGATGTCTATAACACCCTCCTCGGTTTCATTTAAACCTGTAATGTTAAAAGCTGTTACGACTGGTTGAGCCGCAGCTCCACCGGTTTCGGTGCCATTGTCCCCGCGTGTGGACATTTTGTTTTTTTGAAAAATGTAGAACAAGTTTCAAGGAAACAAAAGATAAGGTGCACAATATTTTGGAACACTGTATCCTTCAACGTTGAACAAACCAAACAACTAATATATAGGGTTTTTTGTCCTATTTAGTTATGGCGGATATTTAAGCCTACCCACTCCAGACGTCTTATGGAGTATGTGAGTAGGGGTCTCTGAGAAAAGCATGACTGAGTTACTCAGTATCTAGCGTTAAATTACTGCCTTACCAAACGTTTGGGCGCCATGTAGTGTAGTTCCTATTTCCCTAATAGGCTCTGCGCATTGGAATAATATAACCTATAGCCTTGACATAGGACTAAGGTCGGTATATCCCTATCGAGTATATTAAACTTAATTACTTGTGCCGGCTAGCTCAGAGGCCACTAGAAACTCCTTGAGAACAAGAAGGGAGTAGTTTCTGGCAACCGCATAAACATGACCACTTTGTTTCCCTTTAGAATCGAAACACATCTCAGAATCGTGGAAACAATAGATAACAGTTTCACTCAGTCAATTGTGCATGCTTAGTTTCTACAGAGTTACACAGAAAGGAAAGACGGGCGTTTCAATAAAAAGGTTTTATTGAACAGTCTTGTTTCTCGTGTAAGAGATATGTGCTGTTATGATCATAAGACAGTATGCAAGATAAATAATGTACAGCGTAAGCAGTAGAAATAAATAATACTGCGCTAGCATTATCTTTTAGCATATATTCACGTACATAAATAACATGAGCTAAAAATGCGAGTACTCATACGATGCGTCTCTAAGCTAGTTCTACCCCAATGTACCTAACCTGGTCTAGGTGTAGGGAAAGGTAAGAAGTAGGCGAAGTATTCTCTAGTATGGTATACTAAGAGTATGTTAAGTCTAGTATGCCAAGAGTCCCTCTAGGGTCTAGTCAGCTCCATACCTCGAGAATGAGAGAGGTGGGAATCTCTTGCCGGATCTGGAACTCTAACACCCCGCGAAGGGAGTCAGAACACTGGAAGCTGGATTCTTCTGCGTGCAGAAATGACAGCGTCTTCTCAGTGCGTCAGGCCGGGATACGGGCTCCTCTGAAGTCGAGGTCTCCTCTAACTTGCTTGGGCAAGGGAAGGTATATTTATACCTGGTAGATGCCTTGGAATGTTAGCATTGACGTGAAGTCGGACAGAGGAAGACGTCAGGAATGAACCCTTAAGGTATAACGGTTCATACATAATAGATGAGTTCTTGGAGAAATCAATAGTCCTGTGCTAGGGGAACTCCCAAAGCTTAAGGGTCTGGTTTCTAAGAACTCGTTGTGACGTTAGGGTGGACGGATGTCGGTGACAATGCCTGTATTTGGAGTGCACGGTTAATGCCTAAATAAGGACAGGGATTCTATGCCTATATTAGGGCAATGCGAATTGTGCCTATATAAGGACATGATTCAGGAAAACCTATATACGGACACCTAAAGCGGAATACAACATTGTGACCACTTCCCATACAGGCTTTAGTGTATTGGGGTTGGGTGGGTGCACTCTGAGAGTGCTTTGATGTCTGCACTGGGGGCACATTTGGTGTCCCTGTGCATAGTCCAGCTCAAACCGGTTGCAGGAGCCATCAGCTCCTGCTCTGGCGCGAAACTGGACAAAGGACATGGGTGTAGCCACCCCTCTGTCCTGACCCTCCCATAGGTGGGTCCCCAGAGTTTGTCCCACCCCTTCCTGGGGTATAAAGTAAGAACCCTGACTACAGGACTTTGGATTTTACCTGGACTAAACTCTGCTACAGAAACCAAGTAACTTTTGACGATCTACGCTTCGCTGGATGACAGAAGAATCTCCCGTGGAGTAAAGGAGTTACTCCCTGCAAGGCAGGCACCTAAACGCATCTGACCGGTTTGCATCTCCCAAGCTCCTGAGGACTCTGAAGATTTCTGCAACACAGGAGGTGGGTTCCTGAGGTCTCTGAGGTTGATCTGCGCTCTCAGCAATTCTGAGGCCCATATCCCTCGTGGGGACCGTGAAACCCGTACCCCTGTGCACCGTGTACATTTGCAGCAGCATATGCTTTTTGGCAATCCCTGAGGCTGTGCTTTGGGCTACTTGTAGTACTAACCATGAGCAGTAATTCCACTGAATATTTCCGGCCTACACTCCACGAGTGTTCCATGGGTTGGTACTTTGTGATTCAGCTCGAGGTCCCTTTGCGATTCCTGGTCCATTGGCCTGTAGGTCCCTGTGAAGGTAACTTTGACTTTCAGTGGGCTGTCCTGGTTGCTCCAGATGTGCTCTGACTCTCCATAGCTTGGAGAGTCCCCAGGACCTTGCTGGTCCTCACCGAAGCCTCTTTCCTCTGACCGCGTGGGTTGCAGTTGCCAAGGCTTGTTGGTGTTCAATCCGGACACTGACCCCCCAGCACTCGACATCCATTGTGGGAAAGCTCACCTCTGGACTTTGGTTGTCGTCAACATCTCCTGGTCCCCGTGGCTTCAGAGTTAAGCTTCACCTCTTCTCACCTGAAGCACCCAACATCGGTGGGCATTCGATTGCTCTGCTCCTGGTCACGTAAAGTGACCCAGACTTTGTCCCCTCTGCTTTCAGGTTCTTCTCATCTCCGATCCAGGCTTGGATCACACCGGACACTTTTCTTCTCCACGGCAGCAGTACTTCTTCGCATCACGCCATTGAAAACGACGAGGGTTTCCGACACCACTTGACCCCTATGCACCCGGCTCCTCTGGGCTAGGTAACACGGGTACCTCAGTACTCTCAAGGGTGCTGGCCTTAGAACCGTCTATGTTTAGCTGGGTTTGCTTAAAGTCCTCTCCGAAGTGTCCTTAATCTTTAAATTTCCAACCGCGACTTTCCCATAGAGTTGTACGGAGCTCGCGTCTGTGTTCCCACACTGCACCCGTCCTCCGTGAGTCCCCTGTGTCACTACCTTGGGTGGTTCCTTGGGGTCCCAGCGATTCTACATGCTCTAGGCACTGTGTCTAGTCAAGTCGTGGTTGTTATACCACTTTCTTAGTATATGGTTTGGTCTCCCTTGGAGCCCACTGTGTATTGTGCTATTTACTGTCGTTCTCGTGATTTAATTTTGTGTACTTTGTTCTCTAATCTCATAAAGAGGTTAGTAGAGAGTGTTTAGTAATAAATACATATATTTTATATATACCTGGTGTGGTTCTCCTTTCATTTGGTCATTCAGGAAGTTATATACTGGTAAAACAAGCTGCTTTACATTCCTTCGAGACTTAGCTTGAAGGCTGCTCTCCATAGCTAACACTAGGATAGCTTTCAATAAAGGTTGTCTTTAACCTAATCATCAAAAAGGTCGTTTGGACTGTGCAAGGTGCCCACTTTAATTAGTGGACAGCATATACCAGGCCAACTTCTCACACTGGTGTGCAGCGGTTGGGATTCAAGCTTGCTATTGTTTTACCAGATAATCTCATTGAGTGACTAACTGAAAACCACTAAAGGTACTTAGGTACATATAAATCAAGTCTAGAATAAAGTAAGTTCTACTGAACTTAGAGTTGGGTAAGTCAAGGGTCTAGCACACCCTTTATCCAACTCAAGAGAGTCTCAGTTCCCACTAGGTTAGGTAGGTGCCTACACCACATAACTCTAGTATGTCTTCTAGGCCTGAAGCCAGTGGCTCCTTGCCAACTAAGTATAACCATCTCTCATTTCAAGAATTGAGAACCATGTGTACATCTAGGAAACTGAAGACAGGGAAAAACCCAAACACTCAACGTCTCATAGAGAGTTTGATTTTAGATGACCTCAGAAAGACCCCAGGGTCTGATGAGACAGGCAAGTTGGGTGGGACAGCAGAAGAGGAAAGGCCAGGAAGTGAGAATTCTATGACCTGGACTCTGATGCTGGCCAGGAGGATCAAAATGATTCTAACCTGGACAATCCAATTCTTCCTGAAGGTGAGGAAGGAGGCCTCAGTGGACCTCTCTTTACCCCACCTGGAAGGGTTAACAGTTTACCAAGAAGATCAAGATCTCCTTCTCAGGAATCTAATCATTCTGGTACATCTGTAGGGAGCTCTGTTTCTCATAGGACCTCTGCTTCTCATAAAAGGGAGTCCTCTTATGAGAAGAAGTGCCAACTGCTTGAGTTTGAGAGAGCTAAGCTCAGGATCAAGAGAGAGCAATTGGCCTTAGATAGGGAATCCCTGGAGCTTCAGAGAGCTTTTAAAAAGTTGGGGCTAGAGCCCCATGGTAGCAGCAGTAGTGTCACTAGAGGTAGAGAACATACTCATGACCATAGGAACCTGAGCAAGATTGTCCTTCCCTACCAGAGTGGGGATGACATCCACAAATGGATAACTGCACTGGAGAGGGCCTGTAAAGTACAGAGGGTCCCTCAGGAGCAGTGGGCAGCAATCTTGTGGCTCTCCTTTGCAGACAAAGGTAGAGGCAAGCTCCTCACTGTTAGAGAAGAGGATGCTGATAATTACAATGTCTCGAAGAGTGCTCTGATTGATGGGTTTGGCTTAACCACTGAACAATACAGGATTAAGTTCAGAGATACCCAAAAGGCACAGACTCAAGACTGGGTTGACTTTGTAGATTGTGCTACTAAGGCTCTGGAAGGTTGGATACATGGCAGCAAAGTGCATGACTTTTTAGGATTGTACAATTTGATTATGAGGGAGCAGATCCTTAATAATTGTCAAAACCAGCTTTTACACCAGTACCTGGTGGACTCTGATCTGACCTCTCCCCAAGAATTGGGAAAGAAGGCAGACAAATGGGTCAGAACCTGAGCAAGGCCAAAGAATCAGGGTGGTGACCAGAAGAAAGATTCTTCCAAGAACCAAGAGAAAGGTGGGGATAAATCAAAAGATAAATTCACTACAGGGCCCCAAAAATCCTCTTCTGGGGGTGGGTCCCAAACTCCTTCCTCCCCTGAAAAGAAACCTTATTACCATATATGTAAGATGCCTGGCCACTGGAAAAATGACCCCAGTTGCCCTAAGGCCAGCAATAAGGAAAATGTTCCTCCCAGCAATACTACCACTCCTCCTGGTACTACAAGTAGTAATCCCCAGGTGGTAGTAATGCACCCAAAAAGTTAGGTGGGTTCTCATGGGGAACTGAGGTGGACCATGGTTTAGCCAGGTCCCCCTCACAGGCCTCCTCAGTCTGTGATGGTGGCATGGGATTTGCCACTTTTACTATAAGTCCTAATTCTTTGGGCAAGTACAGACAGGAGCCACTGATAAATGGTCAGAAAGCGTTGGCGTTCAGGGACACAGGGGCTAGTGTCACCATGGTGACAGGGAAACTAGTCCCCCTCAACAGCTTTTACCTGAGTTTAAGTACCAGGTGACCAACATTGATGGTATTAGAACAGATCATCCCATGGCCATAGTCAATCTCAGCTGGGGAGGGGCACTGGCCCAAAGAGAGTGGCAGTGTCCCCAAACTTGCCTGTAGATTGCCTGTTGGGTAATGATCTGGAAATTTCAGCCTGGGCTGAAGTTGAATACCAGGCCCATTTAAGAATGTTAGGCCTCCCTGAGAAGGTTGGTGGGGCTCTTAGGGCCTCAGCCCAATCCCAGGGAAATTTTGGAGTGGTGGAGCCTGAAAGAATTGCCCACTCTACTCTACCAGAGAGCAGAAGGGTTGAAGAAAAGTCTTCTTCCCCCAGACTATAGGTAAGGGTCAGCTTCCTCAGGGAACTGATCCTACCCCTAGTGAAGGAACTGCCCCAGAGGTGGTCAGGCCTGGCCTGGCAACACCCCTGATGGCAGGGGACCCTTCCAAGGTGGTACCCAGTCTAGAGCAGGTATCCTGCCCCTCTCTACCCTACCTCAATCAGCCTAGGGCTGCAGAGGTCAGGGAGGTAAGTGGACCCCTAAGAGCCCACTGTCCAGAGGAACACCCTCATCAACAGATTAGGGGCACCCAGTCTAGTAGCCCTAGCCAGGTGAACATTCCTCAACCCACTGAGGGATCCCTCTTACCATTGAATAGAGACCACCCCCAGATGGACTCTGTTGGGCAAAGGCAAACCTGGGACCAAGTGGTTCCAAACCTACCATGTCCCTCCAGTGTTCCAATCAAATGGACCCAACCCCCAGCTGTAGGCAGCCAGAGGTTGACCCTTAGGGCCAGATACAACTCAGTCATGGAAAGAAAGGCCTCCATGGTGACCAGTGCTCTGAGGAAGCTGAGACCAACTTTATTAGGGCCTCACTTCTCTACTCCGACACCCCACCAGCCTTTTTCTTTGCCAAAACACACTACAGGTAGTAACCCCAACTTTTGGAGAAAAGTCAATACCCTTAGGGGTAGGGACTCCTTAGTGGACCATAAGACAGGGGGTATCCATGCTAGTGCAGGATCTTCCTTATATGGCCACCTAGTCAATAAAGTCTCAACTGGGCAAGGTTAGCCTTATCTCCTTTCGTTTTGGGGGGTTATGTAGGAAGGTGGAATCTGACTTCATGGTTTCCCCCACTTTTTTCTGGTGTATTGCTGATTTTTGACTAGTCTGACTGGGATCCTGCTAATCAGGACCCCAGTCTATCTGCTTTCTCCCTAAACTGGTTGTTCATGTACTTTAGGTACACTCCAGATTGGTTTCTGCGGTATCCTTATAAGTCACTAGTATATGGTATACTAGGTACCCAGGGCATAGGTACGCCAGAGGCCTCCCAGGGGCTGCAGCATGTATTATGCCACCCCTGAGAGACCATTTAAAATGACACCTCAGGTCTGCTACTGCAGCCTGTGTAAGGTGGTGCATGCACCCCTTACTTAGATATAGGTTCACTATATCTATCCTGATCACTGCACATATAAACCTATCAGTCACCCCTATGGCAGGCCTTATCAATCCTGAAGGCAGGGTGCTGGGTTTTATGTGAGAGGGTGCCCATGCATGAGCAGAGCCCCTCGGCAGCCTTCGGAACCTATTCTCCGGGGTTGTTTGTGATGCAGCCAACCATATAGACTTAAGTGCATTATAACCTCGCGGTAAATGCTAACTTTAAAACGGATGCATGGAAATATGTAGTTTGGTGTCAAACACCTTGGAATCATACCTCAACACCACTAACTGGTGTGGGAGGTATGATTCCTCCCTCCTAGAGGGAGAAATATGACAGCACCGGTACACCCGGTACCAGCTTTCTTGACCCTGGCATCACAAAATGGATGCTGCCAGCCACAGACACGAGTCTGCCCTCCTGCTGCTAGACGAAACTCCGGCAGGGGAAGGTTGGACAATAGGTTTCCTGTCACAGGGAGGTGTGACCACCTCCCAGACAGGCTTTAGTGTATTGGGGCTGGGTGGGTGCACTCTGAGAGTGCTTTGATGTCTGCACTGGGGGCACATGTGGTGTCCCTGTGCATAGTCCAGCTCAAACCGGTTGCAGGAGCCATCAGCTCCTGCTCTGGCGTGAAACTGGACAAAGGACATTGGTGTAGCCACCACTCTGTCCTGACCCTCCCATAGGTGGGTCCCCAGAGTTTGTCCCACCCCTTCCTTGGGTATAAAGTAGGAACCCTGACTACAGGACTTTGGATTTTACCTGGACTAAACTCTGATACAGAAACCAAGTAACTTTTGACGATCTACGCTTCGCTGGACGACAGAAGAATCTCCCTTGGAGTAAAGGAGTTACTCCCCTGCAAGGCAGGCACCTAATTGCATCTGACTGGTTTGCATCTCCCGAGCTCCTGAGGACTCTGAAGATTTCTGCAACACAGGAGGTGGGTTCCCAAGGTCTCTGAGGTTGGTCTGCGCTCTCAGCAATTCTGAGGCCCGTATCCCTCGTGGGGACCGTGAAACCCGTACTCCTGTGTATCGTGTACATTTGCAGCAGCATATGCTTTTTGGCAATCCCTGAGGCTGTGCTTTGGGCTACTTGTAGTCCTAACCCCGAGCAGTAATTCCACTGAAGATTTCCGGCCTACACTCCACGAGTGTTCCGTGGGCTGGTACTTTGTGATTCAGCTCGAGGTCCCTTTGCGATCCCTGGTCCGTTGGCCTGTGGGTTCCTGTGAAGGTAACTTTCAGTGGGCTGTCCTGGTTGCTCCAGATGTGCCCTGACTCTCCATAGCTTGGAGAGTCCCCAGGACCTTGCTGGTCCTCACCGAAGCCTCTTTCCTCTGATCGCGTGGGTTGCAGTTGCCAAGGCTTGTTGGTGTTCAATCCGGACACTGACCCCCAGCACACGATGACCAAAGTCTGGAGGTGAGCTGTCCCACGATGGATGTCGAGTCTCCTGGTCCCCGTGGCTGCAGAGTCAAGCTTCACCTCTTCTCACCTGAAGCACCCGACATAGGTGGGCATTCGATTGCTCCGCTCCTGGTGACCCAGACTTTGTCCCCTCTGGTTTCAGGTTCTTCTCATCTCCGATCCAGGCTTGGGATCACACCGGACACTTTTCTTCTCCACGGCAGCAGTACTTCTTCGCATCACGCCATTGAAAACGACGAGGGTTTCCGACACCACTTGACCCCTATGCACCCGGCTCCTCTGGGCTAGGTAACACGGGTACCTCAGTACTCTCAAGGGTGCTGGCCTTAGAACCTTCTATGTTTAGCTGGGTTTGCTTAAAGTCCTCTCCAAAGTGTCCTTAATCTTTAAATTTCCTTTTTTTAAATATATTTTTTATTTTTTACAAAGTTACAATGACAGTTGTTATGACACTTCATACATCAGACTCATTACTTGACAAGCAATTCTTAGGACAGAAAGGAAAAGAAGGAAAGAATAAAATAGAAAGAAAAAAAAGGGGATTTTTTTTTTAGCTCTATGAGTAAGGTCGACATTTCATATTAGCTGAACATAATCCGTTAATAAACTAGCAAAAAGTATAATACAAATGTGATTGAGAAAGGACAGAAAAACAACAGCATTATTCAACCTATTCAATTGGTTACTGGAGCCCATAGCTTCTTGCCCCTATCTTGTCTCCTACGGCCTTTAAGCCTATACACTGCTATCTCCATGCTGTATATGGTTAGCAACCTAGCCCTCCAATTTATAAACGTGGGAGGATCAGGACTGATCCATTGAGATGTAATATTGGATCTTGAAATGGCCATTGCAATGAAAACTAGCCCAGTTTCTAATCTGGTCCATCCCTCTGTGTTCTGAGTCTGATCTATCCCCAGGATTACTAGGCCAGCGGTTAATGAAATCGTCTTGCCAAGGATCTGAGTCAAGAAAAATTCTATGTCTTGTAAATATTTAGCAAGCTTGGGGCACAAAAAGAACATGTGAATCGTATCAGCGGCCAGTGTCCCACACCTGCTACATGAGTTCCCACGAGACCCAGACCACTTAGCAATCTTCCCAGGGGTATGGTATAGGTCAAAGACAGACATGTAATGTTGAGCTCTCAGGCTGCCAGTTATTAAAATCTGATTCGCAAATTCCAAGGAAGCCACCAGGTCCGTGCCCTCCTGTGCAAGTTTCCTGTCCCATCTGTCATTCTGAGTTACTAGATCATCAGGGAGGGCAGATAGCAGCGTTTGATAAATTTTCCCGATCTTGGACCTAGACGCTATAATTCCTACCAACGGTATCTTGCCAAAATTGACCATCCCGTGCCATAGTTTTGACCAGAAAACTTCTAATCTGTAAGAACTTAAACAAATGTCTAGTAGGGAGCCCGTATTTTGCTTGTAATTCAGAAAACGAAAAAATTTGATCATCAAGAAAAATCTCCCAAAACATTGATTCCTAAAGCCCCCAACTCCTGGTTGTCTGATCCTGAAATATTGGCGGTAGCAGCCCATATGAAAACAAAGGGGTGTAAGCATTTATATTCGAAATCCCGAGCCGGTGTCGCATTTTTTTCCAAATTGAGAATGCAGATTGTATAATTTTAAACTTTGTTTTCTTATAATAACTAGGTTCAATAACTCTGGTTAGGCAATGTTGGGCATCTTCCCCTAGTAAAACTTCGTATATAGTAGGTCTGACCGGTTCGGGGACTAGAGTCTTACTCCCAACCAGCAGTATCCCCATTTGCTGTAATAGTGTTACCCAGTGATACAACCTAAAAGAAGGTAATCCCCAGCCCCCCTTAATCTCGGAAGGATTAACCATTTCACTGCCCTTCTAGCTTTATGATAACCCCATAAAAATCTGGTACAAACTCCTTCTGCTCTAGAAATACAAGATGCTGGAAATTCTAAGGGTATTGTCCGGAACAGATATAAAAATTTGGGAAAAATAAGCATTTTTATAACGTTGCACCGTCCATGCAATGAGAAATGAAAATGATCTAATCTTGCGAGTCTCTGCTCAGTGTTTTTTATAATCGGCTGTATGTTGATCTCAGGTATCTGCTCGTCCGCAGCTGTAATCCTTATACCCAAATATGTTGCTGCTGATACGGTCGGGATCTTATGAGGTCTTAAAGTGTCCGAGTGTAAGACCTGGGTTTTATCAATGTTTAATTTGTAGCCGGAGACAAAACCGAATTGTTTCGCAAGGTCATATACTGCCGGCAAAGCGGACCTAATATTAGTTGTAAAAATGGCAACGTCGTCAGCATACGCTAGCGTTTTATACGAGACCCCGTTTACCATTGCTGCTTCAATCCGTGGATTGGCATCCAACTTATAGAGTAAAGGATCGATGTAAATTGAAAATAATAACGGCGAGCAGGGACACCCTTGACGAGTTCCTCTACTAATAACGAGTAAGTTAGATTCTTGTCCAGAGATCCGAACACGGGCCTCAGGTGATATGTACAGGGCCTGTACAGCTGTGATGAATTCCTGAGGGAACCCTTTGGTCTTCAGCATCAGCCAGAGGAACCCCCAGGAGACCCTGTCGAATGCTTTTTCTGCATCCAACAGGATCATCCCCAGGGGCGACCCTGTGGCCTGGGCCCAGTCAAACAAGGCTATTGCCCGCCTGACATGGTCCAAAGTATCACGACCAGGGATGAAGCCGTGCTGACGGATAGACACTAGGGGAGCAATAACCTTGCCAAGCCTCAATGCTAATATTTTAGAATATATCTTGCTGTCCGCGCATATTAAGGAAATAGGACGGTAAGATGATGGGCTGAGTGCTGGCTTGTCCTTTTTTTAAAAACTACATTAGTTGTTTTATGCCATGATTCTGGAGTCTGGCCCTTCTGAGCTCTTAAAAATAAAGATTCGAGCTTGACGTAAAAGGTTTGTCTGAAT
Organism: Calotriton arnoldi; assembly: GCA_963921515.1. Lineage (NCBI taxonomy): Eukaryota > Metazoa > Chordata > Amphibia > Caudata > Salamandridae > Calotriton > Calotriton arnoldi. Next base: position 154,851 of record CAWUFW010018104.1, on the reverse strand, counting down.
GTGCGAAAAAATTCCAGGGGTAATGCGTCAGGACCGGCAGCCTTACCTGCACCCGGCTCCTCTGGGATAGGTAACACGGGTACCTCGGTACTCTCAAGGGTGCTGGCCTTAGAACCTTCTATGTTTAGCTGGGTTTGCTTAAAGTCCTCTCCGAAGTGTCCTTAATCTTTAAATTTCCAACCGCGACTTTCCCATAGAGTTGTACGGAGCTCGAGTCTGTGTTCCCACACTACACCCATCCTCTGTGGGTCCCCTGTGTCACTACCTTGGGTGGTTCCTTGGGGTCCCAGTGATTCTACGTGCTCTAGGCACTGTGTCTAGTCAAGTCGTGGTTGTTATACCACTTTCTTAGTATATGGTTTGGTCTCCCCTGGAGCCCACTGTGTATTGTGCTATTTACTGTCGTTCTAGTGATTTAATATTGTGTGCTTTGTTCTCTAATCTCATAAAGAGGTTAGTAGAGAGTGTTTAGTAATAAATACATATATTTTATATATACCTGGTGTGGTTCTCCTTTCATTTGGTCATTCAGGAGGTTATATACTGGTAAAACAAGCTGCTTTACATTCCTTCAAGACTTAGCTTGAAGGCTGCTCTCCATAGCTACCACTAGGATAGCTTTCAATAAAGGTTGTCTTTAACCTAATCATCAATAACGGTCATTTGGACTGGTGCAAGGTGTTCACTTTAATTAGTGGACAGCATATACCAGGCCAACTTCTCACAATGGGTATCAGGGTACAGTGCTGCTCATGCCCTGGAGAGACTGGGGCGAGCATGGGTACAGGGTACAGTGCTGCTCCGGTCCTGGAGAGACTGGGGCGAGCGTGGGTGTCAGGGTACAGTGCTGCTTGGGTCCTGGTGAGACTGAGGCGAGCTTGGGTACAGGGTACAGTGCTGCTCAGGTCCTGAAAAGACTGGGGCGAGCATGGGTACAGGGTAGAGCACTGCTCGTGCCCTGGAGAGACTGGGGCGAGCATGGGTACAGGGTACAGTGCTGCTCCACCCCTGAAGAGACTGGGGCGTGCGTGGGTGTCAGGGTACAGTGCTGCTCCACCTCTGAAGAGACTGGCACGAGTGTGGGTGTCAGGGTACAGTGCTGCTCGGCCACTGAAGAGACTGGGGCGAGCGTGGGTTTCAGGGTACAGTGGTGCTCGGGCCCTGGAGAGACTGGGGCGAGCGTAGATGTCAGGGGGACAGTGCTGCTCGGGCCCTGAAGAGACTGGGGCGAGCATGGGTGTCAGTGTGCAGTGCTGCTCGGCCCCTGAAGAGACTGGGGTGAGCGTGGGTGTCAGGGTACAGTGCTGCTCGGCCCCTGAAGAGACTGGGGCGAGCATGGGTGTCAGGGTACAGTGCTGGTCGGGCCCTGGAGAGACTGGGGTGAGCGTGGGTGTCAGGGTACAGTGCTGCTCGGGTCCTGGAGAGACTGGGGCGAGCGTGGGTATCAGGGTACAGTGCTGCTCGGCCCCTGAAGAGACTGGGGCGAGCGTGGGTGTCAGGGCACAGTGCTGCTCGGGCCCTGGAGAGACTGGTGCGAGCGTGGGTGTCAGGGTACAGTGCTGCTCGGCCCCGGAAGAGACTGGGGCAAGCATGTGTGTCAGGGCGCAGTGCTGCTCGGGCCCTGGAGAGACTAGGGGAGCGTTGGTGTCAGGGTACAGTGCTTCTCGGGCCCTGGAGAGACTGGAGTGAGCATGGGTGTCAGAGTACAGTGCTGCTCGGCCCCTGAAGAGACTGGGGCGAAAGTGGGTGTCAGGGTACAGTTCTGCTCAGCCCCTGAAGAGACTGGGGCGAGCGTGGGTGTCAGGGTACAGTGATGCTCAGCCCCTGAAGAGACAGGGGCGAGCATGGGTGTCAGGGTACAGTGCTGCTTGGGCCCTGGAGAGACTGGGGCGAGCGTGGGTGTCAGGCCACAGTGCTGCTTGGCCCCTGAAGAGACTGGGGCGAATGTGGGTGTCAGGGTACAGTGCTTCTTGGGCCCTGGAGAGACTGGGGCGAGCGTGGGTGTCAGGCCACAGTGCTGCTTGGCCCCTGAAGAGACTGGGGCGAGCGTGGGTGTCAGGGCACAGTGCTGCTCAGCCCCTGAAGAGACTGGGGCGAGCGTGGGTGTCAGGGTACAGTGCTGCTCGGCTCCTGAAGAGACTGGGGCAAGCGTGGGTGTCAGGGTGCAGTCCTGCTTGGGCCCTGGAGAGACTAGGGCAACGTTGGTGTCAGGGTACAGTGCTTCTCGGGCCCTGGAGAGACTGGAGCGAGTGTGGGTGTCAGGTTACAGTGCTGCTCGGCCCCTGAAGAGACTGGGGCGAGTCTGGGTGTCAGTGTACAGTGCTGCTCGGCCCCTGAAGAGACTGGGGCGAGAGTGGGTGTCAGGATACAGTGCTGCTTGGGCCCTGGAGAGACTGGGGCGAACATGGGTGTCAGGCTGCAGTGCCGCTCCGGCCCTGATGGCGTGATAAGGGGTTAGGAGTCTTCTATAGAACCGAGACCTTGTCAAGGAGCAGGAGTATGTCTAGTTTACAACTTCATTGGGAGGAGGACAGTTGAATCTCTTGCTCACCCTTGAGAGTGATAGAGCAGAAGAGGATCAAATCTTAGTGCTTGGATTTTCTGAAGGAGGAAATGAGGGTAACTGCAAACCAGGAACCTAATTATGAAAGGTCTAGGAAGGCCACGGTGCTGCACCCTCTAGCAGTCAATGCACATACAGGGGGTGCAGCAATGGGGTTGGAAGGGTGTCAGGGACCATGCGGGCTGGAGTTGGAGGTGGGGTACAGAGGGGCCTGAGCAGGCTGGTCAGCAGTCCCCTTGGGCGAGAGGCCTTATATTAAACCCCCTGCAGGGATACCACATTGTACCAGCTGTGAGTTAGACCAGCATCCTGCAGCACCCATCTCACCCTTGAGAGAGGAGAGCTTTTCTTCCTCTTCCAAGTGCCGCTGAAGCACTGTGTACGCTGCTGCATAGCGGTCATCCCTCTCAGTACAGTAATAGTAAGCCTCGTCCTCCTCCTGGACCCCAGCGATGATCGAAAAACATCTGGAGATGTCTTTGGAGATGTACTCCTGGAGATGTCTTTGGAGGCCAAGAAGCGGTCAGGGGTCCATGGCTGCTTGTGCTTTGAAGATTCATCCTTGTAATAGAGCAGGTGTCAAGGTGCCCCCTGCCTCTGCTGCATCCAGTGTATGTGGTAGTAGCTGATGGTCTTCCCTTCACTCATGGTGCAGGCCAGCTTCACTGTGCTGCCTGGGCGCCCAGGACACTGTGGATGGCTGAGTCAGAACAAACAGGGCAGTTGAACCTAATGAGAGAACATAGAGGAATGAGAACAAGACAATGTCACAGCCCAGCACATCAAGGCTGTGAATACAAGCCCCAGACCAACATACCCTGCCAGGCTGACATCAGCACCAGCACTGCAGCCACCCACATCTTTCCTAACCCAGGCTTGGGTGGGATCCGCGGCAGAGCAGGTGCCACTTACAGAGAGAATGTTGAGTCAGCTTCTCAGCACAGCTTTAAAAGGTGTCCAGGTTTGTGGCCTGGCCTCAATGCAAATGTGTGTGCTTCAGAATGGCAGTGAGCTTCCGCTCCATGTCTTACTGGCCAGTTGCAGGTAAATGTATGTTCTGTATTTGATGCAAACATAGACAAAGACCTTAAAAAAACACAGATTGGCGAAGCCAACAGGCCTTGCCTTGACAAGACTGGGCTATGTGTATTTGATTTTGTGCAACATATGCAATAGACATTACAACTCAAAACTTAATAAAAGTGTGGCCATGTAAAGGTGACAGTCATGTTTGCTAAAAAAGTAAGGATAAAATACCCATTGTAAACCTAAATAAAAAGAAACATGAAATGAAAGCAGACATTAAAGCTGAGTTTGGTCTATCTAAGTTGGATTGGAAGTGGACTATTTTTTTAGGCAGATGTGTACATCGAACAGAGCAAAATGCAGTCCTCACTGTTCAGAGAGACAATGGCTGAAGTGGGGTGACCTATTGTCCCATGGTGTAGGTTGTGGTGGGTGAAAGTAAAATGTGATTGACACTTGAACAGGTCAATGGATGAAGAGGGCTGCCCAAAAGCACACCTATGTGTGTATATACATTAGTATTGTTATCTTTATTTTGAGTTTTCATGTACACAGCAAAACAAATAAGAACTAAAACAAATGCTAGGGGAGAAAAACATGGTTAAATAATCAAGAAGAAAATGATATGTTAGGGTGAGTAGGAAATTACTGTATCTAGAGACCTGTATAGAGACATGAAACATGGAAGGTTAATAGCAATCTTTGATCAATACACAGTCTGTACATGTGTATGACAAGGGGTCTCCTGGTAGCTTGGGCAAAGTCCTTTGAATTAATGCTATTAGATTTCTCTTAACGATACAGCAAAGTCTTAGTTTGTTCATGCTATTATGGAGTCTGTTCTACCTACTGTAAAGGTAGACTGAGAATGATAATTCTGACACAGGTAAGAATCCAAAGGACCTCTATGTAGCTGCTGGAATATTTTCTTTATCCGATCAGAGGGGAAACCAACCCGAAAGTCACACTGTAAATGGCTGGAAACAGCTGCAAGAGACAGTCGAATGATTTCGAAATGGAACAGAAAACTAGAGTGGCAAGAATAACCAGAATAAAGGATTGCCAATGCTCGAGAATATAATTCAGACATGAGAAAAAAATTAACATAGAAGCTAATGACAGAAACATCACTTGCATTAGCTGATAAAGCACTAGAGATGTCAAGGAGTCAGGGAGAACAACAGTACAAGAAATCATAAGCAGGGCTACCGAAATCATGAACAGCAACTCAGAGATGAAGAGCAGCCGATGTCAAACAGTCAGGGACACAGCAAATGCCCTGTTGTACAGACAGACACAAACAGGAACATTGGAACGGGAATACTGGAACAAGTAATGACCTGCTAGATCTGGGTACCGAGTGCAGGGAATCAGAAAATATTAGAGACAAAAGAAACTCAGACTCAAGGAAGACAAGAAGTTGCTCCCAGATCAGTGACGATGGAGACAGAAGCCCAGCGGGGAAAAGATAGAAATGCAGAATACAAGGAAGAAAGGAAAGGCAAAAACCATTTGAGACCTCTGAGTCAACCGCGCTCTTAGATAAAGCAGAAGGCTGAACAACTCAGCAACAGGAAACAAGACAGGAACAACTTAAGAATGCGAGACATAGGAGCTCATGCATAACCCAGAATACTGCATAAGATATCCACAAACTCAGCAACAGGAAACAAGACAGAAACAACTTAAGAATGCGAGACATAGGAGCTCATGCATAACCCAGAATACTGCATAAGATGTCCACAAACTCAGCAACAGGAAACAAGACAGAAACAACTTAAGAATGCGAGACATAGGAGCTCATGCATAACCCAGAATACTCCATAAGATGTCCACAAACTCAGCAACAGGAAACAAGACAGAAACAACTTAAGAATGTGAGACATAGGAGCTCATGCATAACCCAGAATACTGCATAAGATATCCACAAACTCAGCAACAGGAAACAAGACAGAAACAACTTAAGAATGCGAGACATAGGAGCTCATGCATAACCCAGAATACTGCATAAGATGTCCACAAACTCAGCAACAGGAAACAAGACAGAAACAACTTAAGAATGCGAGACATAGGAGCTCATGCATAACCCAGAATACTGCATAAGATATCCACAAACTCAGCAACAGGAAACAAGACAGAAACAACTTAAGAATGTGAGACATAGGAGCTCATGCATAACCCAGAATACTGCATAAGATATCCACAAACTCAGCAACTGGAAACAAGACAGGAACAACTTAAGAATGTGAGACATAGGAGTTCATGCATAACCCAGAATACTGCATAAGATGTTCACAAACTCAGCAAACTCAGCAACAGGAAACAAGACAGAAACAACTTAAGAATGTGAGACATAGGAGCTCATGCATAACCCAGAATACTGCATAAGATGTCCACAAACTCAGCAACAGGAAACAAGACAGAAACAACTTAAGAATGTGAGACATAGGAGCTCATGCATAACCCAGAATACTGCATAAGATGTCCACAAACTCAGCAACAGGAAACAAGACAGAAACAACTTAAGAATGTGAGACATAGGAGCTCATGCATAACCCAGAATGCTGCATAAGATGTCCACAAACTCAGCAACAGGAAACAAGACAGAAACAACTTAAGAATGTGAGACATAGGAGCTCATGCATAACCCAGAATACTGCATAAGATAGCCACATGAAGCAAAGGATGCTCTAAAGGCAGAAGTTAGAATAATGATTCACATGGCTCGAAAACTGAAAGTTTATTAATGCAGACAAGTGAAGTACAAATCATGAACTCCCTCACACTGCTTGTGTTGTGTGGGAATGTAGGGTGACTACAATGTCTTGATTTTCTAGTAGTAGATGGCCCCAGAATGAGACACGTGGGGCCTATGAGTCCTCAGATCTCACGGTGGCTGAATTAGCAAGATGGCAGACAGTGACTGAGAGATGCCACAGGGCTGCGCGGACTAGGAGGGACCTCCAGCTCAGCCCATGGGCCCGGCGCGCAGAACATGTAGCGAGGGTACAATGATGCTACCTGATTGCCCTTGTGGGTAGCAGAGATCAGCAAGCAAAGACGCTACTGTGGGTTTTCAGGTTGGAAGACCCTTACACCTGCCTGTAGCTGAAGATATGAGTTCTAACACTAGTTTGCAACATCAACAATTGGGGTCTCTGAAAAAGAGTAACAAGAACGAAAGAAGCAATAAAACCATCAATAGAGCTAACATATAGGAAGAAGGAGGCAGGCACTCAGCACAGGGCATCATCTCGTCTGAAGGAGATGAGAAAAGACTTGGGGCCAGATTAGGTTCGGTGGACAAGTTACTCCATCTCAAACTTGACAGATATCCCGTCCGCCATATTACGAGTGCATTACATCCAATGGCACTGTAATACAGTGGACGAGATAAGCATCATGTTTGTGACGGAGTAACCCGTCCACCAAACTCTAAATCAGGTCCTTAGTCTCATGTGCGGCTTATAGTGACCAAGAGAGCAGGGGCCCATGTTTGACAGGTGCACAACTGGGTGACCTGGGGAGGGTTTGGGTGGGGAAACAGTGAGTGTTCAATCATGTTCAAATGACTACTTACTCGTCTTGTAAGGTTTCCGACTAAGGTTTACAAATCAGTCCTGTATGGTTCTTGGGTCTTTGCCACTAGAGTGCAGAATTTGGAATTGTATTTTACCACTGTCATAAATGTTGTTTGGAAAGGCTCTTTCAAAATGCATACATTTTGCCACACACATATGAGGTTTTTACTGTCTGCCTCCTTCAAAGATAGATTCTGTCAAGTCGCCTTCTGAGGAAGAGGAGGGTTTCGTTAGTCTCAGTTTATGCACCTAATTTTAATCAAGAACCTTTCTCTAGGCCTACACTTCAGAAGTTACTTATCCTGGCCACAAACCTTTGCTGATGGGGGCATTTGAGCCTGGTAACCCACGAGAAAGGAATAAGACAGCTCAGAAATATGGGGAGGAAGGTGGCTGTCCAAGTGGGTTTTTCAAACTCGTGACGATACAGAATCCTGGCCAAGTGAACGGCACACAGTATTTAGCACTAGTCATAAGTGCACTTTGGCATGATACTTATTGATCATACTTTTATGCAGTTGGTTACAATGGCAGAACACAGGGTGATAGTCCTCTCCGACAATGCGCAGGTGGTATGTCTCTATAAATCCAGAGCTGCAGATAAAGCAGCAGTCTCAATTATAGTTTGTTGCACGACCCCATAATGAAGGCTTGAGTGGTTCCCTGAATTCTTTAAATTGGATGACAGAGAGCACACTAAGGGACATATTTACAAGCCCCTAACGCCACCGGAGCATCACTTTTCTTTACGCTCCTGTGGCGTTGCGCCACTCCCCATATTTATAAGGTGGCGCTAAGCCACTTAACATGGCTTAACGCCACCTTGTAAATATGCCCCTTTCTGCAGCAGTCTGAAGCAGCAAAGGGGCGGGCAATGGGTGTTGCTGTGGGTGTTCCACCCATTCCTTTGATTCTGCCCCAGATTTATAAGGCTGGGGCAGCGTTAAAATTAAGGCCAGGTAATACCTGGTCTTAGCATAGCGGTACGAGGAAAAATTATTAATTCTGCAGCACACATGGAAAGAGCAAATCACCATTATTGATTGTTTATGTGCAGGAAGGTGTCCCTTCCTGCACATTAACTATCGCCCCAGCAGCACAGGCACCCTTGCAACATGGCGCAAGTGTGCCTGCGCTGGCGCTAGGCAGTTTTTTTAGCGCCAGCACTAGGGAAAAAGGCAGGGGTGTGCCATATTTTTGTCAATATGGTGCATCCCCGCATTTTGAAAATGTCAGAGCGAGGCGTTAACAAATTTGGTAATAATAATAATTTTATTGCATGATTAATTAAAATCTTACAATTAGAACAATCTTCAATACACACCCTTTAAAACATATCAATAAATCTAAAATTAATAAAAATCTTAATCAGACGATTTCCACAGATCATACCACAAAATACATTATGAACATTAATTCAGTCAATCATTTTTGCAAGACAAATAGGCAAAACTTAATATAGAATATTAGCAATTATAATTGCATTACTTATGTGCAAATTCGCATGTGCAATACAGAGATTAACCCTAACAATTTAAAACGTCCGGATTTACTATACTTGACTCACTGGCATCCAGTTTCTTTTTGCAAGTATCAAAAATTTGGTAAAATTAGCATTCATTATAGTGTCCATTGGTTTAAAACAAACTACCACAGCTTGTCTACATGTTCGAACACCTCTATCAATGAAGCAATTCTTCAGATATCTCTTTCTTTCAGCCATCATTGACGTACATATGCAAACCAAATGAATAATATTTTCTTCCCCTTCATTGCATAGTCTGCAGGGAATCGGCATAGTTGGTCTCAGCCAAGGCATCGCATGCTTTAAGCCTGGCAGGTTGCCGAATCTTGCTTTCATGAATATATTTTTGGTTTGTACTGTCCAGGGTATTTCTAGATATGGTTGAACTTTAAGAATCATATATTCGTTCACTATCATCCATGCATGCGTTCGCTTAATAAACACTTCTTTATCTTTCAGAAGGGATAGATGTTTTATTGATTTATTAATTATTTTCTTAAAAGCTTGTGGTGTTAGAGACATTTCCCAGATCTCATGCATTGACAATTCTTTCAAAGCCATATGAAGATATTTATAAAAGACAGATGTTTGATTCTGTTGCATCTCTTGCCAAAGAAGACAGCACATTGGATTATTAATATTGGTTATAATTTGTTTCCATGTCTTTACATATTGACCCATCCTTGCAATTTGCTGATTGCAGAAACCAAATTCCAGCCGAATCTGGGCAGGCGATGCATTAGCTGGAAGTCGAAACAAATGTTTGAGAGTTTTTGTTACAGCGTTATTCAATAGTGTAGAGTCCGTACCGCAAAGAACTTCACTTCCATAGGTAAGGCTAGGGAGCAATTTCGCTTTTATTACTTTTAGTAATGGAAGATAGGTTGGACCTCCCAAGGAGCTATGTAGTAAACGAAAGGCCCCTTGTAAACAGTTGCCTCTTTTTTCATCTCTGTTTTATGATGTGAAAAAGTTCCGTTCTCGTCAAACAGTATACCAAGATATTTATAGCATTTCACTTTTTCTAACTGCCGCTTTGCAGATACCATTTATGTTTACTGCGAGACAATACCCTATTGCTGACTTCCATTATTTTAGTTTTTGTTTCATTTATTACCATCTTATTCTTAATTGAATACATTGATATTTTATTTATAAGTCGCTGCAACCCTATCTTTGTTTGACTAATCAAAACGACATCGTCGGCATATAATAAATTTTATATTTGTTTATCTGCCAGTTTCGGTGAATGAGCCAACTCATTGTCCAACGCTACCGTGAGGTCGGATAAAAATAAATTAAATAAATATGGTGCTAAAACACAACCTTGCTTTAAACCTTGAGATGTATTCATTTTTCCAGAAAGCCGTGAGCCATTTGGTGTAACACCACGCTCTGACATTTTCTTGTAAATATCCCCTAAGTTGAGCATGATCTGGGATTTGCTCATGGCAGTAGTGAGATGATGCTTCATAGCTGAGGGGGCATGGCTGAAGAAGATTAGAAAGAAAGTGAGGCAAGGCTCCACGTAGAACTAGGTGTGGTAGAAGCTCAACACAAAACATCCAAATTGCAACATGTATGGAGCAAGGTGCTGGGTTTACATGGTAAACTCATCATGAGGGATCCAAGCAAAATCAAATCCCTGTCAAATTAAAGTGAAATTCTACAAAGGGGGAAATAAAGAAGGAAGGCTACTGATGTCTGCACTAAAAGAGAAATGCGCCTAACGTATGTCAGACCTACTAAGGATGAAAAGAGCATTAAACTAATGGAGGAAGCAGAAGGAGCAGAGAGATTCCGCCAGTTTTACCTGCAGCGGTACAACACTGAACTGTCCTCCCTATGAGCAAAAAAGCATACATTACCTATATTAGAGCAGCCACACTCGATAAATTGACTTCCGAGCAAGTAGAGATCCTGAAACAGACATTACAAAAGAGGAAGTGATAAAGGCAAAGTCTCAACACTTCTAAAGCACTGCAATCTTCTTTAAAGCATTTTGGCCCCATTTCCTTGATACAATTGCACCCCAACCCTCTGAGCCGCAAGGGTTGGATTTCAAACTCCTTGGTGGAAGTAGTTAGTCAATGCACTCATACTAATTAGTAATCCAATAGGACTTCAACCCATACACAAAACACTAAGCAGTACTGTGCAGGACGTCTTTTGTGGTAATGATCAGTCCCAAAAGATGAGTTCAGGGACACAGTGGAACTCCAAATCCTCTTTCGTAAATGAATCACACACTCAAACTAGTGGTAAAACACAAGGTATTTATCTCAAAATGTTGATTTGAAAATCCTAGCCCAGTGGATAAAATATAATTGGTAACCACACAGAATGCAAAAAGAAATGCAGCTAAGTCTGCTGTGTTTAAGCACAAATTCAACACAAAAACAATGGTGACAAGGTGATGGGAGACTAGTGTCTGGGTTGTATTGTGAGCCCAGAGAAGACAAGAGGGAAGGACTACTGAAGTAAGAGTCACACAGGATTCACATTCTATGGAACCCATCACAGAGCAGGAATGGTACAAAGCATGTAAACAGGCTAAAGAAATATCCAGGGCCTCATTTATGAGGCCTAGAGTCACTTCTACTCCGCCGGTGCGTCACTTTTTGTGACCCACCGGTGGCGTAAAAATGCGCCATGTTGCGCCCTATTTACAAAGTGATGCATCTAGACAGATGCATCACTATGTAAACCCCTGCGCCACATTATACCTGCGCCAGGTATAATGTATGCAGGAGTGGGCGTTCCCCGCAGAAAGCCTCGTAGAAGTGGTGCATTGAAATCTATGAGATTTCAGTGCGCCACTTCTAGGACGCCATTGCGTCAATATCTTATGCCTGCCTCACAGCAGGCGTAAGACTGGCGCATGCCCTTTCACATGGGGCCTGCCCCATGTGAAAGGACACATTGCTGGAGTTGCGTCTGTTCTCAGACACACCCTAGCAATGCGTCACTTTTGCGCCTACAGATATGTCAGAAAAGGGGCGTGGCTTCGCTGTGCAACGAAATGGCCGCAAGTTAACGCGGCTCCGCCGGCCGAGCTAATAAATCCGGCAAAAATCCGAACATAACGCCTAATGCAGGGAACCGCACACGGCGAAAGAAACAGGGACCGAATCTAGCTGCATCGGTGCTTGTCCGACGGCTGTGACCCCGCGGAGACCGGGAAAATTGTTGGTGGAAGTCCTGAGCCGGCGAGGGGCCTACGCGACTGCTGCAGCCGGGACCTCGCGTGGCCGCTGGCCCAGCAGCGAGGACCGGCGCAGTCCGAGAGCAGAAGGCGCGATTGGCTGGGCTGGTAGGCTGCCCTCCCGGGTGGCTGAGACGGCCACAGAAAAGGAAGTGCGACGTGCCGCCGCTGCAGTGGGGGCCCGGAGGATGGCTGAAGATCGCGCCGCGCTTGCCTGAGATTGGAGGCGGCTGAGCCCCGACCCCGCCGGCGGGCGCGCCCAGAAGCCCAGACTGAAGACGGGGCCTGAGACCGCTACTGAGAGGACCCGACGCGGGTGGTGTGCTAGGGACATCTACATCCCTGCACCCGGGGGGCCTACGCTGGAACAGAGGAGTGCGATTGCCCTGCTCCTACGGAGTGCAAACGGAGCACGCACTATTGACGGGACCGCCATTTTGTGTCGCGACAACGCTGCCTGGTGAAGTGACTGGCGCGCCGCCATGACCAGGAGCCCCAGATCATGAGAAATGCGGCGGATGGGAACCGTGCCCGCTGCGAGCCTTCCTGGAACATACGGGTACATGGTGAGCGAAGGCGCCGGCGGTTGCGGAACAAGTCATAAGTGGAGCGCACCGAGTGCGCGGTGAGAATTGCGGCCGCTTCGATGCACGAGAACCGAGCGGGAGGCCCAGCTGGGAAGAGCCTGCGGAGCTATTGGTGCCGCTCGATATAACACTGTAACGGGCACAGGTGTACATATCGGCCACGACGGTGAATTCTGTGGTGACTGGGGCAGATCTCACTGGAGCGCTGAGTGCTGGCTTGCTGACTGGGCCCTAACGTCTGCAACTTCCAAGGCGGAACTTCGGCAATCATCCTGCGGACCTGGGAGGAATTGCTTGCGGCTGCGGCTGGACCCGTGGGCCCAGGACGACACGAAGGTGGAAGAACGTATTCAGCTGTTACTGCTGGAAGCGGCGCACCATACTGGGCTACAGAGACGGACGCACAGACACATTGGGCTGCTGCAGTAGGTAGACACTACAGCACTGTGGCCGGGCTGACCCTACGGGACATCGGCGAAGGTGTGTGAGACGGGAGCAGCGCGCGGATGACCCTACCTGCAGGTGCTGTGAAGAAAACGAGGGGGTCAGGCTGCTCCGGCGAGGTGGTGGCGGAGACATACTAGCGTAAAGAAAAATTTGAAGACTACGGAGATAGATCTTGTCGTGTGCTCCTGGGACTGCTGGCCCAGACTACACTTAGCAAGTGCGACCACTGCACGGCGCCAGCCAATACTCCACGAGCATGGGGAAGCCGGACACGAGACAACCTAGGATCAATTTTGACAGAAAGTCCAACAAACCGGCTGATAATGACATGGGCGGTCGGGACCCTGCGGAGGACACGGCCGCTAGTCAGCCGCCAGAAGATGACATCCGATCGATGTTCCAAGAACTGAAAGCCAGCCTACAAGGCATAGATTCCAAAATGGACACGCTTGCGGAACGTATGGATAGAATCACTCAACGGATGGACAAGCAAGAGGGACGGGTGAGCGTACTGGAGACGAGAGTGACGGAGACTGAGGAGGGACAGACCGAAATGGAGAAGAAAATGAGAGGCATGGACAAAGTGTTGCCTGTAATCCAACAAAAGAACGAGGATTTGGAAGCGAGATCAAGAAGGAATAACATAAGGATAACGGGAATTGCTGAAACAACGGACATTCAAAATATGGAGCAATATGTAGAAACTATGATGAGAGACCTATTCGGGTCTGACCTGTCCCAAATGTTCCTTATTGAAAGAGCGCACAGGTCCCTGGGCCCCAGACCGCGGCCGGGAGCGCCGGTGAGGCCGATACTGGCGAGAGTACTCAATTACAGGGACCGAGATACGATATTCCGCCTAGCTAGAGAAAAGGGCACCATTCAATATCAAGGGCACAATATTGCGATGTACCCTGACTTTACACTGCAAGTACAAGCTGCCCGTAGAGAATTTATCCCTGCAAAGAAAATATTTCAACAACTTGGGACCAAATATGCGCTGATATACCCGGCCAAGCTGCGTATCCAGGGACATGGCAAGCCAACCTTTTTCACAGACTCTAAAGCAGCACTGGCACATGCGAAACAAATGGCGAAGGAACACAAGCAGCAGAAGGCCTCGAGTGATGGACAGATAGAGGACAGACTCAGCGACAACGATTGAAACAACAGAGACTAGAATACATGCCGTTACGCGGTGCAGAGCACGTGGGGTGTTGTGGCTCTAAGTACTGAAGATAACTGGTAAGATAGGAGCTCTGCTCTCCCGTGGAGGGGCTGTGTTGCTTTATGCACTTCGATAGCATCCCTGACAAAGATGCAGTCTGTTATTGTTGGGAGGTTCCTGAGTGTTTGAGTGTGGTGTTTAAAGCTCGGCCACCCTGCCACAAGTGCAGGGAGTTTGCCGGCAACCTCACGTGCCCCATGGGATGATTCCCCTCTGTTGGTTACTAAATTTAGACTGTTTATTGTTCTGGGTTAAGGGTGGGGGGTTACACAACCTGATTGGGGGGTTGGTGTGGGTGGGGGGGACAGTTGCACTTTTAGTATTTCAGAACTGCCACAAAAGGTACAACATTGCACGCACGATGGGGGTCTGCCATGTATTGCGATATCCTCTTACTTGCAGGGAGATGGCGCTCGGTTACATCCGCATACGCAGACGAAACCCAGCGGTGCACATCCTCACAACCGGTGTGCGACCGGCCTAGATCTCTACAAATAGATATGTCACAGAAAACTAACATGAACTCACTAACATGCCTTACGTGGAACGTCAGAGGCCTCAATGATCGCAGAAAGATGAGACTGATCCACTCATATCTCACAAGGCATATGGTAGATATATGTTTTCTACAGGAAACACATCTGACAAGCACATCAGTGGGAATGCTTAAGAACAAAAGATGGGAGGTGGTAGTAGAGGCTGGCTATTCCAGCTATTCCAGGGGAGTGGCGATACTCATGCGCAGGGGACTACACTGGCGAACACACAATACGATCGTAGACAGAGAGGGTAGATACATAATATTGCAGGGAGAGCTGTATCACACCCCGGTAGCACTGGTTAACATCTATGGCCCGAACATAGATAGTCCGGAATTATTTCAACACATATGGCAGAAGATACAAGCATTGGGGCACACTGCGGTTATGTGGGGAGGAGATTTTAACGTAGTCCTGTCGACACAGACAGACAGACAGGGTTCATCGTGGGTACATCACCCAAAGGCAGCAGCAATGCTACATGACGTTATAGAGGATCTCCAGTTAATAGATTCCTGGAGGGCCATACACCCATCAGTCAGAGCAGGCACTTGTGTTACACACCATCGGAATGCGTGGTCACGCCTGGATTTTTGGTTGGTCTCTAAGGACCTTCACACCTGGCTGACAGAGGCCACACACCATCCCCGCACTTTTTCAGATCATGCGCCTGCCCAGATACGACTGTGCATACCTCCTGCATATGTCCAGCCGTTTGCCTGGAGATTTCCATCTAGCGCCCTGTTGGACCTGGTTTTTCGCGAAGAGCTGCGTAACAAGATCACAGAATACTTCACGCTAAATGAAGGCACGGTGGACTCGCCGGGCACGCTTTGGGAAGCCTTCAAGGCGGTCACGAGAGGTGATTGCATAGCACTTAAAACGGGCGTCCTAAAAGATATACGTAATACACTTAGCAGGCTAGAGCGAGAAATAAGAGAGCTGGAACAGTCGCAACTACTTGGCCCGTCCCCTGAGATCACAGCAAAGATAAGGTCTAAACTAACAGAATTCCAAGACGAAGCAGAGAGGGAGACGGCATATTTGAATAAGCATGTGCAGGCGAGGCGATACGGGGAGAGTGAGAGACCGGGAAAAACACTAGCAGGATTACTTAGCACACCTAGAGGGTCGACTTACATAACTGAATTACATACGGATGGTGGGGACATAGTTAGAACACCACCTGACATACTGAGTGTAATGTCCCTGTTTTATAAACGACTATATACCTCTCAAATGGACCCGTCGCAGGAGGACATAGTTGAGTATCTAGATGATATAGCACTGGCCTGGTTTAACAATGGTGCCCGTGAGTACATGGAGTTGCCAATTACGACAGAGGACGTTAAGCAAGTAATAAATAGTATGCCAACAGACAAAGCCCCAGGGGCGGACGGCTTAACGGCAGCATTTTATAAAGAATATGCTGACATCCTAGCCCTCAAATTACTACAGGTATACCTGGAAGCAATGGAAACTGGTACACTCCCTCCAACGCTTCGTGAGGCCACTATAATAACCATATTGAAGCCGGACAAAGATCCGACCAACCCGGACTCTTACCGTCCGTTATCCCTGATAAACTTGGACGCCAAAATATACGCCAAGTTAATAGCGAATAGACTACAGCCCATGATACCACAGATAGCTTTGCCAGACCAGTCAGGATTCGTACAAGGCTGCTCCACTACCCACAACCTGCGGACGATCTTTGGCATGCTCCATTACCTGGCCCCCATGTGCAGGCTACAGCGGCACTTTTGGACGCCACGAAAGCGTTCGATTCATTGGAATGGAAGTTTCTCTTTACCTTATTGACACGCCTGGGTCTCAGCCCCATATTCATCAGACAGATCCAAATACTATATGCGAACCCGTCAGCGAGGGTTAAAATAAATGGGCAGATATCGGAACCTTTTAACATTACTAGAGGGACAAGACAGGGCTGCCCACTGTCGCCATTATTGTTTGCTATAGCCACAGAGCCGCTCGCAGCCAGTCTCCGGCAATACCATACACAGAGAAGCATTGGATTCACGTCCAGGGGACTTTTGATATCGATGTATGCCGATGACATGACTATATATCTGACTAACCCTAGGGACAACTTTGACACAGTGATGAGGGAACTGATACGGTATGGCGGACTGACCGGGATCCAGATTAACTGGAAAAAATCTGTGATGCTACCACTCACTGACACCACAGTCCCGTTTGACTCAGAATTTCCGATACAATGGGCAGAAGGGGAGACGAGATATCTAGGTATCCGAATAAGTAGATCTTTGCAGGAAATATGGACGGCCAACTATGGTAGGGCAATGGACTGGCTGGAGAGCAAGATACCAAGATGGAAAGGACTGCCTTTATCTTTGACAGTGCGCATAGCTATTACAAAAATGGTAATACTGCCCAAATTTCTATACCTATTTGTGAACATTCCAATGCCGTTGAACGTTCATTTTTTTAAACGGCTATGTTCCAACATATTGGAATTAGTGTGGGCGGGTAAGCAACCCTGAGTCTCATGGAAAACATTGACGTTGCCATTCACACAGGGTGGGTTGGGCGCTCCAGACTTTGAGCTGTATGCCTACAGTGCACAAGCGCAGTTCCTACACTTTTGGCACCACCCTACACCATTCCAACCGCACGTGGCGATAGAAATAGACAGAATCGCACCACTCCCGCTTAACACGGCCATATATAAACCGTATAAACGCCAACACCAGGAAATAGACACAGTGGAGGCGGTTAGATGGGCGTGGAAAGGAATTGCGACGAGGGCACGACAGAAAGTGCTTTAGGCACCATCTATGCCCATAGGAGGTAACCCCTACTGAGCCCCCTGCTAGACAAGGCAATTACAATGAGGGCGAAATCACACAAACTAGAGAAAGGGAACGACCTATTTCCAGATGGCGAATTTCTAACACTAACGCAGATGTGCGGTCCACAGACGCCCACCGCATCAGATATGCTCTTATATTACCAGTGCAGAGCAGCATGCAGATCCAGATATAAAGAGTTTCCAAGCGCGCCGCCTACCCTGCCTGCGCTGGAGAATATCTTATCGAACTCATCACCCCGAAAACTTATCACACGCATCTACAGCATCACACAGGGGGAATCTCCAATCACTTATGTTACCTCCAAAGTGGAATGGGAAAAAGATGCCGATTTAACAATTACTGACAAACAATGGCAGTTCTGCTGCTCTCAGCTGCAATATCTCTCACCGAATTATAGACTGCGACTTATCCACTTTAACTTCCTGCATAGATTATATCGCACACCGTCACAGTTGTATCGCATGGGCCTGCACCCAGATGCGAGGTGTTGGAGATGCGGAGCTCAGAACGCCACGTTTACTCACCTGGCTTGGGATTGCAGAACTATAGCGCAATATTGGGCAGACGTCTTTAGGCGCATGGGACATATAATAAATGCCTCACTACCAGCAGCGCCGCTGATGGCGCTGTTAGGGTATGTACAAGAAATTCCGAAAGAACACCGCAAACTCACGGCCATGATGCTGCTGCTAGCGAAAAGGCAGGTGGCCATACACTGGAAGAACCAGAATCCTCCTCCGATAGCTGAATGGGTCAGGGCTGTAGCGTATTGCAAGGATCAATTGTCTGTCTTCTGGGAACTAATGCCAAGTAGATCCAGACCATCTGACATATGGGAACCATTTGCCAATTGGTTGCACTTGGGTGGAGCGGACCTCCAGAGGGACTAGGATAAGAGGGGCGGCGGAGGAGATCTGTCAGGTCGGACACCACTGGCAACATGATTGGAGGTGGGACATGGGCTTGCCACTGGGCACAGACTAAATGGGATGTAAACTGTTGATTATGCAAAGACTGGTAGAGTGTAAACGACATGGCAGATTGCTTGACAGGTACTGAAGGGGCTTGCCTCTTGATCGGATAGAATGGCAGAGGGGGGAGTGGGGGTTAATAGGTTTAAGTTGGTTTTAATGTTTAGATGCAAATGATTGCGTTGCAGTTTGTTATCAAAACGAGGATGCATACTGGTCTGAATTCGCTGCCTGCCCTCCGGGTTGTTGGCAAATAAAGCTGTGTACTTTCACCCAGACAGATAAGCCGCCGGCCTCAGGGTTGTAGGCAATTGGCAGTGTAACTTGAGAAGTATGCAATAAAAACTTTAAAAAAAACAAAACAGATATGTCAGAAATACGGATGTACCTGTAACTCCCTCCGACATGATGCATCATACAGTAAATATGACGCATCCATCATGTCCCAAGGAGGGCGCACTGAGAAGTGACGCATCGCTGTTTTCACGCAGCGATGCATCACTTCTCATAAATAAGGCCCCCTGTAATTCCAGGTTTAAATTGCTACACTTTAATTATCTACATAATACTTATCTTACACCATTGCAATTGAGTGTCCCATGTTAAGTATGTGTTGTGCAACAAAGGCGATGCGAGTTCCTTGCATGGGTGATGGGTGATGTGAGATACTTGCATCAAGATGTGTCTTGCAGCGGTGTTCCATTGTGCTGCGATGTGACGTCCTGTGTCGGGGTGGCACCACACAGCAGAAAAGATGTCAGCAGCAGAGGCAAGGCGCCGATTTTGAGGGAGATGTGCCCCGCAGCGGAGTAGATGCGTCAGTTCTGCTGGAACCACAGATGGTCCGGCAGAGCACCTTCAGGCTCACTTCCAAGGGCCGAGGACTGGTGTGAAACCACTTGGGAGGGCAGGACTCACAGCTGGCAGAGTCCAGGTGCTGAGTTCAAGGTTGTTGGAGCCTGTTCTGTCCCTGAGGCACTGATCGGGAGGTCAGCCCACTACCCCTTGAAGTCCTTCTGGTGGTCCTGGGTTCAGAGTTGCAAGTCCAGTTCCTCTCACTCAGGCAGAAGGGCAGCAGGGCAGCAGGATAGCAATCCAGCAGGGCAGCAGTCCAGCAGAGTGGCAGTTCTTTCAGCAGCACAGCAGTCCTTCTCCATGACAGAGTCTTTCACAGGTCCAGAAGTGTACTGAAGAGATGGAGTCTGACGTCAAATATTTATACATGGTGCCTTGTTTGAAGTGCGAGACATTTCTAGAGAATTCCCTTTGAAGTGCTTTCCTGACTCCCCTGCTCTGGATCCAGCCTAACTACAGGGAGCATGCAGCCCTTTGTGTGAAGGCAGGACATAGCCTATTCAGTTGCAAGTGGTGCTGTGTCCAGCTCCGTCCCCCTATCCTGACAGTTCATGGCCAATCCAGGCACACCCACACTCCCGATTGTGTGTGGCTGTCTGGGAGAAATACACAAAGTCTAACTGTCAGCTATACCCAGTCATGGGCACCCAGGACAGGCTGCAGGCACTAAATGGCTAAGGCAGGAAAACGCCAACTTTCTAAAAGTGGCATTTTCATAATTGTAATTTAAAATCCGGCTTTACTATGGAACGGGATTTTTCATTACAATTCATAAGACACCAAACATGAACTGTTTACCAGTTCCCATTCAAAAGTTGTCATGCCCTCCCTCTCCATGACCCAACAGGTTAACGCAGTCACCTCCAGCTGCTTCAACACCCTCCACATCCTCCGAAAGACCTTCAAATGGATCCCCCCCGAATCAAGGAAGACCATCACCCATGCACTCATAATCAGCAGACTGGACGACGGAAACACCCTTTACGCCGGGATCAACAAGTCTCTGCTTCACAAACTCCAGACCATACAGAACACCACAGCCAGACTCATCCTCGGCATCCCTCGACACAAACACGTCCCCCAACACCTACGCAACCTCCACTGGCTCCCCGTAGAGAAGAGAGTCACTTTCAAGATATCACCCACGCCTACAAATGCCTCCACAACACCGGACCCCACATACCCAAGAGAAACCTCCGATCTGCCGACCTCGCCCTCGCCGAAACCCTGCGCATCCGCAAAGCCAGGACAGGCGGAAGGGCTTTCTCCTATATCACCGCCAAGACCTCGAACAAGCTCCTGATCGACATCAGACGCGCCCCCTCCCTGAACATCTTCGGGAAGACACTCAAGACCTGACTCTTCGACTGAATGGAGCTGCAAACCCCCCCCCCCCCAGCGCCTTGAGACCCTCACGGGTGACTAGCGCACTTACATTTCCCTGATCGATTGATTGATTGATTGATTGATTGATGCATTAAATGTAATAAAGCAGCCCAATGTTATCCTATGGGAGAGGTAGGCCTCACAGTAGTCAAAAACTATTTAGGAGTTTTCCCTACCTAGCCATGTTAAACTTAAAATTACACGCTCAACCTTTTAATTACAATGCACCCTGCCATATGGGCTACCTAGGGTTTATCTCAGTAAAAGGAGAGTTTAAGGCTTGGCAAGGGAGTTATATTGCCAAGTCAACATGGCAGCCAAAGGCTGCCAACAGGCTGCAATGGCAGGCCTGAGACATGTTTTAAGAGGCTACATAAGTGGGTGGCGCAATAAGTGACGCAGGCCCACTGGTAACATTTACTTTACCCACCCTGGGTACATTTATGGTTTGAACTGTCGCATCGAGAGAAATCACCTGCCAGAGAATACTTGGTCGAATCATTGGAAGGGCTTGAATTGACCAACCTCTGGGAATCCTCTATAGATCACAAGAGCTTCAAAAAGGTTGTAGCCAAAGTAACAAAACTGATATCCACAATAGAAGACAAGGAAACTTTGGCCAAGCGGGCTCACGGATGCACAGTAATTAATGATTATGCAGGTCTTACGCCACAAGCTTATCTAAAAATGGGAGTTAAACAAAAGATAAAAGAAAAATTCTTAAAATTGCGCTTTGGCGTTATACCACTTCTCCCTCATTTGCCGCCATGGAAAAGGAGACCAGAGGAACAGTCCTGTCGTCTTTGTGGATCAGGAACAGAGGATCTAATACATATTATTTGCATTTACCCGAGCCTGTTAGATATAAGACGTGTCTTACTTCGACCAACATTGAATCAGAAGGGTATCAGGACTTGTAGGCAAGCAGTAAAATTATGTTTTAACCGAGAAGAGATCCAACTAAATTGCCGATTAACAAAGTATTTTGATAAAGTGAAAGAAAGACTTAAGCTTACGTCACTAGCGACAGCAGAATAAAAGACAGTTGGTCCACCCTTATTGAGCACTTTAAGAGCCAAGAATGATTGTACTTATGAAGCATAAGCACTTTATCCATGCTCTTATATATGTTAAATAGCCTGAACGGACACTCTGAAGCACTCTTGTCCACATTTTTATCATCGCAAAGGGCAAGGGCTGAACAGATAACAACATCGGGACTCATGACGACCCTTACTTAAAACGGAATAGTTCGAAAGACTGGATTTTAATGTCAAAGTGTAAATTAAGATAATGATTTTTATCTTTTCTTTTTAAGTACTTTTAATGTCTCAAAGGATTCTTCTTTTAAAATTGTGAGTTTTAATTAACTGTACAATAAATTACTTACTTCATTACTCACCCTTGGTAGATGATATACCACTCTACTAGGGACTTATTAGTAAATTAAATATCCCATTCTGATACAAGCCAATTTTACCATGTTTACGGAGGGAATGAGCACAAGCACTTAAGCACTGGTTAGTAGTGGTAAAGTGCACAGAGTCCTAAAGCCAACAAAAGCAAATTCCAGCAAAAATGGAGGGAAAGAAGCAAGAAGATTGGGGGAAGACCACCCTAAGGCTGACTAGTCTAACAGTAAGCTTGGCAACGGAGTTAGAATAGTAAATCTGACCCCTCCAAAGTCCACGACTTTCCCTACTTTTGCTTACTTTGGAGTGGAATAGTAAATCCAACCTCTTCAAAGTTCAATGATTTCCCTCCTGTTGCTCAGACTGGAGTTAGAATAGTAAATCTAACCTCTTCAAAGTCCAACACTTTCCCTAGTTTTGTTCAGACTGGTGTGGGAATAGTAAATCTAACTCTTTCAAAGTCCTAGACTTTCTCTCCTGTTATTTATATTGGAGTGGGAAAAGTAAAACTAATCTATCCAAAGTTAAGCACAGTGTCCTTTTTAGGTCTCGCCTACGCAGCGCGCATGCGCTGCATAGGCAAAAAGACCTTTAGCAATCGCTTCGGCTTTTCAGCCAAAAACGTGCACGCGTTCCATTGCCTTCAATGGCAACGCGTGCACGTTTGGCGATTCACTTGCGGGAGCGAGCGGCGCCATATGGTAGCAATTATCGCTCCTGGTGCTGCTCGCTCCCGCAAGTGAAACACTTTCACTTTTGCCGACACTTTTTTTTTACTTTTAGCGCGCGCGCGCTTGTTTTTTATCCGCATGGCCCGCACTTTTAAATGCACACCAGAAGAAAGTGGCAGCCCTATTCACAAACATTTTCTCTAATTTTGAAAAGACTGGGTTTAGAAGGGCATGCCTCTAATTCTCCACGAATGTAAGCACAGACATATACTTGCACTTCTGGGACGCATGGACAGTGAAGCCATCTACATAAATTCACACGCTGCCTTCATCCTACCGCCATATTGGAAAGGACATTTCCCCTTTGATTTGATAAGCAGTGCCACAATATACAGATGTTAGTAGCAATTTCAGAAAAAAAACGGTCGAATTTTCCGGCTTAAAATATGGTTCTGAAACATCAATATTAAAATGTCCTTCGTTTCAAATCTTCTCTTTACTTTTCTTTATTCCAAAAGTTGACTAAAGATGTTCTATTACCATTTTGGGTACGCGTTTTTATTTACTGTTCTCTGGCTTGGAAAAAGAAAATGTGCATCCACCTGGTAGAGCGCGCCCCCGCTTTCTATTGCCATGAGTGCGTACCGTTCATTGAGTGTATGCTGCTGAGCTCCGTGACAAACTTGACAGCTGCCTGCGCAACCTACCCTGGCCCTCCTTCCTCTTCTCAATTGATTCCAGAATGAACCAATCGGAGTTTTATATCCTGTGAGATGTGCCTTCATTTACGCAATCGGATGAACGAGCAGGCGGGACTTAGAGGCCTTGAATTTTTACACTGCTTAAGGTGACCTGCAGGGAGAGGCTGGTGCAGTCGGTTCCGGGGAGGGAGCGCTGTGCAGGTCTGAAGTCTGAACTCCTAGCTGCATCAGCTGTTCATGGCAGAGCAAAATGTCTCTCTCTACCAAGCTCAAACTGGACAAGGTTGATGTGAAAAACAAGAGAATTGTGATGAGGTTAGTAATGGTATTTTGGGGATGGGGCGTTTACCGCTACACTGTGAGCTTGTCACGGTCTAGGTAAGGTGACTCCGAGATGCAGTGCTCTAGTGTTGCTTTTTTAATTTACAATGTAATCTTTTAAGGTTAGTTACATTGGGTAAACTTGAGTGAGCTAAGACTTCAACTCCCAGAATGCATTTGTTGTTGAATGGAGATCCAGGACTTCAATGGATTATCGGTGTGATGGAGCCATTTGATACCCCTACACAGAGGGGGGTGGTGTGGCTGCTGCATTAGGGCTGCAAGGTGGGAAGGGCACGCAGTCTACTGGCTGGAAAGAAGCATAGTTGCGGCGTGAGTTTTACTCCCTTGGTAAGGCAGATCGGCACTGCAGGTGGGTGGTTTGACACTACGAAGCTGCCTTGCCTGGAAAATGGGATACCTACGGTGTTAGTGCATGGAGGCTGCAGCCTAAAGTTTGTGCTGGCCCTAAATGCCAGAGGGCTGCTGGCTCTAAAGGACATGGCGTCTGCTGGCTCGTAGAGCCTTGAGGTTTGCAAGATAGAAAGAGCACAGTTCTAAATACAGCCCCCCCCCCCAGTACTATCCATCCTGAGGCGTTGCAGTCGGTTGCGATGGAGAGCAAAGCATTGAAATCGACATATAGCTAAAAAAAATATGACTGCACTTTTATAGCCATTTTTGGTGCTGACGTGAATATGGGCCACATATCTACCTTTTTAGGTCTCGCCTGAGCCAGCGCATGTGCTGCTCTGGTGAGACATTTAGTGAGTGGGCTTTAAAAAGCCGACCACAGCTTTTTGGGTGGCATAGAGCGTGCGGTTACGCGCACAGGTACGAGCAGAGGCGCCATCTGGCTTTCCTCTCGCTCTCCCAGGCGCGCACGCCTCACTCTGACTCTCTGTTTTGCTCGCACTTCAACTCCCTCCCCCTCCCCCACCACAGAGCGCGTCTTTCAACTTTCAGCCCCTGGTAACTGCGCGCGCCGCTTCTCGCTCCCGCATTACTTCCTCTCCATTTTTCTCCTGTCTTCGCTGCTTTGCATGCTTCTGGTATTTCCCTTTTCCGATGCTTGGTACTCCTGTTGGCCCACGGCCCTGCTCCCAGCTCGTACTTTCACTTTTTTTTTTACTTGCTATTTGTTTTGGATTTCCTGCCCACACCTCTCTGCCTGCCCATTCTGTCGTGTTACAGTCCTTACCCTAACCAGCCTTGTAATTGTGCCCTGGGTCAGGTGCTTGAGGTTAGCTGGCTCTCGGTAGTGTCTCGCCGGTGATAGAGCCCGCCAACTTTCAGCCCCTGGCAACTGCGTGCGCCGCTCCTCGCTCCCGCATTACTTCCTCTCCATTTCTCTCCTGTCTTCGCTGCCTTGCATGCTTCTGGTATTTCCCTTTTCCGATGCTTGGTACTCCTGTTGGCCCACGGCCCTGCTCCCAGCTCGCGCTTTCACTTTTTTTTTACTTGCTATTTGTTTTGGATTTCCTGCCCACACCTCTCTGCCTGCCCATTCTGTCGTGTTACAGTCCTTACCCTAACCAGCCTTGTAATTGTGCCCTGGGTCACGTGCTTGAGGTTAGCTGGCTCTCGGTAGTGTCTCGCCGGTAATAGAGCCCGCCTAAAACACATTCTTGGGCTCATGCTTCCGGCGTGGGAATTCCCTAGGGGCAACGGATGCGGGTGTCCCCTGTAAAGTGCATAATCTGTTACAGGCAGCTTTAAGCACCAAACCTGTGTTCTGCCTAATTCAATCAGACAGCAGGGCTTTGTACGACTGAACCTCCGTCATTCTGCCTGAAGAGGCACCGTCGGAGCCTGTGAAACCACTAGCAGTGCAATGAACGTGCTTTCGCCCTACCCTGTCAGCGCTGTGAAGCTGCATTGTTAGGTGAGTGTGCATTGAACCCCCTCCCCCCCCCATCTTCCTTGAGGAGTAGTGGTCACCCATAAGAGCCGCATGAAGTGGCCATTGAAAGCTGCCGGGGACCTTGTGAACAGCCCTTGCTCGCCTGCCGAAGCCTCGTGAAATCGCTGTAGTTGCTCCACGCAGTTATGTGCACGTTTATCCCAGATGTTTGTAGTGTGCTTGTTTTATTTATTTACGTTTTATAAAAAGGCCTCGTAAGGCTGGTAGCGCCCTCCCACCCCCCCTTATTAACTGTTTTGCCGTCATGAAAGGATCTCTGGTGTCAGGAAAGCTGGTAACCACAATACACACCTGTCTCATAAAGGTATCATCCTTTTAGGAGCACTTGCAATTCATTTTATCAAGAAAGAGAGCATTTATCTGATGAAGGCCTCATTTTCCTTACTTTCATTCCTAATGTGTTTGAGGTCTCTTTGATCCCTCAAATCCGCCATGCATCTAGATCTGTAGTTCTAGCCAGTTGCTCAATCCCACTCTGAAATCCTGAACCCCGTAGAATTTTTTGACTCTGACTTAATGTTTTTTTAGATGTAACTTGTGATATAAAAATATTTTTAAACCAATGTGCCTATTTTGTGGAGCACTGCATGATGGCCCTGTTTAAGCAAAGGGAATTTTTTGGGAGGCAGTACTTGATAGGGGTCTTTTGGAAATCAATATACAGTGGTTGTTTATTGCCACCATTGTGAAACTGTTGTTTTTGGGGAACACTGTGCAATTGATATATTGTGTGATCAGTGTGCACTGAGGATGTTCTGTATGCAGCGAGTGCGTTGATTGAGGCCACAATAGCTGGATTGGCTTGAGATGAATTACTCAGTTGATCTAAGTTGTTAAAACGTAAGAGGGGGCATGCTGGCGTTTCCTGCTAAGATGGGTACTATGTGTGATTGTTTGCAGGCTTCTGATGACAGTCCTTAGTGGTTTGTAGGAAATGAATCTCTGTGAGTGTTGTGTCCGTTGAAAATGCCCTTTGTATGATGTGATACAGGTGGTTTGATTGAAGTTTTTCTGAAATTCCCAGTTGCTTTGCTATGCAGATGTATACTATAATCATTCAGCAGACACCAAACTAGGCCTGGTGGTGATGCCCACCAAGTACTTATAATTGCTCTGCAGGGCAAGGTGTTTAAGGACGTGGCCACAGCTTCTGGCATAGCCAATAGGTCTCGCCTTTGGGACCTTATAAGTATTTAGTTATGCAGCACAATATCCTTACTGCAACAACATTAACTGTTGCATGGCTAAACACTTATAAGGTCCCAAAGGCGAGACCTATTGGCTATGCCAATGCTTGTTTCAATTTGAAATGGAGCAGAATAAGTCTGCAGGGTAGTTTAGTGTATTTGTGGCCAAACCATGCAGCAGATGCAATGAAACTCTGCAGGCTAGTACATCTTACTTGTTAACCAAGCTCTGGGGCGAGGGCAAACTCCTCTTTATTTGTGGCATGAGCCTTGTAGTCCAGAAGTTAAAAGAAGAAGGCAAGCACTGTAGAGTTTTAGACTAGCTACATAGCTTCACATTCTAGGACCCTGTAAAGGTTGCATGTAAATATTATTTATATCATCTCACTAATACTAATGAAGAACTAAAGCATGCTTTAAAGATGACTAAATATCGTCTGCAGTCAAAAGAGGGCTAACACTGACACCTGCTGTAATAAATTGAAAGCATTTTAACAGAAATGTAATCTTACAACACACTAGGAGGAGCATGCATGATAGGGGACGAATGCAACCAGGAAGTGAATCTGGATAAAGAAGGCAATGAGTTTTCTTTGTGTTTTGTCATAGTGTGGTGGAGCGGCTGCAAGAAGAGAAGTAATATCAAACCAATTGAGCAAACAAAATAAATAAAATGTTTTTATTGCCACAGCCAG
This sequence comes from Calotriton arnoldi, assembly GCA_963921515.1. Classification (NCBI taxonomy): domain Eukaryota; kingdom Metazoa; phylum Chordata; class Amphibia; order Caudata; family Salamandridae; genus Calotriton; species Calotriton arnoldi. The sequence goes on along the minus strand of CAWUFW010018104.1, from coordinate 127,172 downwards.
AACAAAGTGTCACTGTTGTTCGAAACCTGCATTCGGAATTAAAACTACAATTAACACCACTCAAAAACACAAAACATATTAAAGAAAGTTACTGTGCACATTAATCTGTGTGCCACTCGTGGCAAATAAATGAAGCATACAACAAATGGATACTGATTGAACACAAGTTGTGTATACAGGGTCAGAGTGTGTTGTGAAATTGGAGTAAGGCGGAATGTAGAAGAATATGAAACACGCTGTGCCTAATGTAACAAGAACTTTAAAAAAATTGTATAACTAGTACATATGAAGGAATTGTAAACACATTTAGACATAAGTCACACATTAGGGAACTACAGTTGGCTAAATGGCTCATCGATTTGCTACTTTGAAATTTGCAAACCACTGATTTAGCAATTTCAAAATCATTTCTTCTCTGTTTACCTTCGCCCTCTGTCCTCCATTTCTCGGTTTATGCCATTTTTCATACCTTTACCTAAATACCTCTATCATATCATTCTCTCCTTCCTTTACTATCTCTTCCCTTTGATGTATCTTCTCTTTGCTTTCCTCTCACTGTGTCCTCAATTCTTCATTTCACCACACCCATCTTTTGCACTCTCTGCTAAACACCGTCCTCGTATAACTGGTGCTTCCTAATCCATCCACTACCTTTACCGAGTTTCTTTCTATATCATCTTTATCTCCTTTTTGATAATTTCTCTATTTTCACCTCTCACACCTCATTGTTTCCTGCTTACCGAAACTTGCAATTGTTCTATAGGTGCGCGCATTTTGGAAACGTCAAAAAATGCAGCAGAAATTTAAAAAGTAATCCCAGAAAAATCTAGTCATGATCTATGAAGAAATGCAATTTAAATGGTAGTCTGAAGATTAAAATGCGCACAATTGTATACTGCAAAATAGCATTTCTTGTTTAAACAGTACTGATGGAGCAAGGACTCGTAAAGGAGACTTGCTCGGAAGCAATCCTCTCATTTAACCCGCTAACGAATTACTAACAACGTCTTGTAAATAATAACACACAAATATAGAAGACACACGGGTTAGAGAAGCTTGCATATGTGTGTTACTAACGCTAACTATATGAACGAAGGACTAAAATCACTCTAACTGGGAAATCTTTACTGCACATGCGTCAACTGCATCTACGTAGTATGACGTTTAATGCTTGGAGGGAAAACTCTTGCGCATGAGCAGAAGGCACTATAATGGCGGCTTGATAGCTCACATGCATGGCACCTGCTTAGCTGAATATAAAATAAGCTATTTTACTAATGCTAATGCAGAAAGGGTATTAATAAGTATATTGGGTTAGAGTAGAGATGGGTGGTATACAGTGAAACCATTTATTTGTGAAAGTAACATTTCCTCTTTTGACTTTATTATTAGTGCGCATTTGGGCCTTTCACGTTTGTCTGAACTGAGCTGACTGATTCAAGTCTGCGCATGCCTACAAGAGCGTGAACCCGGAAGGATGAGTCAGGATTTGACAGCCGTCCAAGGACGAGGATGATGTGCCCTGTGAACAGAGGGTGAAGAGTTCATCCAAGAAAACTTGTATTCATGATGTTGAAATTATTGTATCAAATAAAGTTGGGATATGTATGGGAACTAAAGAAAAGAATAAAGTTCAAGTGGATGGGTTTTGCGAACAATAGTGCAATGGAAAAAGTAATATGTAAGCATGGTGTGATGATCATCCCCCCTTGCCTGTCCAATCAGAGTTAGGATTTTTGCGATATTGAAACTTTAGTGGGTGGTCCGTGGCCAACGAAAGGTATAACTGAGGTAGCTTTAGTTAGTTAGAGAGACGTCGATGCTGGAAGTTGAGAGCTCGGGATGCTGTTGGTGCTGTGGGTGGTGCTGATGCTGATAGAGACGCTGTAAGGCGCTGATGAAGACATCGAATGCAGAACCATCTATTTTTTTTTTATTAATTGGGTTAGACAAGAAGATCACAGAAGAAACTCGAAGAGGAAGAGAGTGGCAGAAAGGGGTGCGACACAGTCGTCAGTATCTTGGAGAGGTTAAGTATCTTGTCCTGATTCCTGTCCTGAGGTCTTTGTCTCCTGATCTATCCCGGGGGACCCTTACCAGCCCTTTGGCCAGAGGGTTTGGTCTTCACACCATCCTTGGTAGCTATAAATTCATGGTAATTGTAGATGATCTTCTCTCTCTGTCCTCTCCTTTCCGGACATGGTTATTGTATGTGTCTGAAAATGTTCCTTAATGAAAGATTTTGATTTGCAATCTTATGAATGAGGGTGTTTGTACTGAAACTTTGAGATGGTTCACCTTCCTTTAATTTAGATAACGTTTTTAAAACTTCCCGAGTCTGTGGTTATTTTCTTTAAATAAAGAATAGTTAATAAGTTATGTTAATTATCACCATCAACTAGTTCAACCAATGGTCCATTGACCAGAGGAAAGAACTTTTTGATCAGTGAAAGGTTAGTTAGGAGCAAGTAATAACTAATCTTGAAATACGGAAAATATAAACTAAACCCAGCGGTCTACTTGGATCTGTGTAGGTGTTTATGGGCCCAGGTGAGTATATGGTAGTAGAGTATCTGTTGTTAGTACACCGCTGGATCAGGTTTCTGGTAGCAGAGCTATGGTTATTATTGACTAGTTTGGTGATAAGTATAGATTATTGATTTATGTTTTAACAAAAAAGTTAGCGTCTTTGTTTTATGTTGTCCAGAATTCCCGGGGAATGAATAGCGGGTGGTGATAGAAACCACACTGCAGTGAGGTTACTCATCTGTTGGAATAACACTGAGAAGCTACGCAGGACTGGCAGTGTTAAATTAGGGACTATTTCGTATAAAAGTAGAGTGCGATTGATAGCAAAAGGGGTTCGCTGGTGAAACTTTGGTCTCATTTCCCAATCCGGGTGACACTGGAGAAGTAGCAGGTTCTCTGGAGCTTGAATAAAGGATAAGCGGAAGGTTTTACTCGCAGTGTATGAAGAGTAAGCGGAAGGTTTTACTCGCAGCGGAAAGAAAATCTATCCTTTGATTTTAGTGGAACAGGCAGAGTAGCAAATGTTTTATGTAGTTAATAACAAATAATTTAATGCAAAGTATTAAGTAAATAAGTTTTCGTATTACCTTGTGAAGGGAGGGTCAGTCGCCGGAGTTGGACTGACGTCACAGAAAGCCGCACTGGGATAGGTTGAAACAGCGGGCGTGTGACAGAAGCAGCCTTGTAAAGGAGGGGTCAGTAGTAAGGAGCAGAACTGACGTCAGAAAAGGCCGCGCTGGCATTGGTCAGATCACGAGCGTGAGCCTGATTTTGATTGGATAACCAGTTAGAAGCCGCACTAGGATTGATGGAAGGAGAGATTGTATGCAGGATTTTGATTTGACTACTAGTGTGAGACGTGCAGATAGAAGATTTCAAGGGTTTGCAGAATATAATTTTATATATCGTTCATCTAGGATGTATGGAGAAAAGAGAAAAATGTCATTTATAAAGAAAATTAAGAATTTCTTTAAGAAAGATAAGCCTGTGTTGACTAGAGAGGGAATTCCTATTCCGCCTCCGAAGACACCAGCATCTTTTATGATGATGGAAAGAGGATATCATACTTGCGTGTGGTTGGAAAATTGGATAGAATATACGAAAGGTGATGGAGTACTAGCATTTCCAGAAAATGGTACGTTTAATGGGAGAATTCTTCAGAATTTGAGAATGAGAATGAATGAATTGGAACCTAGACCTAGGTTAACTCAGTATGAGGCTTTGGAAGAATGGGAGACTGAGTCATATGAACGCGAGAAAAATAGAGGTGGGAGATATAAAGGGTTCTTTCCCAGATATTTGCAAGAATCTCACGAAAGGCAGATGAAACAGTGGAGGAGAGCTATGGTATCTGAAGGTTTATATCCAGTATTAATGGCTGAAGAACAATCTGGAGGAAAGTGTAAAGAGAAAAAGAAACATTTGGATATGACCGGATATGGTGAATCAGATGATGAGTTGTTAGAGGATATTTTAATTAAAAATCCACCACCGTATGAAGAAGCAACCAGTAAGGATACCCCAAGCGCACCAGTGATAGGAATGCCTTTATCCCCAAAAATTTTACATGATACGTCATTTAATAGGGTGTTGCAAGATAATGAGAGAGATGTTTTAAATAAAACTAGAGAAGAATTAGTAAAGAAAATAAGTCAATTAAATTTGAATACTGAAGTTTTGACAGTACCAATGACTATTGGTCCGGTAATCCCATTGTACGGAGATAAAAAGACTTGCCAGAGACCACAAACTGTGACAGTTCCATTAAACAGTCCTAGAAAAGAAGTAATCATTACAGATGATCAGGTCAGTGAAAGTGAATCAATTATTTCATTAACGGATCTCCCTAATGTGGAACCTTTAACTGAAACTCCAAAAAGAGTTACGCCTATGAATTTGAGAGAAAGGAGACCTTTGGTTCATACAGGAACTGGAGGCGCAACAGTACTTACCCCTGAAGATATAGAAAGATGGGCACAGGAAAGAGATAATCAGAACCCAGCACCAAGGATTTTAGATATTAGTAGATTGAAGGTGGAATTAGAAGAAATGATAGTGGGAAGTGTGGGCACAGAAAGATTGAATGCTTACAATGATGAAGAATTATTATTTTTGTGTAAGGGTATAACCAGAAGAGCAAGAGTATTTCATGAGAAATTAACAGAAGTTGCTTCAGAAATGGGAATAGATATAGGGAAATCAAAGTTGTTGCAGAAACCATACCGAGTGGATTTTACTGACAAAGATTTAGAAAGTGTTAATGCATCTGGAAAAAGACTACAGATAAAGGAGTTAATTAATATTTTGCGAAATAGGAGAGACATTGATAAATGGAGAATTAGATGGATAAGAAAGAAAGAGGAAGTTCGAGTGAGAGAAGCATCAACTGCGTTTCCAGTAAGGGAAACAGAAAAGGTTGAGAAACTGTGTCCAATGAGAGAAGTTCCTGGAGGAGGATATGTTCATGTTCCTTGGAGTAGACAAGATATTTTGTCATTTACAAATGATTTTCCAAAATTGAGAGAAAAACCAGTTGAATGGTATAAACAGGTAGAAAGATTTGTGAAGGTTTCAAAGGTCTTATTAAAGGATCTGGATGGTTTGTTTGACATTGTGGTACCTGCTGATTTATGGACGGAGTGTAAGATTACAATAGATTGGCCAAGTGAAGAGTATGCTAGAGACTCAAAGACAGGAGCACCCTCAGAGGAGGTGATGAAGAAATATCACCAAGTGATTACCTATTTGAAAGGGAAAATTCCTCCTAAAGAAACAGATTGGGTAAAGATAGATAGGACAACACAAGAACCAAATAAATCTGTACATGCGTATTATGAAAGGTTATTGCAGGTGTTTAAGCAGTATAGTGGTTTTGAGAATATTGGTGATAAGGACATGGGACATTTTGTGTATCGGTTTGTATATGGTTTGAAACCGGAGATTAGTCAGATGATACAGCAGCACATGTTGTGTTGGCAAAGCAAGACAGTGGATGAGATTTTAAAGTATGCAAAATATTGCGGAGATGACATTGAGGCGAGGCGTAGAAAACTAAAGGAGAAAATGATGTGGGCACAAGTGAAATTGGCAGAACAGCAGGAGGATAAATCAAATACCCAAAATGATAATCAAGTGAAAGAGCAGAGTCAGAATGATCAAGTGACGAATGGTAATAAATATAAAGGACGAATGAACAGCGAAGAAGAAGTTTCCTTGTCATGCGTGCGGAAAGCTTGGACATTGGAAGAACGAGTGTAAGAGTATTCAGAATAATAATGGGCCAAATCAAAATTTAATTCCACAGATGATGCAGAATGAAGTACTTATGAATCAGCAGCAGCAGGTAGTTACTCCACAATATCAGGTGCCACCAGCTCCTATGCCAAATTGTGTGAACCATCAGAAATTCAGTACAAACATCGGATTTCAAGGAGAAAGTGGTAAGAATAATAGAACAGTTGCGCAATATTTGTTGCAGAATGATGAGGAAAATTCAGATTTTGTACAGTGACGGTGCCTAAGGGGGGAGGAAGAGGAGTGCGCGCTTGACGCATCCTTGCCGGTAGATCAGTCAGGTCCATTTGTTGATGGGAAAGTGGAAGGTAGAGACATCACTTTCTTATTGGATACTGGTGCTACCCGGTCTACTGTGAGAACAGCAGACATCCCAAACCTACCCCTCTCGGGAGAATCAATCTAAGTTGTAGGCGTGTCGAATAAACAGATTAGAACTCCGATCACAAAACCAATGGAGGTGCACATTGGGAACTTTAAAGAAATGCATTGGTTTGTAGTTTGTGATTCCAGTCCAGTAAATTTGTTGGGAAGAGATCTACTGTGCAAAATGAATTGCACGATCTATTGTATACCAGATGGTGTCGTTTTCCAGACCCCTGATGAAGATGTTATATACAAGATGATGCTAGTCAGTGAAATTGCTCTCCCACCCTCGCAGCTCCACCATTAAGTGAGGCCTGCCCCTGCCCCTGCACTCTCGAGTGTTGGTGATCGAGGCCCTCCTCCACCCGCAGGTTTCCCTGCGCCTCATCCCTGGTGGTCCAGTGGACCTCTGTCTCCTTCCTCTAACTCTGCTCTTTCACTCGTTTTTCTACCCTTTTCTATCTTTCACCTTTCTGCACTTTTCTGCATCTCTGCTCTTTTGTGCCTTATTTCTGCTCATTTTCCCTTCCTCTCGCTCTGCCCTTTCACTTGTTTTCACTCCTTTTTCTACCCTCTTTTATCTTTCACCTTTCTGCACTTTTCTGCATCTCTGCTCTTTTGTGCCTTATTTCTGCTCATTTTCCCTTCCTCTCGCTCTGCCCTTTCACTAGTTTTCACTCGTTTTTCTACCCTCTTTTATCTTTCACCTTTCTGCATCTCTGCTCTTTTGTGCCTTATTTCTGCCTATTTTCCCTTTTTCTTTATCCCTTATTTCCTCCCTTTACCTTTCCCCGCCGCTGCTGCCCCCACGGCCCCTCCCCCAGCGCGACCGGCCCAATCCAGCTCCCCTCCCCGCTCCCGCCTCCCAGCTGTCCAGCCCTCCCCGACCCCTACTTAATGGCGGCCACTGCGGGGACAGGCGAGCAAGACCACTGACTCATTGTCAGTGAAATTGCTCTCCCACCCTCGAAGGCGCGTCAAAGGCAAGCCCGTCTGCGCCCGTCCGCGACCCGACCGCGACCAGCGCCAGGAAACCTGGACCTTTGCCCCACCAACGCTATGACCCAGCAGCACTCCACGCACTCAACCCAGGCCGCAACAACAACTGCAAGCTAGCATCACCAGCCGACTCCCACGGACCCTTCAGCTGTCACCGCTGCCGGCACACCTGCAGCACCGCCAAGAACACGGATCCAGCACAACCCGCCCACAAGAACACAACCGAACCGAAGACCCTGCAATGCATCCTCCTCAACGTCCGATCCCTCCACAAACACGCCACAGAAATCTGGGACCTCCTCGACTGCACCACCCCGGACGTAGCGTTCTTCACCGAAACCTGGACCAACACCACCTCGGGACCGGACATCGCCATCGCCATCCCCCAAGGATACAAGATCTCCAGGAAGGACCGCCCCACCCGCCCAGGAGGAGGAATCGCCATCGTCCACAAATCCAGCCTCCGCCTGAGCACACTCCCTGACGAGCCCACAGAACTGATGGAACACCTTCACTTCAAGATACTGGCCAGCCCCACCGCCACCCTCCGAGGAACCCTCATCTACCGACCCCCTGGACCCCGCGGACCCTTCGCCAACTCCATCACGGACATTATCTCCCCGCAGGCCATCGCATCCACCAACTACACCCTGCTGGGAGACCTCAACTTCCACCTCGACAACCAACTGGACCCCAACACCACATCCCTCCTGGACAACCTCCACAACATTGGACTGCGCCAGATCGTGACCGAGCCCACGCACTCAGCAGGACACACCCTCGACCCCTCTTCACTACAGGAAACTCCATCACCTTCAGCCACACCACCGAACTCCCATGGACCGACCATCGTTGCCTCCACTTCACCTTCAGAACACCCACCATCCACAGACACCAGCACCTGCTTCCACGAAGAAACTGGACCAAAATCACCGACGACCAGCTCACCTCCTCACTCAACAACTCCACCCCAACCATCGCGGAAAACGACGACCCCAACACCGCAGCCCGAACCCTGCATAGATGGATCTCGGACAGCACCAACACCATAGCCCCCTCAAGAAAAACAACAATACCCGCGCCAAGAAAGCCAGATGGTTTACCACCGAACTTCAAAAGTCCAGAAGCACATGCCGCCGCCTCGAAAAGGCCTGGAGGAACACCAAATCCACAGAAGCCCACGACAATTTCAGAGCCGCCACCAACGCCCACCATCAACTCATCAGAGAAACGAGGAAAAAAGCGATTGAAGACAGAATCTCCACCCACGCGCACAACAGCAAGGAACTCTTCAGCATCATCAAGGAGTTCGCCCAACCCACTAGCGAGTCTACCGACATCCCTCCCTCACAAGACCTCTGCGACAAACTCAGCACCTTTTTCCACCACAAAATCAAGAGCATCTACGACAACTTCGACGAAGACAACCAACACACTGAACCCTCACCAACAACCCCCGACACCCGGAAACCAGCGATTGACGACTGGACAGCCCTCACCACCGAAGACACACTGAAGACAATGAAGTCAATCCACTCAGGGGCCCCCACGGACCCCTGCCCCCACCACATCTTCAACAGAGCCGCCGACACCATCGCACCCATGCTCCGCCACACCATCAACCGCTCCCTGGCGACCGCCTCGCTCCCTGACGACTGGAAACACGCTGAGGTCAACCCCTCCTAAAGAAACCCTCAGCGGACCCCACCGACCTCAAAAACTACAGACCCATCTCCCTGCTCCCGTTCCCAGCGAAAGTCATCGAGAAAGCCATCAACAGCCAGCTCGCCACATTCATTGAAGAACACAACATCCTCGACTCCTCCCAATCCGGCTTCAGAAAAAACTACAGTACGGAAACCGCCCTCCTCGCCGCAACAGACGACATCCGCACCCTACTGGACAAAGGAGAAACAGTAACCCTCATCCTCCTCGACCTATCAGCGGCGTTCGACACAGTCTCCCACCGCACCCTAATACGCAGACTCTACGACGCAGGAATCCAGGACAAGGCCCTCGACTGGATCCGCTCCTTCCTCTCCGGCAGGACGCAGCGGGTCAGACTCCCCCTTTCCTCTCGGACCCCACACCTACCACCTGCGGAGTCCCCCAGGGCTCCTCCCTCAGCCCGACGCTCTTCAACGTCTACATGGCTCCACTCGCCCCCATCGTCAGAACCTACGGACTCAACATCGTGTCATACGCAGACGACACCCAGCTCATCCTCTCCCTATCCAACGAGCCCAACACCGCCAGACGCAACTTTCGAGAAGGCATGGAAGCCGTCGCCAAATGGATGAAAAACAGCTGCCTACAACTAAACACCAACAAAACAGAAGTACTCATCATGGGCCCAAACCCCGATGCCTGGAGCGACACCTGGTGGCCCCCGCCTCGGAAACCCGCCAACCCCACGGACCATGCACGCAAGATGGGAATCATCCTGGACTCCGAGCTCAAAATGGACCGCCAGATCAACTCTGTCTCGTCTTCCTGCTTCCACACCCTCCGCCTCCTTCGTAAGACCTTCAAATGGATCCCCCTCGAACACCGAAAGACCGTCACTCACGCCCTGGTCACCAGAAGACTCGACTCACGGCAACGCACTCTACGCCGGAATAAACAAAAACCTCACCCGCAAGCTACAGAACATCCAGAACGCCGCCGCAAGACTGGTCCTCAACCTGCCAAAACACTGCCACATCTCCCAGCACCTGCGCACACTCCACTGGCTCCCTGTCGAGGCGAGAATCACCTTCAAGATGCTCACCCACGCACACAAGGCCCTCCACGGCCCCGGACCAGCATACCTGAACAGCCGACTCAAATTCCACGCACCCCAAAGGACCCTACGATCAGCCCAGCTCTCCTACGCCGTGGTCCCCCGCACCAGAAAGACCAGATCGGGAGGCCGCTCCTTCTCTTCCTCGCGGCCAAAGCATGGAACGCCCTTCCGCTCCACCTCAGACAGACAACATCGCTCCCCATCTTCGCAAGAAACCTCAAAACCTGGCTCTTCGACAGACCCCTCCTTGATGGATGGAACCTGCACCCCCCCCCAACCCTAGCGCCTTGAGACCCTTACGGGTGAGTAGTCGCGCTTTAACAAACCCCTGATTGATTGATTGATTGATTGATTGATTGATTGAGGAACAGAGGTAGATGAAATGTTTTCATTAATGACTGAAAATGAATTACCAGAAGAGTTGAGAGCCACAGTCAATCCAGAAGTGTGGGATTTTACCGGAAAAGATATTGGGCTGATGTCAAATGTAGACCCAGTGAAAGTGACAGTGAAGGAAGGTGCAGTTTATCCAAACACACGACAATACAAGATGAGTCCAGAAGTAAAGGCAGGAATTATTCCAGAAATCGATCGAATGGTTAAACAAGGCATTTTAAAAGAAATAATGAGTAGTCCTTGTAATTCACCAATCATGGGACTGAAAAAGCCTAGTGGAAAATATAGGATAGTGCAAGATTTACGAAAAATAAATAAAATTGTAGTACCATGTTGCCCAATAGTACCAAATCCAGCAGTGATCCTTTATCAGATACCCTGGAATGCGGGCTGGTTTACAGTAATTGATTTGTGCCAAGCATTCTTTTCTATTCCTTTGCACCCAGACAGCCAGTATCTTTTTGCGTTTAAGTTCGAGGATCATATCTATGCATGGTGCCGAGTTCCTCAAGGGTACACAGAGAGTCCTTCGATTTTTAATCAGATCCTGAAAAAGTGTTTAGAGTCATTAGTCATGCCTGGAAATTCGGTTCTGGTTCAGTACATTGATGACCTACTGGTGGCATCAAGAACACGAGAGGATTGTGTCATTGACACAATTGCATTACTGAACCATTTGGCTGAAGTGGGACACAAGGTGTCTCCAGAAAAATTACAGTTCTGTCAACAAGAAGTTAAATATTTAGGGCATAAAATAGAAAGAGGAGTAAGAAAAGTGACACCGGAAAGAATTAAAATAATCAAGGAGATGCAACTACCTCAGACACAAAAGGAAATGAGAATGTTTCTGGGAGTGGTTGGGTACTGTAGGCAGTGGATTAACAGTTTTTCCATGCTAGCAAAACCATTGATACAATTGACACGAAAGAGAGCAAAGGATCCAATCGATTGGAATGATGAATGTTTGGAAGCCTTTGTGAAATTGCGGAATTGTTTATGCGAAGCTCCTGCTTTGGGCATGCCTGATTATTCAAAAGAATTTGCGTTGTTTTGCTGAGATAGAGAAAATTGTGCACTTTCAGTTTTAACACAGAGACATGGATTGAGCCGACATCCAGTGGCGTATTTTTCTGCTACATTGGATCCAGTGGCTTAAGCTTTACCTGGCTGCTTAAAAGCAGTAGCTGCTACTTGTATGAGTCTGGAGCAAAGTGAGTCAATAGTGATGGGACATTCAGTAAAGGTCTATGTTCCACACTCAGTTGAAATTCTTCTGACAAGAACACAACATCTCACACCTAGTCGGCTGACTAAGTATGAAAGAGTGATTTTGGGAGCTGAAAATGTGACAGTGATAAGATGTATGGTTATGAACCCTGCCACATTATTGCCAGACCCGTGCAATGAGGAAGTAAGAGATTAAATTGATCATGATTGTTTGGATGTGACTGAATTATGTACCAAGCCCCGTCCTGACATAAAAGAAACACCATTAAAGGAAGCTGATCATGAGTTATTTGTGGATGGGTCCTGTTTGAGGATAGAAGATGGAGGATTAAGTGCTGCATATGCTGTATGTAAGATAACAGGGGTAATTGAAGCATCCTGTTTACCAAGAGTCAAATCTGCACAAGTAGCCAAATTGGTGGCCTTAACAAAGGCATGCAAAATTGGGAAAAATTGGAGAATAACCATATTTACGGACAGTCAATATGGTTTCGGGGTTGTGCACGATTTTGGCCAACTCTGGATGCAGAGGGGATTTCTGACTTCTTCAGGATCTCCTATACGAAACAGTAAAAATGTGAAAGATCTGCTGGAAGCATTACAATTGCCAAAAGAAGTAGCAGTTGTTAAATGCGCTGCACATCAGACAGGAAATGACTATGTGGCAGCCGGCAACAGATACGCAGACCAAATTGCTCGATATTGTGCGAAAAATACAATGGCCATAAACAGAAAAGTTGAAACGGGTGAAACCAGCTGCCAACTTATGTTCTTTTCAATTCCAGAAACATGGGATGAGATTAGACAGTTACAAGAAGAAGTTGAGGAAAAGGAAAAGGAAATTTGGGTAAAAGCAGCCTGTACAAAAGATCAGAGGATGAAGTATGGGTGTACCTAGATGGAAGACCAGTCATGCCAAATTGTTTACTCTCTAAAATGGTAAGAGTATATCATGGAGCAACACACATAGGGAGAGATTCAATGATCAGATTATTCAGACAGAGTTCAGGGTAGTCGCAGAAAGCCTTTTCCAGAGATGCTTAACATGTCAGCAGCAAAATCCAGGCAGGAAGACAGTGTTTAGCTGGGGAAAGATTGGAAAGGCAGAAGGACCCTTTACCAGGTTACAGTTAGATTTTATTGAGTTGCCTCCTAGGAATGGACTAAAATATGTACTTGTCATAGTATGCCTCTTCTCAAGATGGGTAGAAGCATATCCCACTCGAAGAAATGACAGTCTTACAGTTGCTAAATTGTTGTTGAGGGAGTTGATTCCTCGTTTTGGTTTTCCAGTCACTTTGGAATCAGATAGAGGACCTCATTTTAATAATGAAATAATTCGATTAATCTGTGCTGCATTTAACTTTGAACAAAAACTGCACTGTGCTTATCATCCAGAGGCTTCTGGAATAGTTGAACAGCTAAATGGCACAATCAAGTCAAGATTAGGGAAAGTGTGTGCATCCACGATGCTGAAATGGCCAGATGCATTACCTCTTGTATTGATGGGTCTCAGAAGTTTTCCAGACAAAAGGACAGGAATGAGTCCTCCTGAGGTTCTCATGGGAAGGGCAATGAGGCAAGCATTTATTCCTGGAAGCAAATTAATGAGTATAACTGATGATCTGGTATTGGACTATTGCAAAGGATTGGCTGAAATGGTGCGTTCTGTCTCTCACCAGGTTGGAGAAGACGCAGTTGAAAGACAGCCAGACCAAGCACATGATTTGAATCCTGGAGATTGGGTGCTAGTGAAGAAACATGCAAGGAAGTCGTGTCTAGCACCAAGGTGGGATAAACCACGTGAAGTCATACTGGTCACTACCACAGCAGTGAAGTGTGCAGGTTTGCCCTATTTGATTCATGCTAGTCATACCAGAAGAGTACCAAGCCCATCAGAACAACAACAGCAACCACTGACTAAGCAGGCTGAAACGTCAAAAGTTGAAAGCTGTGAAACCGAAGAGTCTAGAGTGATAGATTCTGAAAGACAACTGAATGACGAACAGCCAGGTACAAGTCAGGAAGATTGGATACCAATAATTGAAATACCTGAAGATGCTGTCGAAACAAGAAAAATAACAAAACTGAAAAAGCAGGAAGGTAGACAGGAAAGGACAGGGGAAGAAGAACACACTCAGGTTGAGATAAACAAAGACATTCAGGAACCTGAGGAGGGAAAGGCAGAAATAGAAGAACAAGTTCAGGCAGAAGAAGGACAATCAGAAATAAGACCTGAACAGGATCAGGTAGATCTAGAAGAACAAGTTCAGGCAGAAGAAGAACAAATTATAATAAGACCTGGACAGGTGCAAATAGAGGAAGGTCGAAACACAGAAAAGAGAAAACAAGGACAGATTGTGCCTAGATTAAGTGAAAATAAAAGGATTCTAGAAGAAGATAAAGAAGGAGAAAGTGCAGTTCAGGTCAAAAGAGTTAGAAAAGGATACAATTGGCCAGTAGGAGAAAAGAAATTAAAATATTATTTGAGAAAATCAGAAAAGAAACCAGAACAAGTAAATGAAATCACAAGTCAAACACAATCTAAGCAAACTTTAGTGAAACTCACTCGAAGAAGCCCAAGACTGAGAACTTTAAACAGAAAATACAAGGCCCCTGAGAGGACTTACGCTATACTCGAAGAATTTGAAAACTTAGATTTAAGTGAAGAAACAGAAAGGGTTCATGTTGCACAGATTGATGAAAGCAAATTGAGACCTCCTTAAAAGAAAAGAAATTTAGCAGACAAAAGAAAAGAAAAGAGAGAAGAAATTTTCTCAGATTAAAATGGCAGAAGTTGAAGTCACTGAAAGACCAAAACGAGGTTTTAAAAGAAAATGTTTTAGATTTTGCTTTTGTAGTATTTTATTAGTAGTATTAGTATGGTTGTTTCTAACAGTAGGAGTACCTTTAAAAATGGAAAAAATTGATAAAAATAATACCATTACTAATTAAAAGATAGATAGAATAAAAGGAACTAAAATAGAAATAGGGGTAGAAGATGAGGCAAATTATCATAATGAATCAGATTATAATACGTCTTTAAATGTGTTTATCAAATTGTTATTTCTGTACGTTAATACAAGGAAATTAGTAATTGCTATGTTTGTATGAAGTTACCGTCATCAGTATCAGAAGGGGTGACATATCACCATATACCTTTAACATATGGTGTGTCATGTAGTATTTTATCAAGTTTATTTTATGCTACAGGTAGACTTCAGTATTTTTATTCAAATCTAAATGTAGTATTTTCAGAATTGCCTATTAGAGAGAAAATGAATCCAGTAGCTAGTAGTAAAAATGCACAATTTATGGGTGAATTCTTTTAACAATGAGTTCAATAGATATAGTTCAAGCACACGAAAATAATTTAACTTGTACATTACATAAAGAAGAAAAGGAGTTTTTAAATTTAGTAGAAGAGAGGAGACAGGATTTAATAAGGAAAGCTGCTGAACAGAAAACCCATGTACCTCCATGGGTTGGGAAAGAGGAATCTATGCAAATGGCAAAGCTCATGCTGCGATGTCCCTGGATTTTGTGAAAAGGGAAAATTCTGCCTCCATAGATTAAAGACAGATTATAATAATAATTACATTGGTTCCAGTGAGTGTGAACACAACTTCCTAATTTTAGGAGGGTGGGGACTAAAAGGGGGAACTGATCCTGTATTTCCAAGAGTTTATTATGTCTGCGGGAATAATGCCTATTATAGGTTGCCTGCAAGATGGTATGGGAGCTGTTATTTTGGAATAGTCTTCCCGAAAATATACCATGTGGACAGAATCAATGGAATCAATGGAAAATCTAATGGACTAACACGAAGAAGAAGAGCTCGTTTTTCTGAAATAGTAGGAGATATATTTAGTGCATTGATACCCTCAGTTGGAGTCATTCTAAATCCGCAGAAAATTTGTAAATTAAAGCATATATTGAAAATATTACAAGAATGCATAAGGACTTGACCCAACTGGAGGTTGACAGTGTGTGGGGAAAACTAACAAAGAGCATAACCTCAGTAGGGAAATGGTTTACTAATTTTGCGAAAAGTTTTCTAGGTCAAATAGTATTACCAATAGTCATGATGATGACAATAGTAATGATAATAATGATCACATACAAATGTTGCAGAAAAGGAGGGAAAGGAAAAATACATTTAGAAAGAGAGGGAAAAGGAAAGAAGAGGAAAAGAGAATATGAGGAGATACAACTAGAAGAAATAAAAGGAAAAATATAAAAGAAGATGAAAGATTTAGAAGGAAAAGAAGTAACAAATGGAAGAATGAGAAAAGAAATAGATGAATGAGATGTGCTAAAGTTGGCATCTGGGATGGAATGGGTAATTTTGTGATGGCTTAAAAGGCCATCAGAGAGGGGATTGATGGAGCAAGGACTCGTAAAGGAGACTTGCTCGGAAGCAATCCTCTCATTTAACCCGCTAACGAATTACTAACAACGTCTTGTAAATAATAACACACAAATATAGAAGACACACGGGTTAGAGAAGCTTGCATATGTGTTTTATTAATGCTAACAATATGAAAGAAGGACTAAAATCACTCTAACTGGGAAATCTTTACTGCGCATGCGTCAACTGCATCTACGTAGTATGACGTTTAATGCTTGGAGGGAAAACTCTTGCGCATGAGCAGAAGGCACTAAAATGGCGGCTTGATAGCTCACATGCATGGCACCTGCTTAGCTGAATAGAAAATAAGCTATTTTACTAATGCTAATGCAGAAAGGGTATTAATAAGTATATTGGGTTAGAGTAGAGATGGGTGGTATACAGTGAAACCATTTATTTATGAAAGTAACATTTCCTCTTTTGACTTTATTATTAGTGCGCATTTGGGCCTTTCACGTTTGTCTGAACTGAGCTGACTGATTCAAGTCTGCGCATGCCTACACAAGAGTGAACCCGGAAGGATGAGTCAGGATTTGACAGCTGTCCAAGGACGAGGATGATGTGCCCTGTGAACAGAGGGTGAAGAGTTCATCCAAGAAAACTTGTATTCATGATGTTGAAATTATTGTATCAAATAAAGTTGGGATATGTATGGGAACTAAAGAAAAGAATAAAGTTTAAGGGGATGGGTTTTACGAACAATAGTGCAATGGAAAAAGTAATATGTAAGCATGGTGTGATGATCATCCCCCCTTGCCTGTCCAATCAGAGTTAGTATTTTTGCGATATTGAAACTTTAGTGGGTGGTCCGTGGCCAACGAAAGGTATAACTGAGGTAGCTTTAGTTAGTTAGAGAGACGTCGATGCTGGAAGTTGAGAGCTCGGGATGCTGTCGGTGCTGTGGGTGGTGCTGATGCTGATAGAGACGCTGGAAGGCGCTGATGAAGACATCGAATGCAGAACCATCTATTTTTTTTAATTAATTGGGTTAGACAAGAAGATCGCGGAAGAAACTCGAGGAGGAAGCGAGTGCCAGAGAGGGGTGCGACGCAGTCGTCGGTATCTTAGAGAGGTTAAGTATCTTGTCCTGATTCCTGTCGTGAGGTCTTTGTCTCCTGATCTATCCCGGGGGACCCTTACCAGCCCTTTGGCCAGAGGGTTTGGTCTTCACACCATCCTTGGTAACTATAAATTCATGGTAATTGTAGATGATCTTCTCTCTCTGTCCTCTCCTTTCCAGACATGGTTATTGTATGTGTCTGAAAATGTTCCTTAATGAAAGATTTTGATTTGCAATCTTATGAATGAGGGTGTTTGTACTGAAACTTTGAGATGGTTCACCTTCCTTTAATTTAGATAAAGTTTTTAAAACTTCCCAAGTCTGTGGTTATTTTCTTTAAATAAAGAATAGTTAATAAGTTATGTTAATTATCACCATCAACTAGTTCAACTAATGGTCCATTGACCAGAGGCAAAAGCTTTTTGATCAGTGAAAGGTTAGTTAGGAGCAAGTAATAACTAATCTTGAAATACGGAAAATATAAACTAAACCCAACGGTCTACTTGGATCTGTGTAGGTGTTTATGGGCCCAGGTGAGTATATGGTAGTAGAGTATCTGTTGTTAGTACACCGCTGGATCAGTATCAGAGAGTTAAAGTGTCAAAATATCTTGCAAAAAATATTGTGATACACAAATATTGTGCCAAAAATATTATCAGCTCAAAAATATCATGGGACAGAACAAATGTAAGAATATATATATTTTTTGTATATATTATTTTAAATAATGTTGTGTATATTATTATTTTAATATATTTGTACAAAATATTGCTTTTAATTAATTTGATAAATATTAGGTATTGTATAATTATAATGTATTAGTATTATAATAATATTTGTATTTAAATGTAATATAGTTTGTACATTTTAACATGATTTGTTTGAAATGTAATTCGATTTTCTTTATTTAGTAGTAGCTTTTTGGGTTTGTAGGGAATTGGGGTTGGCTGTCCCTGAGGCCATAAACAGCCTGGGGAGGGGGCCACGTGCACCCCCTCCTCAAAATTCATTTGTAAATTAGACCCTGGGACCAGGCCCACCCGGGGGCTCAACTATAAACAAGCACAGGAGACCATGCTTGATTTTTTTCAAAGTTTTCTTGAGATTTTTTGCATTTTTTTTGGGCCACACCAAATCAATGCATGTTACTTTATTGTGCACAAACAACACGTTTCAAATGAATCAGCCTTGACAAACCAGGGTCTGCAGGGCATGGGGACCACACTGGAACCATTGGTCCACTTCAACTCAGACTAGGTGGCATGGGTGCAGTGGTGCTTACTGGTTTTGGGGGTCCGGAGTCCTCACAGTTCTTCTGGGTGCCTGCAGGATGCAGGGGAGTAGCTCCGCTTCTCCATGGGAGTTTCTGAGTCTTGGCAGAAGTGCTGGCAGTCCTCCCAGGCTTTTGGAGGCACAACAGCTTGCAGGGCAAGTCGTCTTTGGCGCAATTGTAGGTAACAGCGAACAGGACAGTATTTTTTTAAGTTGCTCTATGTCACAGTACTCCACTCTACTCTACTACTCAATTGCATGCAACTCTTTTCTAAGCCATTCTATGCCATTGTACTGTATAACACTGTATCCCAATCCACTCTCCCAAACTCTACAACACTGTACTGCATCGTACACCACTCCACTCTACAAAGATCCACTAGACTGTATGTCACTCTACTCTACTGTCATCTAAAACAGTTTCCAATACTGTATGACATGCCACTACACTCTACTGTACAACACGGTACTCCGATTTATGACACTTTACTTGACAGTATGCTGCACCACTCCACTGTACCAAACCCGACACAACTGTACTACACTGTATGATGCTCAATGACACGCCACTCCACTCTTCTCTACGATACGCCACTCCACTATATGACATCAATCAATCAATCAATCAGGGATTTGTGAAGCGCGCTACTCACCCCTGAGGGTCTCAAGGCGCTGGGGGGGAGAAGGGGGGCATGAAGCTCCGATTCAGGCGAAGAGCCAGGTCTTGAGGCTCTTCCTGAAGGTGTGCAGGGTAGGGGAACGTCTGATGTTGAGCGGGAGCTCGTTCCAGGTCTTTGCCGCGATGAAGGAGTAGGCTCTTTAGCCCGCTCTGCCTCTGCAGTTGCGCAGGGTTTCAGCGAGGGTGAGGTCGGCAGAGCAGAGGTTTCTCTTGGGTACGTGGAAGGAGACTCTTTCATTGAGGTATTGGGGTCCGGTGTTGTGGAGGGATCTGTAGGCATGAGTGAGTAGCTTGAAGGTTACTCTCTTCTCGACAGGGAGCCAGTGGAGGTGTCATAGGTGGTGGGTGATGTGTTCTTGTCGTGGGATGCCAAGGACGAGTCTGGCAGCGGTGTTCTGGAAGGTCTGGAGTTTTTGGAGCAGGGATTTGTTGATTCCGGCGTAGAGGGCATTTCTGTAGTCCAGTCTGCTTGTTATGAGTGTATGGGTGACAGTCTTTCTGGATTCGAGGGGGATGTATTTGAAGGTCTTGAGAAGGATGCGGAGGGTGTTGAAGCATGTGGAGGAGACGGCGTTGATCTGTCGGGTCATGATGAGGGAGGAGTCGAGTATGATGCCGAGGTTACGGGTGTGGTCCGTGGGAGTGGGGCGTTGCCGAGGACAGTGGCCACCAGGTGTTGTCCCATGCTGAGGGGGTGGGTCCGAGGACTTCTGTCTTCTCCGAGTTGAGCTTCAGACAGCTGCTGCTCATCCAGGATGCGAGTCTTTCATTCCTTCCTGGAAGCTGCGTCTGGTGGTGTCGGGTTGCTTTGTGAGGGAGAGGATAAGCTGGGTGTCCTCGGCGTAGGATACTATGCTGAGTCCATGCTGTCTGGCGATGGCGGCGAGGGGGGCCATGTAGATGTTGAAGAGCGTGGAGCTGAGCGATGATCCTTGGGGTACTCCGCAGTTGATCTCTGTGGCTTTGGAGAGGAAAGGCAGGAGTCTGATTCTTTGGGTTCGGCCGGTGAGGAAAGAGCAGATCCAGTCGAGGGCAGTCTGGGAGTCTGGGAGTGAGAGTGCGGTGGGAGATGGTGTCGAAGGCTCCAGAGAGGTCTAGTAGGATGACATAGCACTACAATTTACAACACTCTCCTCCACTGTACTCTACAATGCTCTACTTGACAATACTCCACTCTACAACACTTTATTTCACCCTACTCCATTCTAAAACTATCTACTCCACTCTGTGACAGCCTACGACATCTTACTCTACTGTACGACACGCCAGTCCACTGTACAACTCAGCGCTCCACTCTACGATAATTGACTCCACTATTTGAGACACCATGCCACTACACTATATAACACTTTACTGCACTGTATGTTACACCATTCCACTCTACTCTACTCCACTCTATTCCACTCTATAATACTCCACTTTACGACAATAGACTTTGCAAAACTCTCCTCCACTGTACTGTTCTACACTCCACATAACAACACTCCACTTGACAACACTGGACTCTATGATTTGAAACACATTTTTATTTTAATAAAACATTGATATTCAATGAAGAAACAAAGGTTAAAGCTTGATTATAGTTAGGTAAACGTTTTCCCCCTATTCAAACAAAACGTAAACTACACAGACTTTAGAAATTCTGAAGTCATCGTTATAACTTTCATTTAGAATTTATCCACCACCTTCAAATTATTATAAGTAGCACACCTCCATACACACTCTTTTCAGCTCACTAACCAGACAACAATAACTATAATAAAGAAACATGTAGATGTTAGACCTGTCAGCCCTGGGGTGGTCTTCCCCTACATTTTTTCCCTTTTTGCCTCTTATCTGACCGCCATTTTTGTTGGACATAGGACTCTGGGCGCCTTACCGCTGCTAAACAGTGCTGAGGTGCAGGTGCTCTCTCCTAAAAACATGGTGACAGACATGTCTGCCACCGGCCCCTGCTACTGCGGTGAGGCCACCGTCCTGTCTGCGCACTAGTAGTTGGAATAGGCTGGGACTGGATGCTACTGTAACCCTGACGGCCCCGCCTCTTGTCACCATAGACAGACAGGACAGAGGAGATAGGGAACACCCCTGAGCTCCTAGATTCTTCCAGAGACTTCCAAACCCCCCTAGTTGCCGCCAGAAATTGCCACCTTTTTGGTCACCTGACTTTAGGGTATAAAAGGGGGGGTTCTGGCCACACATCTTTGTTACACTACTGGGCTAGGACAGACCCCGACTGGAGTGAAGACGGCTGTGCCAGCTGGATTGCCATACTACTGAGGCTGACTGCTCCTAGGAGCTGCTGCCCCTCTGGTGTGTGCTGCCCTACTGCCTGCTGATCTTGCCCAGTTTGGTAGGAACCTACAGAACACCTCCAGAGTGTCACCCCACGGGGAAGGACTGATCCCCTGGTCATTGGACTTCCCCGGACTGTCTTTGCAGTGTGGGGAACCTGCCTTGCTGAAGGAAAGAACTACAAGGACAATAGCGCCCTGTTCCCCTTCTGTGCCCTGCAGCGCTGGTTACCTTGATCTCCCCGCCGCTGCCTGGGGACTGTGTCTGGCCTGAAAAGCGCTGCGGAGCGAAGCGCTGGGAGCCGGAGATCACCACCGCCGCCCGGGACTCCGAATGCGGTGGGCAGCGCTGGGACCGGGAGAGCTCTGAGGGCTAAGAATCACCGCCGCTGGCCCGAGCTGTCTGCTGATCGCGAGGGGGAGTGCTCCGCGGTTTTCCACATCCCTGCGTGGAAGCGTGCGTGTGCCCGTGACCAGGGGGGCACCGCAAACCACAGCGGGCCGTCACCGCCACTGGCCCGGGTGGCCGGTAAGATTCTCTGAGGCAGACGCGCTACACGGCATTTCCTGGTTGCAAGGTGTTGCCCGGCAACCAGGCTCCTCCAGAGACGTGCAGCCGTCGCGGAAGGAACCCCCCATCAGGACTTTAACGTCTCGTCAGCAAAGAGGCGGCCCGCATCAGACTTCGGGAGAGAGAGCCCTCCTGCTCCCCGGGCAGCCGCAGCGAGGTTCAAGCACCTGGAGGAACGGAGGGGCTCCACGCTGATGCCGGTCTCACCCCCAATGCCAGGTAAGACTTAGCGGTGGGCGCTAAGTCACGGTGGGGGCTCCTTGCACCGGGCGGGGACCTTTGTGGGGCACTTATCTGCCAGCGGGACCTCCTTCCTCTTCCCCGGGGGTAATCACGACCTGAAACCCCCCCCCCCCCGGAGGGGCCTGGCGGGATTTAACAGTGCATTAATTTGATCAAGAAGCTACGAGACACATCCCCTCTCCCCATTTCTGCACGAGGGGGCTCTGTCTCAATTAAAGGGGCCCCTCCAGTCCCTGCACACAGGTTCTTTCTGTAGCCTAGAACCCTGAGACTGCGCTAGTGCCCAGAGAGTGGGCCCAAGAGACTGAACTGGTGATTCGTATGAACAGTGTCCCGTACCAAAGATTCACCTATTCTGCATAATTGTGAGATAAAGAGACTCGTTGAGCCTGTACATTTCATTTATGGTTATTTTGCACAAGGAAAGTCCTGATTATACGTGCATTTCGTTAAGACAGATTCCTCCTGAACTTAAGATAAAGATACTTGTTCTTCTGCATAAAGCTGGAGTGGTGTCGCCTTCTTGTGTGTGCTTTACTGTGTCAGTGTGGATGTGTGCTGCACAATCACTTTACACATTGCCTCGTGCGTGCCTACCTGCCTCACGCCAAGCTACCTTGTCGGAATCAGTGGTCCCTACTTGGACTAGGGTGCAGACAGTGGCCAACTGGAGACCCCGGTTCTAACAGTAGACATCATTCTAACCCTTATTGTTTAGAAGATATAGCTGGTTAAAGTCATAAGCACTTCACATCTGATTGCCCAGTAGCTAGTTGCCCCCAGTGTCATACTTTTTTGGGTACCTCCAGTTCCTTTGGATCCCTACACTGGAAAACACAACCACTATCCACTAACAGGTAGAAATTAAGCTGGAGGTACCTGAAGATTCTGGGTATCCCTCTGCAACAAAATAGTAGGACCTGGTCTATTATAGTTCTATCTGTCACCAGTTTCCTAGTCTAGGAACTGGGCTATAACACATCAGGGTCACTGCTAACCGGTGAGTTGGGCCCAGAACGAGTTTGACCTCCTTGTATTTGTATTTGTATTTGTATTTATATTTATGAAATTTGTAACGCGTGCAGCTACTCGAAGAGTGTCCCAGCGCGAGCCTGGAGGAAGAAAAAGCAGAAGAGGAACAGCTAGATGAAAAGAAATGTCTTGAGCCTTTTCCTAAAAAGCTTGGAATCCTGAATGCTGCGGAGATCCAGGGGGAGAAGGTTCCAGGCCGAAGATGGCCTGAAAGCAAATGAGCTCCCTCCTTTCTCTTGAGGCAAAATCTCGGGACATAGGCGAGAAGCTGCGTCGCAGAGCGCAGCTGCCTGGTAGGAACATAAAACCTGAAACGCTTTCTAAGGTAAGTAGGGCCATGTCCATAGAGAGCTCGATGTGCCAGGACCAGGGATTTAAACTTGATCCTTTCTGGTATTGGCAGACAGTGAAGATCACGCAAGTGATGTCTCACGCTGGTCTTTAACGGGACATGAAGAAGAGTTCTGGCCGCGGCATTCTGAACCACCTGTAGTGTGTTCAGACGATAGCTAGGCAAACCTACATATAAGGCATTGGCGTAATCCAGGCACGAGGATACCAGCGCACGGATCACAGTTTCCCTAGCTGACCTGGGAAGAAACGGGAGACATTTTTTTAAGGATTTAAAAATGCCAAAGCGTTGACCAGTGAGCTTCGTGATCTCAGTAGAAAAGTTCAACTTTTCGTCAAACCAAATACCCAGATTTTTCATGGGAAGGCCTTCCGAAGTCGGCAAAGGCGAATCGTCTGGCCAGAACGATTTCCGAAACTCAGGAGGAAAGTTCCCAAATAGGAGGATCTCAGTTTTTTCCTCGTTACATTTCAACTGAGCAGTGAATAGCCATCTAAACACCGCTGACAAACAGGATTTAGCAAGTGTGGTATCAGAATCATTTTTCTTCCATGTGAAGAGGAGCTGGGTATCATCAGCATAAGCGATAATCTTAGCGCCAAGCTCCTCTGCCAGCTGTATCAGGGGAGTGACATAGATGTTAAAAAGAAGAGGGCTCAAAGTGGACCCCTGTGGCACTCCAGTGGTCACAGCCTAGGGAGAGGTAGAAAAATGGGGAATCCAAATCTGTTGTGTTCTGCCCTCAAGAAAGGATTTTAGCCATCTCCAAGCGCACCCTCAAACGCCAATATCTGAGAGACGGTCCAAAAGCAGCGAGTGTGGCACAGTGTTGAACGCCGCAGATAGATCTAACAAGATCAGGGCTGCCCGACCACCTGAGTCCAAAGATTCCCGGATGGATTCAGAAACTTCCACCAGAGCCGTCTCAGTACTATAAGTGGCTCTAAAGCCAGATTGTGCCAGGTGAAGCAGGCCATGCCATTCAACATACTCTGACAGTTGCCTGTTAAGCAATTTTTCACAAACTTTGGCCGCGGCAGGAAGGAGGGAGATAGGGCGACAACTGGAGGAGATGGTAGGGTCAAGAGAAGGTTTTTTCAGCAATGGGACTATTTTGGCCTGTTTCCATGTAACAGGCACCATGGCTGTGGTAAGAGAAAGGTTAATCAGCTGATTTACAACTGGGTTGATCGTTTCTGCGGCCAAAGACAGCAATCTAGCTGGGAAGGGATCAGCTGGTGAGCCTGATTTAAGAGATTTTAGGACCACCAGAGAGTCCGGCAGAGCAATGTCTGTGAAAGAGACCAAGGTAGGTGACGAAGCCCGGGAAAACCCATTGGTGGGCGAGTTCAAAGCTGATAGCCTATAGCCGGCGTCAAAATTAGCTTGAAGAACTCGAATCTTGTCAATGAAAAAGCTAGAGAGTTCTTCGCACCAGGCAGACGAGGCGGGATACTTAATAGCCTCTGCTCTAGGCGAAAGGAAACTTTGAACGATGCTAAAGATTTCTGTAGCATTGTTCCTAGACCGGGCAATATGCTCTGCATGATAAAGGCTTTTAGCTTAGGTGATCACTGCGTAATAGGTTTTTTGAGCTGTTCTAAGGGCCGTCTTATC
The DNA here is from genome assembly GCA_963921515.1 of Calotriton arnoldi. Taxonomy (NCBI): domain Eukaryota; kingdom Metazoa; phylum Chordata; class Amphibia; order Caudata; family Salamandridae; genus Calotriton; species Calotriton arnoldi. The sequence goes on along the minus strand of CAWUFW010018104.1, from coordinate 102,045 downwards.
AATCGTGCAGTACTCCTCTCTCCACTTCCGTTCAAGCTTTTTGCACAATTATTTCTGGATTTTGAGAGCAGGTGAGAACCAAGGTTTAGAAGGGGACTCCCTGGTACGTCTACGAGAGCTGTCGTGAGACAATTTCTCTACCGCCTGGGAGATCCAGTTGGTAAAACTGTCAAGGGTTGCAGTCAGGACATTAGAGAGAGTCGGGCATGACTCTGCTAGGACAAGACTGAAGGCTGAGGGATCTGTTTTACCAGGGGTTTTCTCTTGTGGCCTCCGACAGAGAGAGTCAGATGTGTGTTTACTGTGGATTTGCCATGAAAAATAGATCAAAAAACTATCAGACCATGACACCGGAAGAGGATCCTTAACTGAAATAGGGAAATTAGAACAGATAGGCTCAAGAAGGTGACCACCCTGGTGTGTAGGAGAGCTGACCCATTGTTGGAGCTGGGCAAGACTCAAGGAGTCGAGAAAATCTTGGGTGAAACTTGCTTCCCCACAATCCAAATGGATGTTAAAATCCCCTAGAAGTATACAATGCGAAAAACGTAGAGCTCGTGGTATAATTAACTCATCCAGGGCTTTGAGAAATGGCCCTGCTGGGCCAGTGGGTCTATAAGCCAAGATACCTCCCAGCGAAAAATAGGGTGAGATGGTAACACAAAAGTCCAGTGCTTCCCCCTCCCCGATCTCCAACACCCCGCCTCTCTGGAAATTCCACTTTTCTTTGAACACAACCACCACTCCTCCTCCCCTTCCAGATTTGCGGTCTGCTCACGAGATTTTATACCCCCCTGGGATAGCCAACTCAATCGCTGGATTAGAGTGCTCTTTAAACCATGTCTCGGATATGAAGAGCACATCTAGAAGCTCTTCGGAAAGTAGGTCGAAGATATCTTGTGTGTGTTTAGTGACCGAGCGAGCATTAATCACAGCCGCTCTAATAGTGTGAGCCTTCTGACTGATACAAGGGCGCAAACTAGGAGGGGGCAGGTCAATAGACCCTGGGGACAAATGAAACTTACGGTGGTTGCAGACGGAGGACGAGTTATCTAAAACCCCTGATCTATCTTGGTTCACTTACCTCATAATAAAGTCATGTTCATTGTTTATAAAGTACAGTATTGACCCCTTTCACTCCACTGATGATATGAAGGACCTTCTTGGTATTATCACCCATATGTGTCCAACACTCCCAGGTTCTGTCACTGCATGTGCAGCAGGTACAGTCAACATAAGCTTGGGAGCAGTCATCCTTTGCCAGATACAGCTGAATATATCCATCATTTACCCAGGTACAGCTTCTTATGTACATATTTTGCTGCTCCTGCCCTAAGACTGGCCCACAGGGTCTGGTGTTACTATCACAAGCACAGGTGAATCTATTATATGTAATCTAAAGGCATCTTTGGCCAGGTGCATGCAGAGGTGGAATCCAGCTCCCATGAGAAGCAGGATTATGTTGCATACCTAGAATGCTTATGGCTGAGCATGGCTCTCCTGAATCTTTCTACCAAATCTTACAATCCTATTGTTTGATCAGGGAGAGGACCCGTTGGTGAAACTGTCCCCGCTGCTTTTTCATCAAACACACAAAAGGTGATGGGAGGAATGCTTGCAATAAGCCTAACCACTGGCAATCGCTTGGGGCCACATTCCAACCCATCGTTCTTTTGCCCACCATGCCACCTCAGTTTGCACCCAGCCATATGCAAATCAGTCTTGACCCTGTGCCGCATGGGAACAGTACAGACCAATCTGCCAAGCCAGGTCCTCCCTGAACGGGAACACAAGCAACACAAAACCAGTGTCGCTTTGATTGGGGCTCAACAACCAAGTGCAGCTTGCTCCACTGAACAATACGTTATTATTTATGACCCATCGATATGGCAGATAACCCCGATTGCATGCAGGTGACCTCTAAGCCTTCAATGCTAAAGTGTGGCTGGCACGTCATCAGCTTAGAAAGAGTCCTATATGAGTGATAACAAAAATTAACTGCTAGCAATGGGGCCACCTGTTGTTTAAGTCACACACAAGCAAAGCACAAAAATCATGTTTTCAGGAAATAACATTGGCATCGAATGAAGCAGCTGTCCCTCCTGAGCAAAACAAAGGAAACTAAAAATGTCTTGCGTAAAATTATGACCCTCAGCAAGTCTAATTTGTACACAGATAGCATAAAAGGCAAGAGAAGTGACGGGATGGTTGCAGCACGGATATTAGAGAACGAAAGGGAAGAGAAAACATAGTAAAGATAACAGAAGTGAAAGAGAGGGACCTGCTCGAAAAAGAAGACTAAAGAGGTGAGCAGAGGATAAAGTGAGGTCAAAGACGAGAGACGACAGCAGAAAATAGAGGGGGGAGAGGTGAAGATTAAAGGAAAAAGGAAAAGAACAGCGAGAGAATCAAATGCAAAAGAGGGAAAAACATGGACAAGTCGGGAAGATGAGGCGGACTCAGAGGAGAGACAGGGGAAACGTGAGGGTATGAAAGTGATAAATTAGAGTGTGGCTAAGGAGACAGAGCAGCTAGAGGGGTCAAGGTGAACGACAAGGGGGACATGGCAAAAGAGACAGTGATACAGATGGAAGAAAGAAGAGGTGAAAAGTAACAGTTGAAAGAGGAACAGAGCGGTGGGAGACAGGTGAGACATGCAGGGGGGAGCAGATGATACACAGGGAAGAGTAGAAGGCACGTGAGCAAGTGAGAGGCTCGGAGCAGGTGGGTAAGAGAGACAGACTGATGACAGAAGGGTTAAACAAAGGGAGAGAGGGAGACAGGAGAGACGATAGGGAGCAGGAATCGAAGAGAAAGAAGGACAAACAAGAGATGGTATAAAGAGGAGGGGCCATTGACTCACGACTAAATTATCTTTGTGTTTTGTAACTATACTTTTCAACAACTGGTTCCATTGCTATTATCCAGCATTCTGAATCTTGTGTGAACAAGTGTGATTTATAGAACTGCTGCAACTAGCCGCCTCTCTCAACCACGGACTGGAGTACAGATAAGGCTATCCAATACCCCCCTCTAGGGGCCATAAAGCAGAGTGCCTCATTGGTCCATAGACAAATATTTCAAACATTCATTTTGGTCTGGCATGGAATAAATTTTGGTAAAGTGATGAAACATTTGTTATGTTATGTTATGTTGTGTTATGTTATGTGTACTATTAACTGCCAGGGTATACTAGCGCTGAGCAGGTGTGCGTGCTTAGACCTGTCTGAGGTAGGATGATTGAAAAGCCAGGTCTTCAGTTTCTTGTGGAATTCAAGAATAGAGGAAGAGGCTCTGATGTGGAATGGGGGCCGTTCCACGCAGGAGAAATGTAAGAGAACACCCGTCCTCCTAATATAGTTCTGAATCTTTCATTGGCTTGACACCTCAATAACTAACTAGAGCTGAAGGCATTGTGGTTGTTTCCTAAAGAGACCTGTTGGGTCACCAAGGAATGAATACAAGAGAAATATTGGGGCCATGTTTGGGAGGGAGAGTTCCAGAAGCGCAATCATGGAAGTCGCCCGGATAGATTTTTGGGCCACAAATGCACTCCAGGCTTTGAAACCTTTTTAAATAATTAGGTCATTCTACTGCTAAGCATGTGTATGCCAAATTTAGATATGAGATTTTACCAAGTAATAGCTCTGGGTCATGAGCTCTTGTAACAATGATATGTGTCCAGCGTGTAAAGCATGTAAAGCGTAAAGACGAGAGAGAGTCTCTTGCAAATGTGATGTTTTTCGGTAATGCAAATGTTTGTCCACCAAGGGAATGGATTAAATATACTTGTCGAACATTAGTGACAAGCCACTATGTAGAAATAATGCAAGTGAAATCATTGTTTATAGTGTGGCCAAAATGTTACCGACCATGTGGATTCTAAGAAGGAAAAACTGCGCTCTGGAAACTGCACCCCTAGTGATGCATTGACAGTTTGATTCTAATGATGTACAATTTCAATGTCAAATTGATTGTTTAGTTAATAAAACCATAACAATTTACATACAAACAGTAATGAGTAGCAACATCCATCCAGATAAAAAAATTGCCAAGAAAATCCATATTTTACTCTCCCTTTACAAATATTTCTAAAACTCAGAGTCCATCCTGTGACAAAAAAGGGAATATAATTAGTTTTGGTACAGCCTCATATGTTAGAAGTTCTATAACAAGACATGGGGTTAAAACCGAGTGCTAAGTGGTAAACGTGCATGGTTAAGAGATGTTAACGTAATTTACAAAGAAGGGTACCAGGTTAGGACTGAGTGCCATTGGGTTATGCAAAAACAACAGTTGATGGACAGAATGCAGAACAATGTCATACATTCACCCCAGTACCGAGATCTGGGCCTAAATCCATCGTTTTTTGCTCACCATGCCATTCCAGTTTGAACCCAGCCATATGCAAATCAGTCTTGACCCTGTGCCTCATGGGAACAGTCCAGCCCGAACTGCCAAGCCAGGTCCTCCCTGGACTGGAAACAAGCATCCTAGGACCGGTTTCGGGGTTTCACCCCTCTTCAGCCAGGATAGCTTGATTCCAGTGGCATGGAGAGCATGGGACCCACGTCTGGGCATACCCGTCCCACTCGGGGTGACAAATGCAAAAACAACAGTTGATGGACAGAATGCAGAACAATGTCATACATTCACCCCAGATCTTTTGACTGGGGGAGAATGTTTGCATTGTCAGCATTCCGTCCATCATTTGTTTGCTGTAACACTTTTCGCCCTAAGTGTGATGGGTATGCCCAGACGTGGGTCCCTTGCTCCCTGTGCCACTGGATTCAAGCTAGCCTGGCTGAAGAAGGGTGACATACCCTGAAACCGGTCCCAGGATGCTTGTTTCCAGTCCAGGGAGTACCTGGCCTGGCAGTTCGGTCTGGACTGTTTCCATGGGGCACAGGGTCAAGACTGATTTGCATATGGCTGGGTCCAAACTGGGGTGGCATAGTGGGCAAAAGAACGATGGATTTAACCCAGATCTTTTGACTGGGGGAGAATGTTTGCATTGTCAGCATTCCGTCCATCATTTGTTTGCTGTAACACTTTTCGCCCTAAGTGGGATGGGTATGCCCAGACGTGGGTCCCTTGCTCACTGTGCCACTGGATTCAAGCTAGCCTGGCTGAAGAAGGGTGACATACCCTGAAACCGGTCCCAGGATGCTTGTTTCCGGTCCAGGGTGGACCTGGCCTGGCAGTTCGGTCTGGACTGTTCCCATGGGGCACAGGGTCAAGACTGATTTGCATATGGCTGGGTCCAAACTGGGGTGGCATAGTGGGCAAAAGAACGATGGCTTTAACCCAGATCTTTTGACTGGGGGAGAATGTTTGCATTGTCAGCATTCCGTCCATCATTTGTTTGCTGTAACACTTTTCGCCCTAAGTGGGATGGGTATGCCCAAACACGGGTCCCTTGCTCAAAGTGCCACTGGATTCAAGCTAGCCTGGCTGAAGAAGGGTGACATAACCTGAAACCGGTCCCAGGATGCTTGTTTCCGGTCCAGGGAGGACCTGGCCTGGCAGTTCGGTCTGGACTGTTCCCATGGGGCACAGGGTCAATAACTGATTTGCATATGGCTGGGTCCAAACTGGGGTGGCATAGTGGGCAAAAGAACGATGGATTTAACCCAGATCTTTTAACTGGGGGAGAATGTTTGCATTGTCAGCATTCCGTCCATCATTTGTTTGCTGTAACACTTTTCGCCCTAAGTGGGATGGTTCTGCCCAGACGTGGGTCCCTTGCTCACTGTGCCACTGGATTCAAGCTAGCCTGGCTGAAGAAGGGTGACATACCCTGAAACCGGTCCCAGGATGCTTGTGTCCGGTCCAGGGAGGACCTGGCCTGGCAGTGCGGTCTGGACTGTTCCCATGGGGCACAGGGTCAAGACTGATTTGCATATGGCTGGGTCCAAACTGGGGTGGCATAGTGGGCAAAAGAACGATGGATTTAACCCAGATCTTTTGACTGGGGAGAATGTTTGCATTGTCAGCATTCCGTCCATCATTTGTTTGCTGTAACACTTTTACGCCCTAAGTGGGATGGGTATGCCCAGACACGGGTCCCTTGCTCACTGTGCCACTGGATTCAAGCTAGCCTGGCTGAAGAAGGGTGACATACCCTGAAACCGGTCCCAGGATGCTTGTTTCCGGTCCAGGGAGGACCTGGCCTGGCAGTTCGGTCTGGACTGTTTTCTTGGGGCACAGGGTCAAGACTGATTTGCATATGGCTGGGTCCAAACTGGGGTGGCATAGTGGGCAAAAGAACGATGGATTTAACCCAGATCTTTTGACTGGGGAGAATGTTTGCATTGTCAGCATTCCGTCCATCATTTGTTTGCTGTAACACTTTTCGCCCTAAGTGGGATGGGTATGCCCAGACGTGGGTCCCTTGCTCACTGTGCCACTAGATTCAAGCTAGCCTGGCTGAAGAAGGGTGACATACCCTGAAACCGGTCCCAGGATGCTTGTTTCCGGTCCAGGGAGGACCTGGCTTGGCAGTTCGGTCTGGACTGTTCCCATGGGGCACAGGGTCAAGACTGATTTGCATATGGCTGGGTCCAAACTGGGGTGGCATAGTGGGCAAAAGAACGATGGATTTAACCCAGATCTTTTGACTGGGGGAGAATGTTTGCATTGTCAGCATTCCGTCCATCATTTGTTTGCTGTAACACTTTTTGCCCTAAGTGGGATGGGTATGCCCAGACGTGGGTCCCTTGCTCACTGTGCCACTGGATTCAAGCTAGCCTGGCTGAAGAAGGGTGACATACCATGAAACCGGTCCCAGGATGCTTGTTTCCGGTCCAGGGAGGACCTGGCCTGGCAGTTCGGTCTGGACTGTTCCCATGGGGCACAGGGTCAAGACTGATTTGCATATGGCTGGGTCCAAACTGGGGGTGGCATAGTGGGCAAAAGAACGATGGATTTAACCCAGATCTTTTGACTGGGGGAGAATGTTTGCATTGTCAGCATTCCGTCCATCATTTGTTTGCTGTAACACTTTTCGCCCTAAGTGGGATGGGTATGCCCAGACGTGGGTCCCTTGCTCACTGTGCCACTGGATTCAAGCTAGCCTGGCTGAAGAAGGGTGACATACCCTGAAACCGGTCCCAGGATGCTTGTTTCCGGTCCAGGGAGGACCTGGCCAGGCAGTTCGGTCTGGACTGTTCCCATGGGGCACAGGGTCAAGACTGATTTGTATATGGCTGGGTCCAAACTGGGGTGGCATAGTGGGCAAAAGAACGATGGATTTAACCCAGATCTTTTGACTGGGGGAGAATGTTTGCATTGTCAGCATTCCGTCCATCATTTGTTTGCTGTAACACTTTTTGCCCTAAGTGGGATGGGTATGCCCAGACGTGGGTCCCTTGCTCACTGTGCCACTGGATTCAAGCTAGCCTGGCTGAAGAAGGGTGACATACCCTGAAACCGGTCCCAGGATGCTTGTTTCCGGTCCAGGGAGGACCTGGCCTGGCAGTTCGGTCTGGACTGTTTCCATGGGGCACAGGGTCAAGACTGATTTGCATATGGCTGGGTCCAAACTGGGGTGGCATAGTGGGCAAAAGAACGATGGATTTAACCCCGATCTTTTGACTGGGGAGAATGTTTGCATTGTCAGCATTCCGTCCATCATTTGTTTGCTGTAACACTTTTCGCCCTAAGTGGGATGGGTATGCCCAGACGTGGGTCCCTTGCTCACTGTGCCACTAGATTCAAGCTAGCCTGGCTGAAGAAGGGTGACATACCCTGAAACCGGTCCCAGGATGCTTGTTTCCGGTCCAGGGAGGACCTGGCTTGGCAGTTCGGTCTGGACTGTTCCCATGGGGCACAGGGTCAAGACTGATTTGCATATGGCTGGGTCCAAACTGGGGTGGCATAGTGGGCAAAAGAACGATGGATTTAACCCAGATCTTTTGACTGGGGGAGAATGTTTGCATTGTCAGCATTCCGTCCATCATTTGTTTGCTGTAACACTTTTTGCCCTAAGTGGGATGGGTATGCCCAGACGTGGGTCCCTTGCTCACTGTGCCACTGGATTCAAGCTAGCCTGGCTGAAGAAGGGTGACATACCATGAAACCGGTCCCAGGATGCTTGTTTCCGGTCCAGGGAGGACCTGGCCTGGCAGTTCGGTCTGGACTGTTCCCATGGGGCACAGGGTCAAGACTGATTTGCATATGGCTGGGTCCAAACTGGGGTGGCATAGTGGGCAAAAGAACGATGGATTTAACCCAGATCTTTTGACTGGGGGAGAATGTTTGCATTGTCAGCATTCCGTCCATCATTTGTTTGCTGTAACACTTTTCGCCCTAAGTGGGATGGGTATGCCCAGACGTGGGTCCCTTGCTCACTGTGCCACTGGATTCAAGCTAGCCTGGCTGAAGAAGGGTGACATACCCTGAAACCGGTCCCAGGATGCTTGTTTCCGGTCCAGGGAGGACCTGGCCAGGCAGTTCGGTCTGGACTGTTCCCATGGGGCACAGGGTCAAGACTGATTTGTATATGGCTGGGTCCAAACTGGGGTGGCATAGTGGGCAAAAGAACGATGGATTTAACCCAGATCTTTTGACTGGGGGAGAATGTTTGCATTGTCAGCATTCCGTCCATCATTTGTTTGCTGTAACACTTTTTGCCCTAAGTGGGATGGGTATGCCCAGACGTGGGTCCCTTGCTCACTGTGCCACTGGATTCAAGCTAGCCTGGCTGAAGAAGGGTGACATACCCTGAAACCGGTCCCAGGATGCTTGTTTCCGGTCCAGGGAGGACCTGGCCTGGCAGTTCGGTCTGGACTGTTCCCATGGGGCACAGGGTCAAGACTGATTTGCATATGGCTGGGTCCAAACTGGGGTGGCATAGTGGGCAAAAGAACAATGGATTTAACCCAGATCTTTTGACTGGGGGAGAATGTTTGCATTGTCAGCGTTCCGTCCATCATTTGTTTGCTGTAACACTTTTGCCCTAAGTGGGATGAGTATGCCCAGAGGTGGGTCCCTTGCTCACTGTGCCACTGGATTCAAGCTAGCCTGGCTGAAGAAGGGTGATATACCCTGAAACCGGTCCCAGGATGCTTGTTTCCGGTCCAGGGAGGACCTGGCCTGGCAGTTCGGTCTGGACTGTTCCCATGGGGCACAGGGTCAAGACTGATTTGCATATGGCTGGGTCCAAACTGTGGTGGCATAGTGGGCAAAAGAACGATGGATTTAACCCAGATCTTTTGACTGGGGGAGAATGTTTGCATTGTCAGCATTCCGTCCATCATTTGTTTGCTGTAACACTTGCCATTGGGTTATGGCAGTGCTGGGATATTTAAATCAGGGTAAACCATTATCCTCCCCCTGCACCCATAGCGAAAAGGGCCCTTGGACTAAAGTGCTTCAATAAGGTCAGGGCAAGGGAAAAGTGTGTCACATGGTACATACAGTTGCTTCACCAAGGGCTATCTCCTGAGATCTGTGACTAAGAACGACAGAATTATAACTAACAGTTGTATCCCAGTTTGCGGTCCCGTTGGCAGGGTTAAAAGTGCTTCAATACAATACATGGACTGGAAACCCCTTGCTACACTGAGTTCCCATGTCAAGGTTTCTGCATTGAGAAGTCCATTATTATCTTTTGGGTAAGGGTGATGGACAAAAGTGCTTCGTACAATACATGGACTGAGAACCACTTGCCACACAAAAGTGCTTCGTACAATACATGGACTGAGAACCTCTTGCCACACTGATTTCCCATTTCAAGGTTTCTGCATGCAGTAGTCCATTATTAGCTTTTGGGTATAGGTGGCAGGCTGGGGCTCAGTGGTTCGGAGTCGAAATTAAACTCTGAGGGGTATATTATCAAGAAATCTTTCGCCACTTTAGCGGCACATATAGCCGAAAAATTGGCGATTTTTTTATCGCACTATCAACAAGAACACGCTAACATGCGTTAGCGCTTGTTTTCATGAGATAGCTGCCGTTTTTTTTTTTGCTTTGCATGTCAGCGATATTTATCGCTAATGACATGCAAAGTAGGCATTCCTCACCAATACTACATGAAAACATTCGCAAACACAACTTCGCACTATTAACAATGCGGCTCCGGTCCCGCGAAGCGATTGAAAAAGCCGCACTAACCGCGGTTATCGCAGGAATTTAACACCTGTTTAAAAGTTGACTTAACCATCTTTTGTATTGAAGGTGGATTGTGTGGTTAAGTTCACACTTGCCTATTAGCAAGCTTTTCATTAGAGCTTGCTAATTATCGCTTGATTTCTCACGCTATTGCTGCTTATCGCCGTCTATCGCTGGATTTGACATCGCCTTTGATCAAAGCGTTGCTAATACGCCGCTAACACGACGATGTCAACCAGCAATAGACGGCGATAAAAGAAAACGCGCTAAGCGCGATTTGCGATAATTATCACATTCCGTTGATAATATGCCCCTGAGTTCCTTAACGTATTTTCCACACCTCGATAGAGTTCTTACTTACGTTTGGGAAAAGCATAGTGCCACATGCAACAAATAAATTGGTTTCAGCAGGGACCTTCTGGTGGCGTGAAGAGTGGGGCAGCAGCACAGGAGGTGCAACCATGATTTGCGCTTGAAGTTGCATAGTCTGCACGCCACCTCCTTTCCCGGATGGGCCCATGCTGGATTAAAGTTGCACACCCATCTGTTGATGGCCTCTGATACATATGATTGTGGCTTCCCTACCAAATAGGAGTTGTTCAAGGGGAGCAAGATGCCAGAGGACTTTAAGGGAAAAGTGTTCATCTGGTACGAATTTATTTGCAGCTGCCTGTTGATTGCCCTTTTCCAGGATGTATAGGGGATGGCGCCAGACTTACACACTGATGCCTCAATTTAGAAAGAGGCAATTGCATTTTGTAATTGCCGGTGCCATGGATTCCCTGGGCTCTCAAATATATCTTTCAGGCAGGCCTTGAGTGAGTTGGCTGGCGCTCTCCAGACCCGAATGTAGTATTTCAAAGTGTCAGACTCACAGGCTAGAGTTTGTCTTGACAAGCCAAATTCCAGGCGGAGTCTTTTCCTGCAGTGGTGTCTGGACAATTGAAATACTTTCTTGTAGCCTGTACATTGTGCTTGCTCTAGACTGGGAGCACAGGACTCAGGAAAAGCCTGATTCCCATAGTGCAGAGCAGGGAGGAGGGAAGTCTTCATGGCCCTGAGAATAGGTGTGGCAGAGGCACTTTTAATTTCTTGTTAAGTCAAATAAGACTGTATGTGATGACTGAAGCTTTCATTTTCAGGGAGGCTACGTGGGCCGTAGGTTTGGAGGTCTCTGTAAACCAAACTCCCAGGTAGTTGTACTTCATTGCTGTTTTGATGATCGGGGTCCTCAGGCACCAAGTGAGAAATGTCTTGTTCTTATAGCGGCTGAAAATCAGAACGTAGGTCTATCTTGATTAATCGTGAGATAATTGTCTTTGTTTGAAGCTGCTCAGAGCTCGCTGTATGCCGACTTTGGTGTGCTCCATTACAACAATTTCGTCAGTGTATTGCAAACTGTGTAAGTTCGACTGTCCTAGTCATGGGAATACCAGACAGCTACTCTCCAGGGATCTACCAAGGTCTGCTTTATATAGATTAAAGAGGAGGGGTGCAAGGACGCACCCCTGCTTCAGGCCGTCTCGGATGGTGATTCTTGAAGTGACGGTATGTGGCCCTTTTCTCCCTTGGACCCACATGTCGGAGTACAAAGAGATAATAGCCCTGAATAATGTCGAGGGAACGTCCCATGTGTTTAGTTTTCTCCATAGTGTGGGACAGTCTACCTTGTCGAAAGCAGCATTTTAGTAGAAGAGTGGTGGCTCATTTTTTTTAACTGCTTGAAGACTCAGAACTGTGAGTGCAGTGATGTTATCTATTGTTGATGCAGCTGCTTGAATCGCTGTCTGAAAGAATGGCAAAGCATCATTGTCCACGACCCAGGCCTCTAGCTGTTTAAGTAAAGATCGAGACGCCCTCTAGATCTAGAAGGGCTATCAAACGGTAGTTAGATGGGTTTGTCGAGTCCCCTTTCTTGAGTATTGGGCACAAGATAGAGTCCCTCTATATGTCTGGAACTTGAACGGAGAGGAAAGATTGGTAAAAGAGGGGAGTTAACACCTTTGCCCAGTCCTCCGAGGCATATTTAAATATTCCAGTCGGAAGGTTATTGGGACTTGGGCTCCATCGTTTTTCATTGCCTTTATGATTTTGCAGACATGGGCCGGGGAGGTCAGACCCTGCACGTTTCCCATGGACTGATCTACGATCCCCCATTTATCAGCATAATCTGGTGCAGCTAGCTGGCTTGTGTATAACACTTTTACATGTCTCACCCAGGATCCTTCCGGACTCCACTGTCCCTGGTGAAGTTTGGGGATTATAGTTCATTGATGTAATTCCAAAAATGAACTAAGCTTGTTTCTTGGAGCGTTTGATATCTTTTTAGCCATTCCTTTTGCTCTGAGGCTTTCTTTGCCTCCTACATTGATTTTTTGTACTTTATGTGCAGGTTAACGATGTTCGTTGCAGTTTTAGCAGTGGCATTGAGCTTGTGGGTGTGCAGGGACCTTCTTAATGCTCTTCATGCTGTGACAATGGCCTTGTTGAACTGCTGTTGGAACTGCTCCTTCTCGTTGGCCCTTTGATGTTGTTGTCAGCACCCGGATGCTAGCAGGGAACCCTTTAACTCATTTGTCAGTCTGTCCCCCTTGTGATGTATGTCTCCTGGGGGGGGTGGTGTTGGACTCCGTGGTCACCTTTCCTAGCCACTTGACGACCGTTGAGCTGTCTGTTGCCCTCCATTTAATCCTCCTGACTAGCTTTGTTGCTTCAACACGCCTGGAAGAGCCCACTGCCCGACATTTAGCTGCCATGGGAGCTCTTAGATCAAGATTTAGATTCAGGGAATTAGCGCAACTCACGGACTCATACTTCACAGAAAATGTAGGGTCGGTCCAATCCTCACAAACACTCTGGGAGGCATTTAAAACAGTAATAAAGGGCCAAGCACTCGCACTCACAGTGGGTCACAAGAGAGAACAAAGAGCCAAAATAGACTCATTGGAGAGGGAGATACTGGACGGTGAGTCATTAGAGTGAGAACTGTCAGACGAGGAACTGCTCTCAATAATATCAAGCGTACAGTCAGGGAAAGCAATGGGACCGAATGGCCTCCCAATAGAATTCTACAAAGTAACCGCTATGAGGATAACTCCTTATCTACGAGACATGTATTTAGAAAGTAGCCAGAAGGGATCCCTGCCTCCCGACCAAAGACTGGCCTCCATAGTGGTAATCCATAAGCAAGGTAAACCGCCGAGGAGCTGCAGCTTGTATCGGCCCATCTCCTTGCTCAATGCTGAGGCAAAGATCTTGGCAAAGCTTCTCGCGGCACGCCTGATTCCAATCATAACAAAAATAGTACATCTGGACCAATCCGGCTTTATGCCTGGGCGAAGTATGGCCTTAAACGTGCGCTGCCTTCACAGTATAATGGGGAGAAGGGATACAATCAGAGAAGAGGCAGTGATATTGTCTCTAGATGCAAGAATGGCATTCGATACAATAGAATGGCCTTATCTCTTTGCAGCCCTGGAACGAATGGAGTTTGGCCCTAACTTCCTGAATTGGATAAAGCTGCTTTTGCATATGCCGAACCTATGGCACAAGTGATAGTAAACTGGCATTTCTTTGCGGAAGTTCCGATTGGGAAGAGGAACGCGCCAGGGCTGTTCTCTCTCACCATTAATTTTCGTATTAATGTTAGAGCCCCTCGCAACCTGGGTGAGGGGTGCTCCAATGACAAGAGGGCTAAGATGGGCGGAAGGGTATGAAGATAAAATTTCACTATATGCAGATGATATATTATATGTTGCGTCTCCTAGAACATCCATTAACAGAATACTCCACATTTTCACTAATTTCGGCAAATACTCTGGCTTTACCATCAACTGGTCCAAATCAATTATATACGCTCTGAATGGACCACCACCAACACTACCATCTGATTGCGGGGCAACAATAGTGAAGGAAGGTTTTCGTTACTTAAGGATCTTCGTCGCGCCAGATCCGTCCCTCTTTTATACAAGCAACCTACTCTCCAATGACTCACCTACAAAAAGAGGTGCGAAATTGGAGAGCATTGCCTCTGTCCCTACTGGGTCGCGCAGCGCTATTTAAAATGATGGTTCTGCCACGTTTCTTATATGCACTGCAAAATACCCCATTTAAAGTCCTCAAGGCTTACTTCACCAACACAGAGAGCAAAGTGAGATTGTTATTATGGGATGGGAAACCCCCACGTATAGCCACGCATAAGTTAACAAGAAGCTGGTATGATGGTGGAATCGCACTCCCCAACATTAGATTATACTACTGGGCAGCTCAATTGGTGGTCGTTAATCACTGGATTTACCACCCTCATGACGATCCTGCAAACCAGATGGACAAAATTCTAATGGGCCCGAGGGGTAGAAGACAGCATTATATTTGAGCACTAAACGCCAAAAACTAACGGGCCCAACAGCACAAACAACAGCTATATGGCACCAGGCAACAAAAAAACTAGGCTGGCATAGATAGTGACACAAGCAACGCCCTTATGGGAAGCAGAACAGTTAGGCAATTTAAACAGATACCCTGTGTTTGACAAGTGGGAAGTTATCGGTATCTCAACTGTAGGTGATCTCTGGAAAAGAGGAAAGGTAGTCTCATTTGCAGAGTTGCAAAGAGAATATAAAATGACAAACTAGGAAACATACAGGTATCTACAAATCCGTCATGCCTTGACAATGCACATTCCTCGTGGTGAGGATATACCGGAGTCGTTCCCACAAGAAGATAGACTCCTAACAGAAAACATGTATCGTAAGGCAATCTCTATGACTTACCAAAAAATAAGTAATAATCTACCAGACCCACTCCAACAACTGCCTGAGCACTGGCAAAGTGACATAGGCAATCTAGAAGAAGATGATTGGCAGGAAGCACTGGCCTCCCCACGAGAGGCAGCCATTCCATTAAAACTCAGACTAATCCAGCTTAAAATCCTACACAGAACCTATCTCTCTGGGGGCACGTTGACTAAAAGATGGGGAGGAGGGAGGACTCGAGATGTCGTAGGTTTTGTATGAAAGAGGGCACATTTTATCACACCATCTGGGAATGCCCAGTTATTAAACCATTCTGGGTGGCTATAACTTCCAAGATGCAAGCAGTGTGTGAAAAGGAGATCCACCCAACACCCAAACTGTGTTTGCTTAACATATGAGAGGCCGCTGACTTAACCACCTTGGAACAATCCTGGGCTACACTAGGAATGACTCTGGCCAAATGTAACAGAGCACAGAAGTGGGGGTCTGGAGAAGTACGTACCCTGGAGAGATGGGAAAATTATATGGATAAATGTATGATCGCTGAGAAACATGTATACAAAAACAGAGGGTGTCCTGGAAAATGGGATAATAAATGGAGAAAGTGGAATACACATAGAGGAGAGATATATATCTCCCCTACAAGTGGATTCAATAGAGACGGGCGTGGAGAATCTGGTTGGGAATACAACGAGGATAGAGTGTGAGCGGATACACCAAGCTCGAGACACAATGAATGTATCATATGAACAGCCACGGCTTTGTATAAACCAAGGTCTTTCTCTGTCGCACTGCTGTATGACTTAACAACTGTTAATAAAAAAGATTTATAAAAAAAAAGATTTAGAATCAGGGGATTATGATCACTTTCAGGCCTATTAGGAATCTCAAAGTTAATAAAATGGCTCGCTAGAGATTCTGACAGAAAGATGTAGTTGATGGTTGAGATTCCTTTAAAGGTGAAGGGAAACTGACAGTGGGGGTCTTGAGCTTTGAATGCTTGCATTGCTCAGCAGAGATTAATTTGTAGGATGTCAGAAGGGCATTCTTTTTTGCCTGTTTTTTGGCTTTGCGGGTGGAGTTGCTAATGCTCCCCAAGTACCTGATATTGAAATCCCCTGCCAGAAGGATTTAATGTGTGGCAAACTCCAAAACAGGTCTTCCAAGCTGTCCTAGAGATCTTTGGTTGCTGGCAATTTTGATGCTTTGTTGCATTGTGGTAACAGTTTATCAATAACAGTGGAGTTTTTTATGGCAGATTGCTGTCCCTGAGAATTATGCTGCTTGCAAGGTCTGAGAATTTCGGTTCAGGGGCACTACGTCGATCAAACTTAAAACCTATAAGTCACCCCTAAGGCAGGCCTTTAAATCCTAAAGGCAGGGTGCTCGGTTCTAAGTGTAAGGGTGCCCCTGCATGAGCAGGACACCCCTACGACCCTCGGAGTCCATTCTCCCACATTGTGAGTGCAACAGCCATTATGATACATAGAGTGGCCATGCGTCATTACACAATGGCTATCTCTAAACTGGCTGTAACGAACCCTGTCATGTTTGGTATCAAACATGTTGGAATCATATCTTGTAAACGGTGTGTATATGATTCCAAGCACTGTAAAGCTCCTCCGCGAGACCCTCAGTGCTCCCGGTATCAGTCTTCTAGACCCGGACAGCAAACTATGGCTGCTGCCGACCAGAGACACGATTCTGCCCTCCTGCTGCTGAGCCAAGCTTGAGCAGGGGAAGGCAGGACAATAGGTTTCCTGTCACAGGGAGGTGTGACCACCTCCCAGATAGGACTTAGTGAATTGGGGCAGGGTGGGAGCGCTTACCAGCGCCACTAGACTGCTTTGAAGGGAACATTTGGTGCCCTCTTTGCATACTCCAGTTGAAACCAGTTCAGGGAGTAGTTGGCTCCCGCTCTGGCATGAAACTGAACAAAGGACATGAGAGTATCCTCCCGACTTCCAGGCCCTCCTCAGGGAGGGACCCCTGAATCGTCCCAACCCTTTCCTTATGGTAATTAAGGGCTTACCTATGGGTGAGTCCCTAGATTCATCGTGGCACAAGATTCAGAACTGAAACCACTTCAACTTCAACCTTCTGGGCACTTTGGACTTCGCTGGACTTTGCTTTGGGAACCGACTGCAACTGGGAAGACTCCTGCTGCTCCTGGTCTCATTGTCCTGTAAGTCTGCGGCAACATCTGTGCCTGTTCTCCATATAGGTTCTTCACAAGGCCTGTGGACATCCATGACACCCAGAGGAATCTTCCTTGGAGTGAAGGAGTCACTCCCTTGCATCTGCAGACACCGCAACGAAGCTGACCGGTCTGCTTATCCTGGGCTCCCACGGACTCCGAAAGGCTCAGCAACACAGGTGGTAGTTCTGCAACTCCCTCGAGGGCTGCACTGTCTTTTCACCGAGTTTGAGTCCAGTATCCCTCGTCGGAACCGCTGGAACAGAACTCCTGTGCACTGCATCAACTTGCTGTTGCCAAGGCTTGTTGACTCTTTCCTCAAGATATCTTCGGGCTCCAAGGAGCTTCAGCCTCAAGCATCTCCTGCAGCCAATATCCATGCCTGCACCACATCCCTTGCACAGTGGGCCTTCATCCTTTGGTGAGCTGCTCGAGGTCCTCTAGCGACTCCTGTGCTTCTGGCCTGTGGGTCCTCTTGAGGATCTTTTTTAGCACCAGTGGGCTCCCCTGCTTGCTCTGGGCCTGCTCTGACTTATCTGCTTGTGGTGAGTCACTTGGACCTTGCTGGTCCTGACACTGCACCTTTTTCGACGACTACATTGATTGCAATTGCCAAGGCTTGTTGGTGCCCCTGTCGGACATGGACCCCTTGGCTCTTGACATCCGACAGCTCGTGAATGGCTCCTGGTCTACCACAGGGTCACCTGGTCCACACAGCTGCAACTTCAAGGGCACTGTCAACTCTCCTGCATCTCCGACATCGGTGGGCATTTGTCTTCCGTGCCTCCTGGTCACTCCTGAGTGGCATAGACTGTGTCCCCTCTGCTTGCAGGTACCGCTCATCTTGAATCCACCTTTGGGTTCCACCGGACACTTTGGCCTTCTTCGCCAGCGGCATCTTCACTGAAGTCCTCCATTGTGGTCTATAGCGGTTTCTAACGTCACTTTGCACCTATGCACCCGGCTTCCCTGGTGTGGGTATACTGGTTCCTGGGGTATCCACAGGTGGGGTGACTCTACAACCTTCCATCTTCTGCTGGGTTTCTTCAGGGTCCGCAGGGAAGGGTCAATTTTCGTTAAAACTGCACCGCGACTTACCCGTTGACTTGTATTGAGCATGCAGTCATGTTCCCACTCTGCACACGACCTCTGTGGGGTTCCTAGATGCTCACCTTGGGTGGTTCCTTGGGTCCCCGACTCTTCTAGGTCCATTCTCAACTTAGGTCGTGGTTCGCATTCCACTATTTTAGTATATGGCTTGGTCTCCCCCTGGAGGCCACTATATATTTGTGCTATATATTTGTGTGTATTGTGTTTATATCTCCGGGTAGGAGGTATTGCAATGTTATTAAGTGTTTAATGATAAAAACATATTTTTTAACTACACTGTGTGGTTCTTTTTCACTTAACCTATACCATAAGATTAAGTATTGGTAAAACAAGCTGCTTTACACTCCTTCAGGACTACGCCTGAAGGCTCTCCACAGCTACCACTTAAAGAGCTTCCTAAAGTTGTCTAAGACCACTAAAATCACCATAAGGGTTGTCTGGATTAGTGCAGGGTGCTACACTTACATAAGTGAGCACCATATACTATTCCAGTCTCCTACCGTCGGCCAAATGGAATGGTGCATTTTGCTGGCTTAAAAAGCTCATAGAAGCCATGTAGAACTGATGGGGTAAGCGCCCACGTCTCCTGCAGGCAGCGTATATCGCTTCTGTCCAAGTAGGCCAGTGCAGACTTGCTTGTCAAGGTTGGCCTAAGGCCTGCCACGTTCCAAGATGTAATTGTAAAATCGGGCTCCGTCATTAGTTTCTGTTAGTGAAGGCGGCCTGGTAGATGGTAGCTAGGAATAAATTTCTAGGCTGCCACAATAGAGGTTGCTAGCTGGCTCCACCCATCATAATCAATGCTTCTTGTCCTACATCTTACAGTTCTTTGGTTTGGAGCACATAATACTTCTAAGGTGTTTGCAGCCTTTGTTGCACTTGGGAGCCAGTCATGGGTAGCACCCCACGTGCCCCTCAACACGCTCCTGTGTGGCCTTTGGTGCTCCTACTGCAATGGCACATGAGGGTATTTCGGCAGTTGAGGCTTTAATAGCTCAATGCCCCATTCCTCGAAGATCTTTGCTTCGCCCAAAATGATGTCTCTGAGGCCCTCTCTCAACTATGTGGCTATAATGGCATCCGAGGTTCCTTTTTCTGAGATTCGAGCAAACTTTGCAGATGTTAGGTCAGCGGAGTTCAGCTCCTTCAATGTTGGAATGTGTTGGAATAGGCATAAAAGGTTACCTCTGTTAAGTATATAATGAGAGCCCTTGGGAATGTAGTGTGGGATGAATTCAAATTCAAACTGTTCTGTGGCGCCTGCATGAATAGCTTCCCCCGAGTTGGGGGTAGGTACTCCATAGCACATAAAGGTTGGAAAGGTAGGAGCCTGAGTTCACCTGGAAGGTGGCTCATACTGTCAGGTGAAGGCTTGCTTATGGAACCATCCTGCCTCCGGCCATTTGGCAGTTGGTTTTGGAGATGGTTGTAGCTTGTTTTTGTGGTCATTCTGTCGCCGCGTATGCGGTGAGCCCACTGGTTAATTGAACCTGTTGCAGATTATCATCTAGGCCATACTGGGGGGCCTCCTGGACTGAATTGTTGGGCAAAGAGGTGTTGGGGCAAAGAGTGTTTTGAACACTATTGGTGAAACTGAGAGGGCCTTTAGTGAGGGGTATTCTGTTGATTAAGTCAAGGTAAGAAAGGATAGTGTTGGCACATGTCTCTGCTGTTTGTTTCTCAGAAACAGTTGTAGGTGTTGGAACCACAAGCCCCTGCATGTTGGGCTTTAATGTCTAAGCCCCATTGATCCCTTGTGTGGCAGCTGTTAGATTATTTGATGCACAATTTGAAGAGCTCGTGCGCAGTCCCGCCTGCATAGTGTCCCGAGGGGCATAGTTTCCCATTGTTTCTTGTTCACGGCTCAGAGTACATGTACCTTATGGGCTGTCCTTGTTTGCCTTAGATAGCTCAGCGATGAGTGTGGGTATTGGAGCGTCCCCTGATGTCTGCACATTGACTTTTAATGACTGTGGGCCATTGATCCCTTGTGTAGCCCCTTTTGCTTTTTTTATGCACAATTTACAGAGCTTGTGTCTGCATCTTCTTTAGAAGGTCCTGCCAATGCTATATCTAGATGGGAGAGATTTCTCATTGTTTCTTGCAAACAGCTCAATGTGCGTATATCTTCCATGCACTCCATGCTTGATTTAGCTGCTAACTTGAACATGGAAAAGAACTTTGTGGGCCCCTGCCCTTGGTGCACCTGAAAGTGTTAGCAGCCCCAGAGATCAAAGATGGCCTTTTTGCAATGCATTGTTTTTTGGACTGTTGTTTCAATGACTTTTTCGCCTTTCTCAAGAGGATAGAATCTTTTAAGGAGGATGATGTTTAAGGTGAACTAGTCCAGAATTGGACTAGTTCACCTTTTTCGGTCAGGCTTGGGGAGGATGTGTCCACTGTGATGCAAGGGGCGTGAGTGGGCTGTGCGATTCAGTTTCCAGGGCAGCTGTTGATGCCTTGACTGAAGAAGGGCAACAGTAAATATCAATTGGTTTGACTGGGAACGTTTTAATCAAGAGTGATTTGTTTCTATTTATTCCAGGACAGCAGAACTTGCTCTTAACGCTTTCTACAAGTGACCATTGTATTTCAGGCAAAGTGCTTAGCATGTCGATAAATGGGGAGCATGAGCAAGTTTGGCCGCCCCGTGCATCCAATAACATTTTCCAATGAGCTTAATCTAAGCCCTAGGACCACTATGCTCGAGGCAAGGGATTGGACTAAATCTATCTGAAGTTCCATCTTTTGAGATTGCCATAAAAGTGCCCTGGCAATCGTGTCTTGATTGATGCTAATGGAGGCAAGAGTAGCCAGAGAGGGGTTGGGAGGCCCAGAAGGGGAGATGCATCAGCCCCATACAGACAGTCCCTGTCTGTATGGGGCTGATGGGCCTACATAGGTGCTCTCTTCCAAATACAGGTGTTTGTGCTAGCGATGCTTCAATTTGGGCTTCCAATGTAACGAGAAAGTGTTCCGATAAGTTGCCCAGTTCCTACTCAGATATGCTTTCCCTCCTGTGCTTTGAGGGCGACTGAGGGAAATGAACCTCTAGTGTGTTTTTTCCCCGACTCTTGTTCCGTTGGTCTTGTCTGAGGCAGAGAGGCATTTGCACTTGCATGCACTTGCGCGGTCACCATTACTGCCAGTAAGCTCTGTTTGCTGAGTGGATGTTCCATTCTCCAAGCATCTGTGCTCGCCGGGCTGGGGGGGGGTGGGGATGGTGATATCCCCTCGTTGCTGATCTCCCTGGGGCAATTCCCTGAATCAGCATCTTCTTATTACCAGGTAGAAGGTAAAGTAGAGGTATCTCCTCACTGCGTTGGTCCCCCCAGGGTAACACTGAGCAGGAGTTCAACCTGCTGGGTTTTGGCCCAGCAGCAGGCGGTGCCTCTTAGCTTTCACTGTGCAGGGTCATTGAAAGCTTGTCGGACTCCCATGAGCCCAATGGGGATGGTGGTTGGCTTACTTGGAGAGAGACCTTGTAAAAGTATTCGCTGATCAGCTCCTGAGACAGTCGTTGAGTTCCTTGAACAGGGATCTTGTAAAAATGTTTGCTGATCAGCCTGAGAGACATTCGGGTTAGGTGTTGTGGACACAAGTGAGCTCATGGATGTACCTCCTTAGCTGAACTCCTCGCCCTTTGGTTTCTCGACATATTGAAGGAGGGGGCACAAAGCTCAGACTCCAGGAAGTTGATGGCGGTGACGGTGTGAAGGAGTCATCTACGAGAGACAAGGCTTTTCTTTTGGGCATAAGGCCAGATCTTTGCTGGAAACTTTGCTTGGCTTGGAATGCTGATTTATAATATTTTTTGGCTGGGTTTTGTGAGAAAGGATTATAGTAGTGCCCCCTTACTTCCCGATCAGCGACCGTGCCCTACAGAGGACCGACGGGACTGAGAGGAGAGGCGCGATCACACTCCACACAGGAATGCTTCCCAGGGCTTTCCACCCTGGATGGATGGAAGGATCACTCTGCTGGTTGCTCAGAATGCTGCCATGAGTGGTGAGGATAATTGTAGTAATTGGGTGCTGGGCAGTGGGCAGATGGTTACAGTCAGTCATAGTTGTACACACCAGCTGTGCGAGGGAGAGGCTCTGCCCAAGAGCTCACAGGGTCGTCCAGGTCACCAGCTGTGGTGCAGCTGTTACCGTTGTTACTGGAGCCAGTAGTTACTGGTACAGTCACTGGGACTATCCTGGAACAGTCCCTGATGTTGGTTGTTGGAGCAGTGCTCGTGAGTGCTAGGGAGCTGCTATTAGGTGCTGGAATACCCTGGCCAGATGCGGGGGAGCACACTGTGGAGAGCGAGCCGTACCACGGGCCTAGCTGGGCCGCCTCTGCCCCACCACAGGCTCTACCCTTAGGAGGGAGCACTAGCTCCCATCCACATGCCCTGGGCCCAGTTGCTAGCACTGCCTGCTCCTGCAGTGTAGTGGGGACTACCTTGACCCAAACCTGTCAAGATTGGGGAAAGAGGTAGGACCCCCGCTATGAGCTCCCCGCTGGGCTGATTCAAGTTCCCCATTGACACCTTGCCTCACTCGCTTCACCTCCCCCCACCTGTTTTGGCAGGGTCTGGTGGCTTAGTTGACTAACGTGTGTACTGTGGGGGCCAGTGTTTAACCTCATTGTCACAGGTTCAAATCCCTGCGGCTCCACTCAGCCTTTCATACTTCTGAGGTCGATCAAATAAGTGCCATTGAGTCGGGTTACAATAAACATCTTTTAATCAGTGCCAAAGATACCCTTAGGGTGAACGTGCACTTTACAAATACACGTTATGTTATGTATAGCTCGCTACTGCTACTGCTGCTACTGATAGAAACGTCGAGTCCCCCGGCCACCAGCGCTATGAAATTCGGGCTCTGGATGCAGGTCATTGCAGGGAGTGGGTGCTGGCTCTGGAGCTAAGCTGCAAGCCTGAGCCGGCTCTGAGTAAGGCCGCGGCCTCCCAGGGGTCCTGGACCAGCGACAGCGGCTGCGGCGGTGAGACGCACTGTGTGGGCGGAGCTGCGTCGGGTTAAACGCTACGTTGCGCGTCTACTCCCCAAGTAATGGAAAGGAGTCTGTGAGGTACACTTTGCTTTAATTTAAACATTATTATGCTATTTAATTGGCTTTAAATCAAAATAAGAATAATTGATTTATTGTAAATATTGCTTTTTCTATTTCTTGTTGCGATGTATTTCATTATTCTGCTTTGTTTTATGAATTTTACCTGAAATAGACATACGCATTGAATTTAATTTTAAATCTGCAGTAGTGTAGTGCCTGTGGTTTATTTAACTGCAAAGCAAGTACATTTTGATTCAATCTTGAAAGCCACACAATGGGAAATATTTAAGATTTTGACTAATTTACATACCTTTGTATCAGTTTGAAGGAACATGTAATCCTAAACTTAGAAGCAGGATTGGATGCTATGGGGCTACAAAGCTGAAACATTACACCATGTTCTCTGTAGCTGTCAAAAACTAACTGATACCCTTGAGGAATTGATACCTGCGAGCCTCCTTTATAGAGGCAAATATGAAGGCAGTTAGGGATGTGGTTAATTATTGTTTTGTGTTGCAATCTACTGTTGTTACTGGTAACTTAATGACCTTTTTAGATCCCTGTAATGTTGTGGGAGACCGTGGAACAGTCCACGTCTCCTCTGGTATTAGGGGGTGGTCCCGTTAGACCACGACCCCCCCTGTGAAATGCGCAGGAATGGTTTTGGCTTGGCGTACACCGAGCCACGTATAGAAGATAATAAAAAGCCCAGGGCTCTGGGCGTGGCTCAGTTTTGGAGCTGGCCACTAATCAAACTACGCTTGGCTGTGTCCTCATTGCGTCGAGCCCAGGCCTTGACCACGATACGACATTGGCGACAAGGTGGTGTCAGCTTGCTGCTGTCTTACCTCTCACCCACCGTGCTGACCCCCGGTGCCTCCGGGAGCCCGCTCCTGCCGCGCTGCTCCTGCCTGTGACCCGGCGTGCCCCTGCCGTGTGCCTGGGCCGGCCTGCGCATCCGCACGACTCCACCGGCGGCGACTTGACTGACGTACCACCCTGCAGCCGACGTCCCGCCAGGATCCCCGCGTGAGGCCCGGAAGAGTGCGTGCGCGCGTGCGGCCCTGTATTTCGGCCTGCGCGTCGCAGCGGCGCTCTACACCACGCAGGGGGGCCTGCTGTGGCGCGTGTGGAGTCCTGCAGCTGTCAGCGTCAGAAAGCACCGGTAAGCTGCACAGCGCCGTCCTGCTGCCCCCTCTGGCCGCCCTGTGGCACTGCACCGGCCCTGGAATACACGTGGCACACCCTACAGTCCTACTTTAGGGAGGCTTCCCAGCTATCGGCTGCGCATGCCCTGGAGGTCTGCTGCCCCCTCCTGGTGTTTCCACTCGCCTCCTCCTGCTCCCGAGGCTGTAATTTGGGCCCGGCCACTCTCTGCCTGCATCCCGGGAGTCCTGGCCAACAGCTGCACGCGCTTCTCTCTCCCGTGCTCCTGCTTGGGCCCCAGTCGCCTGTCCTGGTCTGCCAGTTCTAGCCTGCGCCCCACCGTCCTACCGCGCAGCTGGCACGCTGCAGCGCCCTGCATTTGGAGGTTCCTACGCCCAGCTGCATTGGCTAAGCGCGCATCCTTCACCTTCCTGCCACCGTCCTCTGCTGGGCCAGCATGACCTCCATCCCACCGTTGGAGCCCTTTACCATCACCGGGCCACCACCCTCCCAAGCTGCACGGTGGAAGGCGTGGGTGGAGCGTTTGGAGACGTTCTTTGACGCTGCGGACATCCCTGCCCCACGGCGAAGACCCATGCTCCTCCACCTTGGCAGTGCGGAAATCCACAAAATTGCGAAAACAGTCCACGAGGCTGGGCCCCCAAGGAACTATGCCACGATGTGCGATGCCATCACGGCTCATTTTGAGTCCTACGCCAATCCAGATTACGAGCGCTTCCTCCTCCGCCAAGCTAAACAGCTCCCTGATGAGTCCGTTGACGTATTCTACGCCCGCCTCAAGGAGTTAGCCAGCACGTGCACCCTGCCTGATGAGGATGACGAGATCCGGGCGCAATTCATTCAAGGCTGCGCCTCCTCTAAGCTACGCGAGCGCGTCCTCCAGGAACACCGCATGCCGATGAGGGACATCCTGACCCTGGGACGCTCCAAAGAACTGTCCAAAGCCAGAGCGGCCCATATGGAGCTCAGAGCTACAGCGGCCGTCAAAGAGGAGCCAGTCTGCGCCGTCCGTACTGAGACCCGTGAGCCTCAACAAAAGCCCAGAAGATCCTCGACCCACAGCTCCAAACAGAGCTCCAAGGTCCACCTCTGTGGATGGTGTGGAGGCCCACTCCCACACGACGGCGCCTGTCCAGGCCAAGGGAAAACCTGTAGTGCGTGTGGAAAGATCAATCATTTCTCCAAGGTCTGCCGCTCGAAGCCTCAGCGGCAACCACCAGGCCCACCACGACAGGTGCGAGCACTTGAGCCTCTCCCAGATGACTCCTCGAGCGGCGACATGGACGAAGATGAGGTGCAACAGTGCATGTGGTACACATGCTACACGCCCTCTCGGCCTCCCCGCAGGCAGCGCCCATGTGCACTATCGACGTGCAGGATCATCCAGTGGCAGCGCTCATTGACACAGGAGCAACGATCAACCTCATGGATGCCAGCGTCTACAGGCTGTTACCCAACCTGCCCGCCCTCCGCAACACCAATGTCCAGGTGTACGCCTTCGGGACCCACACCCCGCTCAGAATATGTGGCGTGTTCCAAGCCAACCTCTCTCACAACCAAGTCCATCAACGGTCCAAGATCTACGTCTCCCAAGAAGGGTCGGGATTCCTACTCAGCTGCCGTACCGCACAAGACCTCCGCCTCATCCACTTTGACTTCACCGTGCTGGCTCACGACCTGGAACGCTTGCTGACCGAGTTCGCACCTCTCTTCGAAGGGATTGGATGCCTCAAAGGCCCGGCAGTCCGGCTGCACATAGACAAGTCCGTGGCCCCGATTGCCCTCAGGCACAGGAGGATTGCCTTCCATCTTCGCCCAAAGGTCGAGGCGGAACTCCGTCTCTTGGAAACGGCCGGAATCATCGAACGAGTGCGCGGCCCCACCCCGTGGGTGTCCCCCATCGTGGTCGCGAAGAAGCCGAAACAGCCTGACGCGGTCCGCATCAATGTTGACATGCGGATCCCAAACCTCGCCATTAAACGGGAGCGCCACCTGACGCCCACAGTTGACGACATTATAGGCGAACTCGCGGGGTCCAAGTGGTTCTCGAAGATGGACCTCCGCTCAGGATACCATCAGGTCCCTCTCCACTCAGACTCTCGTCCAATTACCACCTTCTCCAACCACCCCGGTCTTTGGCGCTACAAACGCCTCAACTTCGGAATCTCCAGTGCGGCCGAAGTATTCCAAAACATCATCAAGACCGTCCTGCAAGGACTGGAGGGGGTGCTCAACGTGAGCGATGATATCTTAGTGCACGCTCCCTCTCTGGAAGAACATCTCCTCCGCCTAACTGCTGTGTTCGTTTGCCTGCGAGACTGTGGGTTGACCCTACACAAGGAGAAGTGCGAGTTCCTGCGCCGAGACATCAGTTTTTTTGGATATCGATTCTCAGACAAGGGCATTGGGCCAGACCCGGACAAAGTGAAGGATGTCCAAGAGGCGCCAGCCCCCACATCTGTGTCAGGAGTCCGCAGTTTTTTAGGTATGGTCACATACTGTGGACGTTTCATCAGGAACCTCTCGGATCTGACTGGCCCTCTGCGAGATCTCACCAGGACCACCACCCACTGGACTTGGGGTCCGGAGCAAGAACGAGCATTCCAGCAGACGAAGGCTGCCCTGTCCGCGGATACCACGCTGGTCTATTTTGATCCACGCCACGACTCCCAGCTAGTGGTTGACGCCAGCCCAACAGGCCTGGGTGCTGTCCTAGCGCAACGTCAAGACTGTGGCGAATGGGCACCAGTTGCCTATGCGAGCCGGACCCTCACACCTACTGAACAGAGGTATTCGCAAATTGAGAAAGAAGCCATCGCGATCCTATGGGGATGCCGCCATTTTCACATATACTTGTACGGCCATCCTTTCACAGTCATCACGGACCACAAACCTTTGATCCCGCTGTTTCAGGGGTCCTCGTCTCGCCCCCCCCTGCGAATTGAGTAATGGATCCTGCAGCTGCAAGAGTTCCAGCTCACAGTGGAATACAGACCTGGCACCCGGAATCCGGCTGACTTCTTGTCACGGCACGCCCGACCGGCCACCCCTCCGGAAGCAGCTGAGGCGGCAGCCACGGAAGACTACGTGCGGATGGTAGTAGAACGATCCCGGCCTCTCCCGATATCTCTGCATGATGTCATAGCCGCCACCCTAGACGATGACTGCCTCCAAATCGCTATCCAGGCAGTTTCCTCAGGTGACTGGCGACCCCTGCAGAGTCCTTCACCGCTACGAACCGCAGCAGCCCAAGCAACATTGAAGTCCCTGCACCAAGTCCGTCATGAACTGTCGGTGTCAGCCGACGGCTGCCTACTGCGAGGTCCGCGCCTCACCAGACAGGCAGCCCTTCTCGCCCATGGCGCGCACCAAGGAATCGTCAAATCGAAGAACAGACTCCGCAGTAAAGTCTGGTTTCCAGGCCTGGACCAGCAAATAGAGTCATTGGTGCAGCACTGCCCAGTATGCCTCGCCACGAGCCTACCAAGCAAACCTGCGCCAGTTATCACCGAAGCATCGCCGAATGCCCCATGGGAGAGAGTGAGTGCTGACTTTGGCAGTCTACCAGGAGGAAAGCACATGCTAGTGGTGGTTGATGACTTCTCGAGGTATCCTGAAGTTGAATTTGTTACATCTACATCCGCCGCAGAAGTAATTCCCAAACTGGAGAAGCTAATAGCAACCCATGGGCTTTTCGGTGAACTCCGCACCGACAATGGACCGCCATTCACCAGCGCGGAGATGGCCGACTACTTGGCCTCCCACCGAATAAAACACCGCAAAATCACACCGAGATGGCCCCAAGCCAATGGCGAAGTAGAACGGCTAATGCGAACATTGAACAAAACGATCCAAATCGCCCTGGCCGATGGACTCAACCTTGAACGAGCAGTGTATCAGTTCCTCAGGGAGTACCGGCTCACCCCCCACTGCACCACTGGCATCTCCCCAAGTCGACTGTGTTTCGGCCGGACTGTCACAGACACCATTCCCCACCATCCGGGGTGGGCCGAAACGGCGAACCCCCCAAACCAGTCAGACTACAGGCGAGAGAAGAACAACACAGCAGCGTCCCGGAAGAGACACGCTAGAGAAAGCCCCATTGCAGTGGGTGACCAGGTGCTCGTGCAAGACCGGCACCCTGGAGGAAAGTTCTGTTTGCCTTTCGAGCTTCAACCGTGGACTGTCACCGCAGTAAAGGGCACCATGGTGTCTGCCCAGAGAGGGCCAGAGACAGTCACCCGCAATGTGTCTTTTTCAAAGAGTCCCACCGGATGACGACGGCGACTTCCCAGGATCCAATCGGTGCAACGAGGCGCCCTGCAATGGATCCTCAACTCCTGACAGCGACACAGCCGGATCTGATCGACCAGCCGCTGTGGACACCTCCACCAATTCGGTGCCCGCGTCGATCCAAGACCAGGACTCTTATGGTGACCGGAGCCCAGCCCCCGGCAGCGACCCCGATGAACAGTCAGCAGCACCGCAGCCGCGAAACAGTCAGAACAGATATCACCTCCGGCCCTGTCCGAAGCCATCCCAGAAATACAAAGACTATGTAACCAGTGGCTAGTCGGCGACAGTGGGTCGGGTCGCAGCCAGAGTAAGCAGCGGTAAAGAGTATCCAAGTAAGACTGTTCCATTTTGTATTTTGCCCTAGAAGTTGTGTACTGGACTGAAAGTTTCTCCTGGTGAAGTTTGTGTTTTTGTTCATTGAAACGTATCTCTCCTGGTAAAGGAGGAATGTAATGTTGTGAGAGACAGTGGAACAGTCCACGTCTCCTCTGGTATTAGGGGGTGGTCCCGTTAGACCACAACCCCCCCTGTGAAATGCGCAGGAATGGTTTTGGCTCGGCATACGCCGAGCCACGTATAGAAGGTAATAAAAAGCCCAGGGCTCTGGGCGTGGCTCAGTTTTGGAGATGGCCACTAATCAAACTACGCTTGGCTGTGTCCTCATTGCGTCGAGCCCAGGCCTTTACCACGATACGACAATCCCCATTACACGTTACACTTGAATGCAGCAGTCTACTATATAAAGTTAAACTATCGGACCTTACAAATCACAGTTATCACAATCTTGTAAAAAAAAAAAAAAAAGTGAGTGCTTGGTTTTATGTTTTACAGAAGTTTATTTTTTTTAACATATAGAATTATAGATGGGTAACAGTGAATGATGGGATATTTTTCATCAAGAGGTTATGATTGACATCAAATAGACAACAAGAACAAAGCTCGAGTTGTCTGTGATGTCGCTCAGAACCTCGAGGTGAAAAACATCTCCATAATCTACTTTTTACCCACTGTAATTTTATGTTATGTATGGCCCCCTCAAAACATCTGCCCCTGCTTTCAGCTGCTATGCAGGGCCAGAGGAATAATAGCAGGTGGGAGCAAACAAGTTTCCCTCCCCATGCTCTTGCAGGAGGGAAATCTACAGTGTCTACAGGGGGGGGGGGCCTCTCCGGGACACAGTCAGTGAACTGGCCCCAGATAAAGGGTACGCGCCCTCTACCCCTTTAAATTGTATTCGGCCCCAGTTGGATAGGGTCCTTAGTCCTTTTGAGGCTCAGGAAGGGGGCTGAGTGGTCCCTCCACTTTTTTTCTATTCGGCCCCAGGGGATGGGTCACTCTGGCCTTTTCAGGGTCAGGGAGGGGGGCTGAGTGCCCCCTCCCCTTTGTAATGATGCCAGCCCGGAGTGATGGGGTACCCTGTGCTTCACAGAGGTTTGGGAAGGGGGCATGGCATGGTCCCTTACATTGCCCTGCATACTCGGGCCCTGGCCCACCCAGGAGGGGGATATTTTTGCAGCATGGAAGCCTGTGCTTTTTAAACATTTTCTGCAGATCTTCTGCTACTTTGCATCAAAATTAAAAACAAGAAAACATTTTGGGCCCCCGGGGGTGGGTGGGTCCCTGTGGGACCGCCTCACCAGGCCTAGGGGGGTAGGGTATTCCTACCCTGCCCCTTTATATCCATTTGTAGTTTTTTTTTTTAGGACTCAGGGCTGAGTCCCGAGTCCTAAGATGGCTGCTGCCACATTCTTATTGATGTGGTGGCAGCCAATTAGATCTTATCTTTTGATCTGTCAGGTCCACGGATCCTCCATGGCTTGAACTATACAAAGTTTTTGAGCCTTAATTGCTCAAAAACTTCTGAACTGATTTACACTAAATCACAAAAAAAAGCTTTCAGGATCAAGATCTTGTCTGTGGCCACAGCCAATGCTAATAAGCCTCTCTCGTTCCCTGTTAGGGAGGGTATGTCAGTTGTGTCATGCAGGGACCAAAGTCAGTGTAAATCTGAGCTATCATGGAGGAAATGCAGTGTGTCACATCCCGATTGGCCACACCTCCTGCAGTTTGAGAGGTGTAGTTGGCCTGCTGTTAGTAGTTTCCGGGCAGTCCGGTAGCAGTTTTGGAGCTATTTGAAAAGGGACAGCTGAATTCTGGATTCCCTTACCCACTTATCTAAGTTCTCAATTATACCTCTACAGTTGTCCTCTGTCAGTTTGAGCTGTAAGAGCCTCTGACATTCATCACACCATTGTAACAGACGGGGTTTGGAATGTAACTGATGCACTAATAAGTTATAGAATGCTGCCGTTAATGCCCCGTGCGGCCCCCGATGTTTTAGGTATTCTAGAATGAGACAGTCCTGCCCTTCCTTTTGGTGGTGTCCCCAATCTGCTTCTAAAGCAATGTTTCACTTGAATATATTTCCATTTCTGACATGGGGGTAAGTGAAATTCCTCCTGCGCCATTTCAAACAATTTAAGGTCTCCCTCTGTCAGTAAATTGTCCAGGTTGAGGATGCCTGCCCTCCGCCATGTCTCCCAACAAATGGACCATCCCCTTACACAAATTCTATCATTGTTCCATGTGGGTGCACATGTGTGCAGTCTGGCATCGGTCTGCGGTGTTTTATGGGAATGTAGCTCACTTTTCACCATGGTGTGAACCATAGTATTCGGTGTCAGTGAATAAGGTGTCCTATGTTTATACCTATGTGGACTTTATTCAGTGTCTTTGTTTTTTAACTGACAGCCATCTCGCTGCCTGCACTGCAGCACCTAATTAAATAGCACTGCAATGGAGATGGTGAAATGCCCATTAGCAGGGTGGGAGGGGAGCAGAGGCACTGGGGGGCACCCCTTAAAATACAGAAGCAGCACAAACAGAAATCATCCTGGGTCAAACACCAGTGTCGAGAGTGGGCCGTGGGAAACGTCCACATATCTGTTTGTGCAGCGATTGGCGACCTGGTCCGCTGACCATGAGTCCCTGTTAATGGGAGTGCCCCTCATTTTGGCTACACATAGACTAATTGTGACAACTGCAATGCTGTATAGTTGAGTTCCACACAGGGGAGACTCAGACCTCCACATCTCCTATGAGCTATCAATTCAGAGATTTACGACCTCGGTTTCAGGCAACCTCAGACAAAGACCTTGATACCCTTATCAATAGATTGCAGGACTAAGGTCTTGACTGACTGTGGCAACATACGTAAATAGGAGGATCACTACCATTTTCACGGCATGTTTCTGCTCCATAATGATAGATACAATTTTGCATAACTCACAGTAGCTCTAGCTATGAGCACATCAAAGTTTTCTGGCATCATTCTTTCCAGACCTCTATTAACATATACCCTAAGGGGCCGATTAGGATGTCGTACGGAAAGGCTCTGAATGGGATTCGGTATCTCAGAATCCGATTCAGAACTCTTGTTTCAGACCGAATCGTACACATTTCCCAACGACCGATTATGATGCCTGGAAACCGTTCGGGCTGTCCGAATCGGTTCCAAAAGGCATTCGGACAGCCCGAGTCTTTCAGAGCCGAATCGTACAGCTCTATGGACACGGTTTCCGAGCGAGTGATTGCGATGACCGATTCGGACAGCGGTTCCGATTTGGTCTGCCCGACACGAAACGGCTGCCGGAATCTGTCTTTGGGGGCCCGTTGCAGGCCTCTCTTCACCCAGAGGTGTCTAGTTGGGGCCGGTGGGGGTACCCAAGGGACCCCTCTTTCCAACCATGCACAATGTGGCAGGCACCATGGGGTGCTCACCACAGGGTGCAAGGTTTTCCCCAACCACCCCTTTTTTCAATGGGAGGCTGTGTTCTCGTTCGGAACACAGGCTTCCATTGAAGTCAATGCGAGTCCGACCGAACGATGTTGGTGAGCATCGTAATCGGTTGTTCGGAATCGCAGAACCCGATTCGTTCGGAAACGATTCCGAAACGATTTGGTTGGAACAGTTTCCGAACTACATCCTAATCGGCCCTTAAGTATTTGAGCTATTCAGATTTCCATTGGAACATATAAACTATAATAGTGGTTTTAGTTGTGATGTGCACACAGACAGTGCCTAATCTTGTAAGCGCTGACTTTATTGCCTGAAATTTCTGAGAACTCCACAGCGACAGACATAGCGGCCAGGAAAGAGCTGCTAAAATCAGTAAGTACAAGCAATATGTCATTGCTGTACAGGAGTATTTCGGAGGGGCCTGCAGGGGTAGGAATTCCTGCTATTGCAGCTAACTGACAAATGGCCACAGCCAAGAGATCCAGAGCAAGTGGGATCAGAAGGGGTGACAGATGGCACCCTGTCATGTTTCTCTGGGAACAGGAAATGGACACAACAGAAATGTTCTGCAGTTGACCTTAGCAGTGGGGGTCTCATAGAGCCATTTAACTTTGGAAATAAAGTCTTTGCCCAGGCCCAGTCTCTAGAGAGTGTAGAACCTTTTCGGCTTTAAGTAATATGGCCAGAGTATCCTCTTGGGAGTATTTGCAAATCTTAAGGAGATGGGCCAATGTGAGATTATGATTATGGGACATTCTAATATGCATGACCCCCAACTGCATGCGGTGGATAAGATCACTAATAACATTTTCAAGCTGGGTAGCCAGTATCCCTGCCAAGATCTTAATATCCACATTAAAAAGAGAATTCACGGCGTACCTACCACATAGTAATAGACTTCCACACTGCTCCGCTTCCTTGTATACCTCATAATATGATTTTGTTGCTTCATGTTTGATCCATTGTAGGAAAGTTGGATCTGCTTTTATGGTTACCCCCACTTTTTGCCTGGTGCTGTGCTGCTTCTGACTAGTCTGACTGGCATGGTGAGTACTTAGGTACATCCCAGATTGGATACTGGTGTACCCTTATAAGTCCCTAGTATATGGTACTGAGGTACCTAGGGCATAGGTACACCAGGGGTCCCCTATGGGCTGAAGCATGTATTATGCCACCAATAGGAGACCACTCAAACTGTAATTACAGGCCTGCCATTGCAGCCTGTGTAAGCTGCTGCAAGCACCACTTGCGATAGATATAAGTTTCCTTATATCTGAGGTCACTGCACTTAAAACCTATAAGTCACCCCTAAGGCAGGCCTTTCAATCCTGAAGGCAGGGTGCTCGGTTCTATGTGTGAGGGTGCCCCTGCATGAGCAGGACACCCCTACAACCTTTGGAGTTCATTCTCCTGGGTTGTAAGTGCATCAGCCATTACGATATATAGAGTGGCCATGCGTCATTCATTACACGATGACCATCTCTAAACTGGCTGTAACGAATCCTGTCATGTTTGGTATCAAACATGCTGGAATCATACCCCCCACATCGTAAACAGTGTGGGAGGTATGATTCCATGCACTGTAAAGCTCCTCCGGGAGGCCATCAGTGCTCCCGGTATCAGTCTTCTAGACCCGGACAGCACAACATGGCTGCTACCAACCAGAGACACGATTTTGCCCTCCTGCTGCTGAGCCAAGTTCAAGCAGGGGAAGGCAGAACAATATGTATACTGTCACAGGGAGGTGTGACCACCTCCCAGACAGGGTTTAGTGTATTGGGGCCAGGTAGGGGCGCTTGCCAGCGCCACTCAGTCTTCTTGAAGGGCACATTTGGTGCCCTCCTTGCATAGTCCAGATCAAACCAGCTCAGGGAGCCATTGTCTCCCGCTCTGGCGCAATACTGGACAAAGGACATGGGAATATCCTACCCACTGTCCGACCCCTCCCCTGGGAGGGAACCCTGAATCGTCCCAACCCTTTCCTTAGGGTACTTAAGGGCTTACCTGTAGGTGGGTCACTAGATTCGTCATGGGACAAGATTGATATCAAGACACAATCAATCAATCAGGGGGTTTAAAGCGCGCTACTCACCTTTGAGGGTCTCAAGGTGCTAGGGGGGAGGGGGTGCAGCTCCGGTTCAGGTGAAGGTGTGCAGAGTAGGGGAGTGTCTGATGTTGACTGGGAGCTCGTTCTAGGCTTTGGCTGCGATGTAGGAGAACGCTCTTCTACCCGCTCTGCTTCTGCGGATGCACGGGGTTTCTGCCAGGGTGAGGACGGCAGAGCGGAGGTTCCTTTTGGGTATGCGGAAGAGACTCTTTGGTTGAGGTATTTGGGTCCGGTGTTGTGGAGGGATATGTAGGCGTGGGTGAGTAGCTTGAAGGTTACACTCTTCTCGACAGGAAGCCAGTGGAGGTCTCGCAGGTGTTGGGTGATGTGCTCATGCCGTGGGATGCCGAGGACGAGTCTGGCCGCGGTGTTCTGGATGGTCTGGAGTTTGCGTAGCAGGGACTTGTTGATTCCAGCATAGAGGGCGTTTCCGTAGTCCAGTCTGCTTGTTATGAGTGCGTGGGTGACAGTCTTTCTGGCTTCGGGGGGAATCCACTTGAAGGTCTTGTGGAGGATGCGGAGGGTGTTGAAGCAGTTGGAGGCGACGGCGTTGATCTGTCGGGTCATGGTGAGAGAGGAGTTGAGTATGATGCTGAGGTTCCGGGCGTGGACCGTGGGGGTGGGGAGGGTGCCGAGGGCGGAGGGCCACCAAGAGTTGTCCCACGCAGAGGGGGAGGGTCCAAGGACTAGGACTTCTCCAAGTTGAGTTTCAGACAGCTGCTGCTCATCCAGGCTGCAATGTCTTTCATTCCTTCTTGGAAGCTGAGTCTGGTGGTTTTGGGGTCCTTCGTGAGGGAGAGGATGAGCTGGGTGTCGTCGGAGTAGGATACCATGCTGAGTCCATGCTGTCGGACGATGACGGCGGGGGGGGGCCATGTAGATGTTGAAGAGCCCGGGACTGAGCGATGATCCTTGTGGCACTCCGCAGTTGATCTCTGTGGGTTCGGAGAGGAAAGGCAGGAGTCTGATCCTTTGGGTTCTGCCGGCGAGGAAGGAGCGGAGCCAGTAGAGGGCGGGTCCCTGTATTCCGGCGTCGTGGAGTATGGCTGCGAGGGTGCGGTGGGAGACGGTGTCGAAGGATGCGGAGAGGTCGAGTAGGATGAGGGCTGTGGTGTGGCCTTGATCGAGGAGCGTGCAGATGTCGTCTGTGGCGGCGAGGAGGGCGGTCTCGGTGCTGTGGTTGCTGCAGAATCCGGATTGGGAGGGGTCAAGGATGGGGTTCTCTTCGATGAAGTTTGTCAGCTAGGCGTTGACGATCTTCCCAGTGACTTTGGCTGCGAAGGGAAGGAGAGAGATGGGTCGGTAGTTCTTCAGGTCCGCCGGGTCTGCAGAGGGTTTCTTGAGGAAGGGCTTGACTTCTACCCGTTTCCAGTCGTCAGGGAAAGTGCCGGATTCGAAGGTGGCATTGATGGTGCGTCGTAGCTGGGGCGCAATGGTGGCGGCGGCTCTGTGGAAGATGTGCGGAGGGCAGGGGTCCGTGGGGGCTACTGAGCGGGTGCTCTTCATGGTTGTGGTGGTATCTTCGGTGGTGACCGGGGTCCAGGCGGCGATGGTGGGCCGGCTGTCGTCACTGGAGGTAAGGGTGGATTCCGGAGTCTGCTCACTGAAATTGTCATAGAGGGCTTTGATGTTCAGTTGGAAGTAGGAGCACCACTTCTTCGACTGTCTGGGCACTCTGGACTTCGCTGGACATCGCTCTGGGTACCGAGACTGCAACTGAGAAGACTACTGCTGCTCCTGGTCTCGTCGCCCTGCTCGTCTGCTGCAAAGTCCGTGCCTGTGCTCCATACAGGAACCTTCCAAGGCCTGTGGACATCCAAGACACCTGAAGGAGTCTCCCTTGAAGTGAAGGAGTCACTTCCCTGCATCTGCAGGCACCGCAACAAAACTGACCTGTCTGCTGATCCTGAGCTCCCACTGACTCCTAAAGGCTCAGCAATACAGTTGGTGGTACTTCACATCCCTAGAAACCTGCCCTGTCCTCTCACCAAGTTTGAGGCTGGTATCCCTCGTCGGAGCCTCAGGAACCGAACCCCTGTACACCGCGTCGACTTGCTGTTGCAAAGGCATGTTGGCTTCCTTCCACCAAGATATTTGGGCTCCAAATAGCCCCAACCTCAAGCATCTCATATGAACAAGATCTTTGTCCTCACCACATCACTTGCATCGTAGGCCTGCATCTTTGGTGAGCTGCTCGAGGTCCTCTTGTGACTCCAGTGCCTCTGGCCTGTGGGTCCTCTTGAGGGTCTTCTTTGACTTCAGTGGGCTCGCCTGATTGCTCAGGGCCTGCTCTGACTTCCCTGCTTGTGGCGAGTCACCTGGACCTTGCTGGTCCTGACACTGCACCTTTTTTGCTTTCCATGTTGGTTACAGTTGCCAAGGCTTGTTGGTGTTCCCGACGGACACCGACCCCTCCACTCTCGACATCCGACGTGGGACAGCTCGTGAATGGCTCCTGGTCCGCACAGCTGCAGCTCTAAGGTCACCGTCAGCTCTCCTGCAACACCCGACATCGATGGGCATTCATCTTCCGTGCCTCCTGGTCACTCCTGAGTAGCATAGACTCTGTCCCCTCTGCTTGCAGGTACTTCTCATCTTGAATCCACCTTTGGGTTCCGCAGGACATTTTCACCTTCTCCAGCAGGGGCATTTTCCTGAAGTCCTCCATTGAGTTCAGCAGCGGTTTCCGACGCCACTGCACACCAATGCACCCGGCTTCCCTGGTGTAGCTATCCTGGTTCCTAGGGTATCCACGGGTGGGGTGGCTCTCCAACCTTCTGTCTTCCACGGGGTTTCTTCAGGGTCCACTGGGAAGGGTCCTTCTTCTTTAAAATTGCAACAGCGACTTACCCATTGACTTGTTTTTGGCCCGCGGTCGTGTACCCACTCTGCACACAGCCTCTGTGGGCTTCCTGATTACTTACCTCGAGTGGTTCCTTGGGACCCGGCACTTCTAAGTCTTCGTGGTATAGTCTTGACTTGAGTCGTGGTTGGCATACCATTATTTTGGTATATGGTTTGGTCTCCCCCTGGCGATCACTGTGTGTTTGTGCTACTTACCTGTTTTTATTGCAAAGTATTGTGTGCATTGTGTATATCTCTGGGTAGGA
The DNA here is from genome assembly GCA_963921515.1 of Calotriton arnoldi. Taxonomy (NCBI): domain Eukaryota; kingdom Metazoa; phylum Chordata; class Amphibia; order Caudata; family Salamandridae; genus Calotriton; species Calotriton arnoldi. The sequence goes on along the minus strand of CAWUFW010018104.1, from coordinate 64,331 downwards.
GATATCTGAATGTGTTAGTGAGTGTCTTTTAATAAATACATATTTTTATAAATACACTGTGTGGTTCTTTTTCACTTAATCTATACCTATCAGATTATGCTCTGGTAAAACAAGCTGCTTTACACTCCTTCTGGACTAAGCCTGAAGGCTGCTCTCCACAGCTATCACTTAGAGAGCTTTCTATGGTTGTCTAAGACCACTAAAATCCCCATAAGGGTTGTCTGGATTAGTGCAGGGTGCCCAATTACATAAGTGTACACCATATACTAAGCCAGCTTCTCACATCCATTCATAGAATTCCCCTAGAAAGTCATAGACACCTGGGACATTATTGTAGCCGAGGTTAAAAGTTTCTTGTGTGATTTCACCATTTGCTGATCTCTCCTTCTAAAAGCTCTCTACCTTCCGCATTAAGGCGTGGGAGTGTCAGGTAATGGAAAATCTTTCCTCAAGTTCCTTGTCTTTTTCTACTTTGGAGCTTTAGAGCCATCTGTAATACATAGCAAATGCCATAGCTATCTCCTGCATGCCTCTGATCAGGTGACTCTTGATGTCCCTCTTCCCAAGCTGTGCAGCCAAAGGCCTGTCCACGTTTTCCCTTAGTCATAATAACCAGTTTTAAGTCAGTACAGCGTGTATTCTGCTTTAGCAGTGTTCAGGATGTTGAGGTCCATTTTTGCTCTTTTGTGTTGCTGTCTGGACATTCCTGTTGGATTTGCAGTATACTGTTGCGTCAGGGATTTAATCTTGTATTCTAGAGCAGTCTCTTGTTCTATCACATATTTGTTGGCTATTGTGGTGTCCCTCGTGATTTGCCATCTAATAGCAGCTTTAGCAGCCATCTAGAGAATTTGTGGTGAATTCACTGAACCTTTACTGTCTTTCAAATATGTTACAATATTTGATTTCAGGTGCTTTTTCTCTGGGCTCTTTTCTAAGTACGCATTGAAGTGTACTATTCTGGGAATTACTGCGCCATGTTCGTTTGGTGTATTTCAGCACAATTTTGGAGCGGATGAAATTTCATGTATTTTACTGGCCACTCTAAAGAAAAAAAAAGTGGACATCTTGGGTGAGAGCACATTCATTTTATCTCTTCGCGCAAATTACTTTTCACACGTTTTTTTTCTTCTTGTTTTCGTTCGTTCTAAGTGCTCTGTTTAACTTTGTAATCCCTCTATTCAGCCAAAAACTTTGGAACTGCGCATATTCATTCTTCTTTACAAAGAAATACAGAAGAAGAGTATTCAAGGATATTTGCACAGGGTGAAGAATGGACACTGGATTAAGCGTTTAGCAGTGAACAATTCCCTGTACCTGACATTAACAAGTTCATACTATACATACAGAAGTTACAGTTTACATAGCTCTTGTTTGTTTTATTGGTGTTTTTTTCTTTTCTTTCTTTATTCCTCTTTCTTTTCTCTCTATATTTTGCTTTATATTTCTTTATTATATGCGCTCAAAACTATTCATTAGCCCCACCGCAGTGTTTTTGGGCGGCAGGTAGTTCACCTTGCATTCGTTGGGGCGGAATGGAAGGCATACTTCCTAAATTTTATTGAAACATTAGATGTTCAAGGCAAAATGTCAGCCAATCAAAAGAAAGGTATTTTCTTACACTCCATAGGACCTGAAGGGCTTAAAGCTTTCAACCAATTGCCTAGAGTAGATGGAGATGGTGATAGGAATGTATTCGAGAGAGCCATTGCAGATTTCAATCGCTATTTTTCACCGAAAGTTTGCATTGGCATTTCCAGATATAAATGTTTTCAGAGGAAACAGCGGACGGATGAATCTGTAGATAGTTATGTTTCTGCTATGAAATCGCTATCACTTGATTGCAAATTTGGCACTTTGCAAGAAGATTTTATTAGAGAGGCTTTGGGTGAATGGCGACTCGAATCTTGAAAACATTTTAGCCATTGTGAGAAAATCTGAATTGTCTTGCAGGAGCGCAAAAGAGGTTAAAAGTGATACGAGTAGTACTGGAAATGAAACCATAGCTAAAGTGGGAAGCAAGTTTGTGAACAAAAGTGATGAATCAAAAAAGAGAAAACAATATAACTTTGGAAAAGGGAGATTTACAGAAGCCAATAAGGAATACATGAGGTGTTATAGATGTGATAGCAAATCACATTTCGCTAAGAGCAAATTGTGCCCAGCTATTAAGCAGAGGTGTGCTAATTGTGGTGTTACAGGACATTTCGCTAAAGTATGCAGAAAGAATAAAAACAATAGAGCAAAATGTATAGATGATAGCGACGGAAGTGATAGTGAACAGTCAAGTACTGATTATAAGGAAAGTAGTTCATTTGTACTGAATATAAAGGATACTAGCCCATTAATTCTTAATATTGATAATACTTTGATAAGGAAAAAACCTGTTTGCAACATGGTCATAGGCGGGGTGGAGATTCAGATGTATGCAGACTCTGGATCGCCTTATTCTATTGTTAATGAGTCTGTATGGAAATCTCAATTTGCTGGAAGGTTAAGAGGTACTTTGGAGGTTTCAGACATCAATCCTGAAGGCTATTCCGGTGAAAGAATAGAAATTATTGGTTTCAGATCTTTAATCTTCAGGTAAAAAAATCGCCAATGTGCAGCCAAATGATACGTATCTAAGAAAGGCCCGTCTGTGCTGAGTTGGTTTGAGCAAGGGAAACTGGATTTCATACTCAACCCAAACAGTCCTGAGCCTGTTATGGTCATCGAGGATCAGGAAGGTATGGGGGTCTTATGTTAAAAAAATACCCTAGTCTTTTCAGAAGTTAAATTGGTGAATTTCAAACAGGAGATACGTTTGAAAGAGAATGCATGCCCTAAGATTCACAAAGCGTGCAATATCCCTATGGTAGTGCGTGATGAGGTAAAAAAAAGAACTTGACAAATTAGTTAGTGAAGGTATTATAGAAAAAATTGAATCATCCGAATGGGCTTTACCAATCGTAGTGGCTAGACGTTCCAATGGCAAAATCAGACTTTGCATCGACTTGCGCCATCTAAACAACATCTTAGTTGACCAGTTTCCACTACCACGTATTACAGAGATATTAGCTACAGTTGGTGGAGTAAATTTTTTTCAACAATTGATCTTTCTGCGACTTTCCACCAAATTGAGTTACATGAAAGGTGTAAGAATCTCACTGCTTTCATCACGCCATTTGTTGTTTTAGATACAACTGGATGCCATTGGGGCTAGCGTCCGCTGCAGCTGCTTTTCAGCGTATTATGCACAACCTATTTGGTGATTACAAAAATGCAGTATGTTTCCAGGACGATATCTTGGTTTTTGGGAGTAGTAAGCATGAGCATGATGAGATGCTAGAGAAAATCCTGAAAGTGCTAAGTGATAATGGGTTAACAGTGAAACATTCGAAGTGCAGATTTGCAGTGAAATCTGTCACTTATTTAGGGCATGAGTTGTGTGAGGATGGCATAAAACCAAAAACCGACTTAGTGGACACAATACGTGCCACTCCACATCCTAAATCAGAAGATGATGTGAGATCCTTCTTTGGGTTAAGTGAGTTTTATTCTAAGTATGTTCAAAACTTTTCTTGTAGAACATATAATATCAGGCAGTTAGTAAAGAATAAGAACAATTTTGCATGGAGTGATGAGTGTGAGAAAGAATTCCAAGATGTAAAAAAGGGAATTTGTGAGGCCACTGCATTGTGTGGGTTTGATCCACTACTCACATGCATCATCACCACTGATGCGAGCTCAAAAGGATTGGGTGCTGGGTTGGCACAGAAATCGAAATCCGGGAAAGAATTCATTTTAGCGCATGCATCCAGAGCACTTACACCTGCTGAGGAGAAATATTGTACCATTGAAAGAGAAACTCTGGCATGTGTTTGGGCGCTGGAACATATCAGAGTCTTTATTTGGGGCAAAGAATGTCTAATAAGAAGTGATCACAAACCGTTAGTGCACTTGTTAACCACAGAAGGTATGCTCTTAGCATCTGCGCGCATAGCTCGAATGTCTATGAGGCTCCCGGATAATGTCTCTAACATTGTGTATGTTCCTGGAAAAGACAATGTTACTGCTGATTTTTATCGAGGATGCCATTACCTATCAAAGAAGACATACGCAACGAATGGGATGAGTTTCAATTTGCTTTGGTGCATGATGAAGGTACTATGCCTATTGATAGAATTGTGTGGTGTGAGGAATTTGCAAAGGATGAGGTACTGAAAAAGGTGGAAAAATACATTGTGTGTGGATGGCCTAGTAAAATTGTCATTGAACCTGACCTCAAGTGTTTTTGGGAAGTTCGAGATGAGTTATCTTGTAATGAGGGTGTGATCAGAAGGGGTGACCGGGCAATACCTCCCAGTGGTTTGAGACGTAGTATAGTTCTACATGGGCATGAAGGTCACAGTGGTATTGTAAGAACTAAACAGACTGTAAAAAGAGGATTTTGGTGGCCAGGTGTTGACATTTTTGTTGAACGTTTAGTCAGGAACTGTATCTCTTGTGCTAATTCAGACAAATCTCTTAAAACTCTCAAGCCCAACATGGGATAACATGTTATTCCAGAGAACCCATGGGACATCATTGCCATGGACATTATGGGTCCCATTGGTCAAAATTCAAAATTTATCCTTGCTGCAATTGATATTTTTTCACTGTGATTAAAGTTGTGGAGAAAGTAGACACAGATGCTGTGTTAATGTTTTTGGATGATATTTTCACAGAAGGTTTAACTGTGCGCCTCATCACTGACGATAGTGTGCAATTTTTATCTGGCGAAGCGAAAAGTTAGTTCAAGAGAGTTGGGTCACACATTGCACTACTTCCCTGTATAATCCTATTGACAATGGTGTTATTGAGACATTTAATAGGGTGCTCAAAAGTGCTATACAAATTGCAGGTGTGGACAGTGACAAATGGGAAATGCAAGTATTTAAAACAGTTTGGATGTACAGAACAACAATAAATGATATAACAGTTTGTTCTCCATTTGAGATAATGAGGGGTAGGTTACCTAGGACTAAGTGTAATCCCTCTTGGTTAGTTCAATCTACTGCTACTACCTTAGATTTGGAGGTAGTTAAAACACACGTCATCAACAAAGATAATTTTGATAAGAGAAGAGGATCGAAACGTAATCCTGTGGTCAATGTTGGAATGTTTGTGAAGGTTAAAAAACCATGGAGGGTAAGAAAAGGAGAAAGTCAGTACATGGGTCCTTTTGAAGTCGAGGAAGTGTTAAAGAATGCTGTAAAACTTACTGATGGCAGAGTGTGGAATATAAGCAGAATAGCTATTCTCAAAGTAGACAAAAACGTTTATGAAGCCAAGTGTCAAAGCAGGTCTGAAGAGGACGAGTGTGAAAGAGTCAATGCAAAAAATATAGTTTCAGAGGATTTTTTAGGGGAAGAAGAAATAGAGAAAGACCTGGTTCTCGAAGTTTGTAATGAAACCATTGAGAACCAGATTAATGAGCAAACAAGTAAATGTTCTCGGAGAAAACCAGGATGGTTGTCAGATTTCGTTGCTTTGATCCAAAACAAATTTGCAAAGTGAAATTCTCCTTTGCTTAATTTTTTTTTCTTTTTTCTTTTGTTTAATTTTTTTTTTTTATTAAAGGGGGAAGATGTGTTGTGTATTCATGTTTGAATGTTTTGGTTCACGGCTCGATCACGATGTTCCATTCTAGAACATCTGGTCGATGCCATGAGTAAATACAGGCAGTTGTTGAGAGGCGACCGGAGCAGCAAGACTTGTATCCGGTGGTGCTTTCTTTCTGAAGAATAAAGCACCATTTGTTCATCTATTTGGAGTCATTACGTACTTAACAGGGTCTGAGATCCGGAAATCATCCTACTTCAGCTGAGTACCATACACATTCAAAAGGTGAAAGTATTCCCTGTCTGAAGGATGTAGGAGGCAACTGATGTCACAGAGACCATGGTCTTCAAGGATGTCTCTCATAACTGCCCTGTCTTCATTATTGGTTATGTCAGGTGGTCCTGTACGGTCCATTTTTTTCCACAGTGTTTCTTTATTGGCATTTTAGCATACAGGACAATAGCCAGAGAAGTTTAGCCAATTTTGATCAGCGAAAAGAACAAAGCAATCGGATACAGTTTAGACGGCAATACATCTTGTTAAACTCAGAAGAAAACACAGGCATTAAACTTCTTAAGAGAATTAATAAAAACAAATTCAGACAAATTATTTTGAGGGAATGAAAAAGAAAGTGGGAAGAGAGCCATCGTTCTAGAGGAGGGAGTGATGAAGGGTACCCTATTCACCTGGTGACTTAGAAGAGGCCCGGACAGCCGCATTAAGGAAGGAATATCAGTGTGGTCATTGACTACTACTTTGAGTGAGGCACACTCAATGAATTTCACACTGAATAAACTTTTATCGGTCCCCAATAGAGGGGCTCAAGGCAGCCTCTCATCTGTTTTGTCCTCTGACATGCTCAGTTACACTTCGTACCGTAGCTGATGTAGGGGACTTGTGGCAGTGCGGTTGTGTTTAGTAGGTGCATTCATTTCTACATATTCTCCTTTACGTAAGTCATGTAGCCAACGCTTCAGCAGGGGGCTAAGGAAGGCTTTCAGGTCATGGAGATGTACCATTGTTATGTGCCTGGGTCAGGCCCATGCAACAAAGCTGTTCATTTTTTACATTGTCCTCTTTTTCACAATAACATTACTGCTGTGACCTTTTGCACATATTTGCGTGCGTGACAATGTTGGATTAGTTACTCTGAAACTACTTCTGTTTACACATCTAGCTTCACTTAACATTATCACAATGCCTCGAACACCAAGTACAAGGCCTTTACGCATTGATGTACAAATGTAATTCTATCTTCATCCACGGGGCGACAGGGCTATCTACATATCCATAACATTGCTAATCTATATGTACATCGCAAGGATGTTTTTTATTATAAATAATCCACATCGCAGAGGAGGCACTTCATCTGACACCGAGGGTCCCTGCATGCTGACACTTCACCAAGCAGCGGTCTGACATCTTGTGAGGGGTGTCCGGTTCATGACCAAGACGGGGTCCTACATTCTCTAACACCAGGTAATGGGGTTGGATCGTCCTTCGGGGGATTCTTTGCTTCACACCTACACACACTCTAGTAGGGTTTGCATAATAGGAGTACGCCTGATTACTAACTTGTTTTATATGCCTGCAAATATACACTGTTTTAGCACCATGGTAGAACTGTATCTACTATTTTCTCTTTTGGTGCTTGTAATCACTTTCATCTGCTTCTGTCTACTGATTATCGCAGCAGGTGTATTTTATACAAGAATAACGTTGGTTCAATAAATATATTGAAAATGTCCCAGTGTGTATTCTCTGAGAACCAAAGAGCATGAGTGACTGAGTGAAAGATCCTGATCTGTTGCAACGATCCTTTAGGGGTCAGGTTTGTCATGTTCAGTGGTTGCCAGAAGCCATTTGCTCCCTTGTAGGGTTAGGGGGGCTCATGGTGGCACTGTGAGATAGCTGGTCTCTACGCCAACATATCGAGCTGGGGTGCTTGGAATCAGTCTATGCACCTCACCAAAACTTATGTTGTCCAACAAACGTGCAGATCTTACAGATTAGTGGGACCTACACAACACCATTTGGCAAGCATCAAAGCAAGATCAATAAATTTGTACATGTTCTTAGTCGTGTTTTGAACACTTGGTCAGCCCTAGTAGGCAATGTGTTGAAACCTGAGGAAATTGCCTTCCCACAATGACAGATATATGTGTCATCAGCGCCTCCCAGTAGCTTGTTATTGTCGGACGATGCTACACCATGTGCAAAAAAATATGCTTTGATCTCTTTGCACCATGGACAGATGCAAGTTGCCCCAGTAACATGTGATCAATCAGTTGGGGGGGGGGGAGCAGTTAGGTGCGGTGCAAATAGTTAAAGTCTAAGAGCCCGATTCACAAAGGTAAACTGAGACTAAAATCTAACTTTACAATTCGGTATTCACAAAGAGCATTCACGAATAATAAAGTTAGACTTTTGTCTCAGTTAAACTTAAGTTTTGGTATTAAGTTTAACTTTTTGGTCTCAGTTAAACTTAAGACCATAACTTAAGTTTAACTGAGCTAAAAGTCTAACTTTAGTACTCGTAAATGCTCTTTGTGAATACCGAAAGTCGTAAAGTTAGACTTTCGTCTCAGTTAGTTTTGTGAAGCGGGCCCTAAGTATTTAAGAAGTGCATTGAGGGAAACATTCTTAACTTTAAGGAAGCATGATGGGGGTGTGTGGCCAAGATGACGGCCAGGACTGTTGCTCAGTTCTGCACTCTGGTGAACCACCCCAGAAAAGAGCATCCTTAACGGCTCCTAAACGCCCCCGAGGGTACCAAATGGCGCAACCTCACCGACACCCCCGTCTGCCGCCCAGTGTTGAATTTGCAGGACCATCCAACGCAAAGAGGTGCAGATGCGGGTGCGGACGTATGGAGCGAGCAGCCCCTGCGGTGCAACCTGGGTGCCCGCTTGCACCCACTGTGAATGGCTTCAGGGGCAGCGGAGGTCTGGCAAGCTGCTAACGGGCCTAGAGGTGGATGTCAGTGTCCCCCGTATGAGCCCCGACTGGAAGCGCCATCCCAGCTCGCAACTGGCCTGTGGGGTGTTTGATCCCAGACTCAGCCTATCTTGGCCGTGGTCTGAGAGCCGAACTGTGCGACACACCACCAAAATAGGGGATGTACACGGAGAAGGTGAGACAGGATGACGGCAGCAGCCCTCTTCCCTGCCGTGTCCCCATGGAGTTTCAAAACAGACACACACACGGGCACAGATGGGTGAACACCGCTAGGGCCTACCACCCTCACACTGCAACATTGCCATAACTTTCTTCCACCAGGGATGTTCTTGAACCTGGAAAGCTCTCAAAGTGGTAGCTGTGGAGATCAATGTTCAGGCTTATCTTGAAGGAGTGTTAAGCAGCTTGTTTTACCATATCTACTCATGTATTGTAGGTTAAACGAAAAAGAACCTCTCAGTGTGTATATATAAAATATGTCTATTTATTACACAATACTCACAAACACATTGGCATATCTCCTACCCGGCGATATCAACACAAATACACAATAATACTTCAATTGCAATGGGTAAGTAAACACAAAATACAGTGGTCGCCAGGGGGAGACCAAGCCATATATTAAAAAAGTGGAATGTGAACTGCGACTAAAGTTGGGATTTGGACCAGGAGACTGAAAGGAGCTGGGGACACAAGGAACCACCCAAGGTAAGAACCCAGGAACCCCACGGAGGCTGTGTGAAGAGTGGAAACACAGCCAGGTGTCCAATAGAAGTCAACGGGGAAAGTCACAGTTGCAGTTTTGAAGAAGAAGGACCCTTCCCAGTGAACCCTGAGGAAACCCCATGGAAGACAGAAGGTTGGAGAGTCACCCCACCCATGGATACCCCAGGAACCAGGATACCTACACCAGAGAAGCTGGGTGCCTAGCTGTGAAGGGACCTCTGAAACCGCTGTAGACCACAATGGAGGACTTCAGTAAAGATGCTGCTGGAGAAGACTGTGCAAGAGTCTGGTGGAATCCATGGGTGAATTCTTGAAGTGAAGAACCTGCAAGCAGAGGGAACAGAGTATATTCCACTCGGAGGTGACCAGGAGGCAAGGAAGATCAATTCCCACCAATGTCAGATGGTTCAGTAGAGTTGAAAGTGACCTTTTCGCTGCAGCTGTGGGGACTAGGCGATGCTGAGGAAGACCAGGAGCCATGCATGAACTGTCCCTCGTTGGAAGTCGAGAACCAGGGGGTCGGTGCCCGGCGGGAGCACCAACAAGCCTTGGCAGCTGCAGCAGGCGTGGAAAGCGAAGAAGGAGCAAAGTTGGGACCAGCAAGGTCCAAGGGGTTCACCAAAAGCAGGAGAGTCAGAGCAGGCCCTGAGCAAGCAGGAGAGCCCACTGGAGCAGAAGAAGTTCCTCGAGGGAACCCACAGGCCGAAGGCACAGGAGTCGCAAGAGGACCTCGAGCAGCTCACCCAAGATGAAGGTCCACAGTGGAGAGGATGCTGACCTTGGCAGGAAGAGATGCTGGAGGCTGGAGCTTCTTGTAGCCTGAAGATCTCTGGAGTGCAGAGCTAACCAGACTTGGCAACGGGAAGTCGACGCGGTGCACAGGGGTTTGGTCCCAGGGGTTCCGACGCGGGATACTGGCCTCAAAATTGCAGAGAAGACAGATCAGGTATCGAGGGAGTTGCACAACCACCGCCTGTGTTGCTGAGCCTTTCAAAGTCCATGGGACGCCAGGAGCAGCAGACCGGTCAGCTTCGTTGCGGTGTCTGAAGATGCAGGAAAGTGACTCCTTCACTCTAAGGGAGATTACTTTGGATGTCCTTGATGCCGACAGGTCTGTTGAAGATCCTGGAAGAAGCACAGACGATGAAGAAGACTTGCAGAACAGCAAGACCAGGAGCAGCAGCAGTCTTCCTTGATGCAGTCTTTGGTTCCAGGTGAAGTCCAGCGAGGTCTAATTGTCCAGACAGTTAAAGAGTGACGTGGTTTCAGGCTTGAGTCTTGTCCCACAATGAATCTGAGGACCCACCCACAGGTAAGCCCTTAAATCCTTAAATACCCTAGGAAGAGGGTTTGGACGACTCAGAAGTCCCTCCCAGAGGAGGGGCTGGACAGAGAGGAGGATTCTCCCATGTCCTTTGCCCAGTTTCGCACCCGAGCAGGAGAGACAAGGGCTCTCTGAACTGGCTCAAACTGCAGAATGCAAGGAGGGCACCAAATGTGCCCTTCAAAGTAGTCTGGTGGCGATGGCTAGCGCCCCCACCCCAGCCCAATACACTAAGTCCTGTCTGGGAGGTGGTCACACCTCCCTATGACAAGAAGCCTATTGTTCTACCTTCCCCTGCTGAAGCTCAGCTTAGCTGCAGGAGGACAGAATCATGTCTGGGGTCATCAGCAGCACTAGCTTGCTGGCAGACCCTGAAAGGCTGTTACCGGGAGTACTGGGGGCTTCCTGGAGGAGCCCCCCAGTGCATGGAATCATATCTCCAACACCAGTAATGGTGTTGGGGTATGATTCCAACATTTTTATACCAAACAAGCCCAGGTTCGGCACAGCCAGTACATAGTTATCCGTCGTTTGATGACGGATGGCCACTATATGTATCAAAATGGCTGGCTGCACTTACAAAGCCTGGAAAATTGACTCTGGGATTTGATGGGTGTCCTGCTCATGCAGGAGCACCCTCACTCTTACAACCAAGCACTCTGCCTTCAGGACTGAAAGGTCTACCATCGGGGTGACGTATAGATTTTAAGTGCAGTGACCTAAGATATAAGAAAATGTATATCTGTCGTAAGTGTGCTAGCACCAACTTACACAGTCTACAATGGCAGGCCTGCAGTCACAGTTTGAGTGATCTCTCATGGGTGGCACAATACATGCATCAGCCCATGGGAGACCCCTGGTGTACCTATGCCCTGGGTACCTTAGTACCATACACTAGGGACTTACAGGAGTACACCAGTAGCCAATTGTGGAGGTACAGAAGTACTTGCCATAGCTAAATTTAGGGAGAAAGCACAATGACTGGGGTCCTGATTAGCAGGATCCCAGTCAGCCTATTCAAAAACACACTGACACCATGCAAAAAGTGGGGTAACCATGCTAGAAAGATCCTACACTCCTCTTTTTGATAAGGGGAGATGCACCTAGACAAGTTGCGGACTGCTGACAGTCCACCAAAACACAATCCAGATTTGCCTCCCTTCTATTGCCTCCTTCAGCTGCAGAACAGCTTGTAAGGGGCCCCATCTAACAGCCTAGACTGCACATATGCTTAGAGAGCGTCACCAACAGAGACTGAGGCTATACATTTTAAGACATCATTCACACCGAATACTGACAAGGGAGCGGCCCTCTCCTCATGGTCCTGCAGTAGGCACTCGTGAGGCACAGCCAGTTAATCCGAGGCTATAGGGATCTGCTACATTGTCAGGGACTGTCCGGGACTATGTCGGGAACACAGTCAGGGACTTGGGCAAGGACTGGGAACTGGGTAAAAATTGAGGCAGAAAAAGGAGTACAGTGCTGCCCAAGATCATACAGGAAGCCAGAGGAGAAAAGGGATCCAAAGGAACAAGATGGCTAAGACTCAGAAAGGACAGGCACTCATGAGGCGGTTCAGCATTCAGAATCACTACACCGAGGGCGGATGTGCAATACACTTATATATAAAACAACATTAACAATAAAGGGAATGTGGGGTAAAGCACTCGGGAGCTCCACACGATAAGACTGAAGCTCATTAAGTTCCTCACCCACAATTGCTGTTACAGATACTGACTGCAAATACCCACATATAGGATATGCATGCAAAGGCAGGGTCTGTGGAGCTGATACCTATGGTGATGTTATAAATGTAACTCAAAGACAATACTCACAGTGAACAAGAAACACCACCTAGGTTGTCAGCTGGGCCCACGGATCCTGGTGATCAAACAGGAAATATGTAAGGCAGTAACAGCAAGGGGGTAGAACTAAATACAAGCACAATAGACAAGGAGCTAGCAAGGAGGAGTGCTTAACAGGAAAGGAAGAAAGCAAGTAACAAACATACAAGGTAACAGAAGCAAGACAGCAGAATAGAAAGACAGCAAACTAGGAACTGGAACCAAGGAAATGGGAAGAAAGGCAGGGACTGGAAAAGGATATACAGAAGGGGAGGCTACAAGGGTATACAAGAATAGGGCTGGTTCAGGAATCAGGAAAACAAAGCAGCATAGAAGGCAGTGCTGGAGCAGGAACTAGAATTGAGCAAAAGCTCAGGAGTCAAGGTAGCGTGCAGGCAGTGCTAGTTCAGAAACAAGGGAAACTGCTGCAGGTCAGGAACAAGGAATGCTAAGGCTCAGGAGTCAAGTTAGCAGTGCAGGCAGTGCTAGTTCAGGAACAAGGGAAACTGCTGCAGTTCAGGAACAAGGGATAATTAAAGCTCAGGAAACACTGGAAACAAGGATAGCAAAAAGCTCAGGAAGCACTGGAAACAAGGGTCGGTCTCACCGGTACACAGCTACAATGACCAACCTTGGCCTGAAGGGAGCTGGGGCTTAAAAGAGCTCACAGTAATCACATGCATCAGGTGTGAGCAGGCTAGCAGCAGCCAGCCACAGGTGAACTATATTCCTCCACCCATCCTTGGCCTGCAGGGGTGGAGACGGAGCAGTGAGCAGGGAATTCTAGGTAATGGAGTTTCCAGCATGAGCAGACTTGCTTCCACAAAACCCAGCACGGATTGGGAATGGATGTCAATTCCCAAATGGTGTCCAAATACCTGGAAGTCAGGATATGCAAGCAGGGTAGTGTCTGGAAGCATATTAGAACACAGGTAAATCACAATATGCACCCCTATGGTGGTGGGCACGAGAGTGCAGGGAGCGAATCGTGACATACATGGACTTGCCTGTCGGGCGAGTGGCTATAATTCTCTATGGGGACTGTGAGGCATAGAGTTGGCCTATTCCACCAGAATCAACAATGCTGGCTACTGTAGTGAGTGCCACTGAGGGACAACATGGGGAAATCCAAAGGGATAAGCTCCCCATACTGGTTGCGCCAGGTACCGCCCTGGGCCCTTGTCAGACCTCAGCATTCACAACAAGATGAGGGTGGAGGAACTCTGCGGACCACACAGGGAAATTCAGTGAGATACTGGCAGCCATCTTGGACATTAAATCTATCCTGGAGCCCAAACTAGATGCCCTCATGATCGACATAGGCCTCATTCACGCTGATCATAAGAAATTGAATTAGAGGGTGGACGTAAAGATGCACAATCCCACACCCAAGCTCTCCAGGAGGAAGAATGCAAACTGCGGCAGTGAATAGATGATGCAGAAGGACGGTCTTCCCGAAACAACATCCGCAAGTTGGCCTGCCCGAGTGAGCAGAAGGACTCAGAATAGAGTTCTTCTTGGAAGACTTGTTGATCAACGAGACCTTAGGGGGGCAACCAATCCAACTTGTTTCAGTAGCAAGGGTACATAGGGTGCTGCCTCATCTTCCACCCCAGGAGCACCAATTAAACCAGTGGTCACCCATCTGTTTAACTACCAGGACAGAGACAACATTTTACAGGTGACTAGGGCACAGGGACCCTGGCAAGTAGATAACGCCAAGGTCACCAGATTACACATCTGAGGTCTAAAGGAAGAGATAATCCTTCTACAGACTAAAGCAACATCTCAGAGACTGCAACTTCTGCTATGCTTTATTGGTACTGGCCAAACTAAAGAAGACACCAGGACTCTACCAGGTTTTTCACTTCTCCAGATGATGCCTGGACCTGGCTGGAGAGCAGAGGAAAGGCAGACTCAGAAGATAAGTGAGACGACCCCAGTGGATGGAGGACTGTGCCGGAGGTGCCGGAGAAGGAATAGAATGAAAAATGCCCCATCCAAGAAGATCGGCAGGGAGTGAACAGAGGTAGTTGCAGAGGTAGAGCACCGCACTGGTACACCCCCACAATTGCCAGACAGGTATTCCATGGAGGCTTTCCGGCACATAGCTATGGGTATATGGATACGAACTCCACACCCAGGGTACAGTCTGGGGTATTCATATGGACGGGAGGTGGTATACAGTGTCTCTTTTTGCTCTGGAACAGAACACATGATATTCCGGACACTTCTAGAGTTCTCGAGGCTCTATTAATACACAGTAGGGCTAGTGGGTGGTGCTGGGCCTCTGCAGAGCAGTTCAGGAGTCGGAGAAACTGGATTTGACTTGACTAAAGAGGAAATGGGAAGATTTGGGACTCAAATTCACAGACACACACTGGGGACACTGCCTCTCATTGTTCAAGGGGGTCTCACATAATGCACACTTAAAATCCACACAGTTTAGCTACCTGCACCGTTCATACTTGACCCCAGCATGCGTCACACGGATGTACCCAACAGTTTCCCACTGTTGCCCCAGTTGGGAAGAAATGGACAAAGATTCCTACCACATGGTGTGGCTTTGCCCACAAATTACGGGATACTGGGCTGAGGTGACAATGGAGTTATCCGAGATAGTGGATAGAACCGATTGTAGCCGATCCAGCACATTATCTGTTGAGACTTGTGAAGCGCACCAAAACCACAAAAAAACGTGCATATGTTTCTAGACCTCACTTTAGTATTAGCGAATCGCCGACTAGATATGGCTTGGAAATCTCCCACACGCCCTCCGTTCACCAGATGGCTCGAAGATGTACAGCAGAACTTGACTCAATCGCCAAGTACTCAGGCCTCATAAGTAACCTTACAGCATCACTACATTGTGAGGGGCTCCTAAGGGAGGTGGGAGCCAAAACTGATGAGAGACCACCTTGCCTCTCTATTACACATTTCAGGCCTCTTACACCACCGGATGCACTCACCACATACAGATTTAGGTCGAGCCTCTAAACGTGACCAGTCCCCCCACCCCCTTGCGCATGTCTTTGGACTAGGCCTGGGCAGTAAATTCCGTTCCGCTCGCGGAATTTGCAGAATTTGGGTAATTTTGCGTTCCGCGGAGAACGCGAAATTGCCAAAATTCCGCGATCCGCGACTTCGCGGAGTTTTTTGCTTGTTCGCGCTTTCAAAATGTGTGTTCGCGAGATATTTCTCCCCGAGCACGCAAACAGCGTTTGCGAACAGGAAAAAAGCATCGCGAATGGGCAGAACAAGCAATTCCGCGTGTTCGCGGAACTTTGCGTGCTCGCGGAGATTTTTACCATTTCGCGGAGCTTTGCGTAGCGCGACTACGCAAATTCCGCCCACCCTTACTTTGGACCCCTAACAGATATTAAGGCTATGCTTACCTGTGGGTGTATTCCTCCCCCCTTATTATAATACTGGTAGACATGCCGACTCTGACGCACCTCCACCGCCCAGTCAAATGGGCGCTTTCCTTTGGTTCTGTATAAAGTTTTCTTTCTCACTACCGGTGTTTTCTTTGAACTGTGGAGAGAAGATGGCAAGTTGCACTGTAGCACGATAAACATAATGCCTTATAAGTATGATGACTCTCATGCAAGCATTTACAGTGAAGACATGTTATGTTGCTGCAAAAATTAATCAAGACATACGGAAGAAAAACTTTAAGTAAGCATTGCGCCCATTGGGCCTCTGTACAATCCTGGCCAACAACGGCTTCCCACCCTTCCTTTAGCATCAGGAGGAATGGGCCTGACCTATGTTGTGAAGCTCTGTAAAGGCCTGTCACTGCTGGTCTGGCTCGTCACTGCTAGTCTGGCTCATCAATGCTGGTCTGGCACGTCACTTCTGGTCTGGCTCGTCACTGCTAGTCATAGCTCATCACTGCTGGTCTGGCTCGTCTCTGCTGGTCTGGCTCATCACTGCTTGTCTGGCTCGTCACTGCTGGTCTGGCACGTCACTGTTGGTCTGGCTCGTCAGTGCTGGTCTGGTTCGTCACTGCTGGTCTGGCTCATAATTTCTGGTCTGGCTCGTCACTGCTAGTCTGGCACATAACTGCTGGTCTAGCATGTAACTGCTGGTCTGGCTCATTACTGCAGGTCTGGCTCGTAATTGCTTGTCTGGCTCGTCACTGCGTAACTGGCTCGTCACTGCTTGTCTGGCTCGTCACTGCTTGTCTGGCTCGTCACTGCTGGTCTGGCTCGTCACTGCTGGTCTGGCTCGTCCGTGTGTAAGAATCGTCGGGCGAGGAGGCAATAACCAGACCCAGTGAGAGAGTAAAAGGCAGCTTTATTAGGACAGGTATGCACATCAATATTTACAGAATATTAATCATTGTCTCACTAATACAATAACATATCCTAACACCCACCCCCAACCTTAAGATAAAATCCCCAAACCATTTTTACAAGATACAATCCTAACCATCCCCTTTCTTTCATCCCCTCACCTTCACACATGCCTCATCCATCGCTCCCCTGTGTTCCCTCTGCCCGCACCTACTCTGCAATGCCCCCAACCCTTGCGGCCTGTCTCAAGCTCCTTGATTTCTGCCACCTGTCCAAGCGACTTCTAGAGAACTGGAGACTAAGACCTCCCAGCTAACCTCTAAATAATCAATAAATAAATAATTGAACTAGGGAGGGAGGGAGGGCAAACCACTTTAATTATCCCTACCTCAGATCACAGCATCGGAATGACGCCACTAACACCTACGCACCTAACGAAACTCAAGGCCCGCCCCTCGCATACCTTAACCTATCACAGTCCCTGCTAGGTCTGGACTCTACCACCCACCCGAAGCTGCCCGGGGAGTGGACACCCTGCGGATGCCACCTCCAGGAGCCCCCATCGGGCGAGGAGGCAATAACTGGAACGAGTGAGAGAGTAAAAGGCCGCTTTATTAGGACAGGTATGCCGATCAATATTTACAGAATATAAATCATCGCCTCACTAATACAATATCATATCCTAACACCCACCCCCACCCTTGAGATAAAATCTCCAAACCATTCTTACAAGATACAATCCTCACCATCCCCTTTCTTTCATCCCCTCACCTTCACACATGCCTTATCCATCGCTCCCCTGTGTTCCCTCTGCCCGCACCTAGTCTGCAATGCCCCCAAACCTTCCAGCCTGTCTCAAGCTCCTCAATTTCTGCCACCAGGAAAAAACCCAGCAAAGGCGTTTTTCCTTCCCCCCCCCTCCCCAAAAATAAGATCAGACCAAACCACCACCCCAGGCCTATTCCACCATTGATGTAAAGAGGAGAAAAAACTAAGGAAAAGGATCAAAATTTCATGTCTGTCGCCAGAACAGTTAGTTCCGACATACAACCAGCGCTATTGAAAAAAACAGCCCAAAACCTGTTGACACCATGTATTAATAGCCAAGGTTAAAGCTAACTTTTCCCTAATGTTGAGTAAATACAACTCATTACCTATGAATGACAGGTGAACACCATCCTGCCTAAAAATTGAAAATCTTCTTTCTTTATATCAGTATGTTCTAACCAGCTTAAACTATTTATGCTGCAAAAACGATGCATTTCCCTATTAACTTTGTCTTTAGCCCTTTCTATTGCAGTTCATTTTTCAGCATCCCTCCAGACTCTCCTTGGTACCAAAGCAGTCAATATTATCTTCGTTCCAGCCCAGGATTTGACCACCACTTCTAAATCTTTCTTCATCTCCTTGATCAACCCCAAGCCTGACAATTGCACCAAGTCATTTTTCCCAACATGTAATAGCAAAACATCTGGACACTTTCTAACTGAAATCAAATTGGATAACGAGGGTAACAGTTGTCCCCATTTCATGCCCCCCTTTCCCTACCAATCACTCTTGATTTAATCGCTGAGGAAACCCAAATTCTTTTCGAATGGCCGCTTTTCCGCATGTTTCTCTGCCCACTTAATAAAAGAGTGTCCAATTATCCAAATAGAAAAGAACGCCACTGCAGGCCCTGCCACGCAACCTGCAAAAAAACAGGAGTTAACAAATATATAAAAGCTAAGTATCTTGAATGTTCCTAATGTATCTCAAACAGCAATCCGAAGACCATCAACCTAGTTTCTTAACATCAACCAGGGAGAAACCCAATCTCGCTGCTTCAGAAGCAGCTCCAATTCCGAAAGAATAAGTTCCAAAACGAAAAGGATTTTCCCTAATATGAAAAAGTACTTTCCTCATCACTCCCAGCACCTGTGATGCTGTAAGCCGTGTATCGTATTGGTGTTTGAACACAAATCCTGACTGCTCCCCCAGCCACCTGGAATTGTTGCCAGGCTACCACTGGGCATATTATGGCACTTATTTTTTTAAGCATTATTTTAGAGCCTTTTCCTGTCTGATCTGTCTTAGAGCGTTCTAAAATTATTTGAATAGATTCTTCTGAAGCAGCCACATCTTCAACTTTTTTTTTTGTAATTCTTTTTATTGTAAGGAAAAGACAATCATGCATAGTACATTGACACAAATACAGGTCAGAATTCCTTGCCATGCATTCCTCCTGCTGGAGGCCTTCCCAACCACCCCCCTCATTTGCATGTCTCCGTTCAATAGTTATCAACAGCTATTCTTACAATGCATTCACCAAGTCGTTGTTGTCCCCTTCTTAATTTACAAATGGTCTTCATCTCATGATTGCAATCCTCTATATTTAGCCCATGCTCCCCATATTTTGTCCCTTTTTCATGGGCAGCCTCGCCCCTGATAAATTGTTTTCTTTGCTGTACAACACCAATCAAGATCTTGCTCCCATTCCTTCACCGTTGGTGGTTGTGGCTTCCCCCATGCTCTGGCAATATTTCTTTTGGCAACTATGTCTGCTAGCATCAACCAAAGTCCGGTATGTTTTAGCCAAGCAGTTTCTCCCGTAACACAAAGAAGGTGCCATCGGGCCTCCATTGGAACCTCCTGCCCCATCACTCTAGACATCACTGCTACCACTGCCCCCCAGAATCTCTGCAATCTTGGGCAAGTCCATATTGTGTGGAAAAGGGTGCCTATCTCCCCGCAACCCCTTGCACATTTGTCAAAGTCACATTTACCCATTGTATAGAGTAGTGATCTAGTGGTGTAGGATCTGTGTATTATTCTGATCTGTATCAGTCGGAAGGGTGCCCTAATAGCTACCTCCCTGTGTAACTTCCATCCAATCATCGCCCTCTAGTATCCCAACATATGTTTCTCATTTTTCCCTAAGGGCCAATAATGGGTCCGGAGCATTGTTCATACTTTTTTTTTATGTTTAAGAAGCTTTATTTAAATATAACAAGTCAATAAAATTCCCTCCTCTTTGTGTTATCTTTCCCTTTCTTTTACTATCTGGTAATATATGTATTTCAACAATTGTTCATACTTTTTTTTATATATTAGGGATGTTGCTTTATTCGATATTGGGTCTGCCAGTATTCTATCTTCAAGGGGAGCTACCCAAGATACTCGATACCCAGGAGTGCCCACGTGTCAAATCCTTTTAGTTCACGCACCTCCTTCAGAAGATCGCTGTCCCATAGTGGGGTGCGTTCCATTAATCTGCCCTCCCAGCCTAGAGATTTGGTCGCCTCCTCCATACTCTCACTGTTGTCTGTGTGTGTGCCGACGTCTACCTGATGTTTTTTTACATATAAGGCTTCAAGGTAGCCTCTTAGTCCCATCGCCCAGTGATCTACTCGGTATGCCGGCTCATCCCTTCCCGCAGAAACCCAGTCGTCAAGCGCAACTAATTGAGGCGCCAAGTAATATTTACGTATTTCAAGGACGGCAATTCCCCCATCGTGTGGCCCTCTCTGTAGCCTGTTTAGTGCTATTTTGGGGCTACCTCCGTCCCAAAGCAATAATCGTATCTCTGCGTCTATCTTTTGGAAATATCCCAATGGTATCGTGTATGGGGTGTTCTACCGGATCTACAGCAGGCGTGGTAGCGCTATCATTTTAAAAATGGCTGCTCGCCCCATCAGTGAGAGTGGCAATTTTCGCCAATGTGCCACATTGTTCCGCAGTCTGTGAAGCTGAGGGGCTAGATTGTCACATTGAACTCGTTCTCTGTCTGAGAAATCACCATTCCCAGGTACTTGAATTTAGTTTTGAGCAGTAGTGCTTCCCCTATGCTCATGAGTGTAGGCGCCTCCCTGTTAGTACAAATATTATTGACTTGTCCCAATTTATTTGATACCCTAAGTAGCTGCCGAACAACTGAAATATGTGTAGCGTCCGGTGCATCATGGAACAGGGCCTGGTGGCATATAGGAGTATGTCATCAGCGTAGAGTGAGATCCTCTCTTCCCATTCTCCCACAACCAGTATGCCCCTTATCAACTGGTAGTTCCTAATCCATGATGCCAGTGGTTCCAGTGCTAATGCGTACAGCATGGGTGAGAGCAGGCATCCCTGCCTCGTACCCTTATGCAGCTTCACTTGCCTCGAGACTACTCCGTTGACCCTTACCCTGGCCAGTGGGTCTGTATATAATAATTTAATCCAGGCCCGGAAATTGGGGCCGAAGCCAAAGTGCTCCAGCACCGCAAATAAATATTGCCATTTTATACTGTCAAATGCCATCCAGGCGTCCAGAGACAGCAGTACGGCATCTTCCTTCAAGTGAGTCCGAGCTACGTGCTGTACCCCATATAGACGCCTTCAATTCAGCCTAGTGCTTCTCCTGGACATGAAACCAGATTGATCCAGATAGATCAACCCCGTTATTACTTTGGTAAGTCTGGTTGCTACAATCTTGGCTAGCACCTTCACCTCTACGTTTAGCAAGTAGATAGGCCTATATGAAGAGCAATCCTCCAAAGGTTTACCCTGTTTTGGAATAACCACTATTGTAGCCACTCTCTGGTCTTCCGGCAGACCGCCCTGTTGTAGCGCTTCCTCAAACATGTTGAGCATGTGGGGGGCCACCAGTGTCGTCACTCCCTTATATAATTCGATCAGTATACCGTTTGGCCCCGACGCCTTACCCGACTGCCGTGAGCCTAATGCTCCACAAACCTCCTCTACCGAAATATCATTGTCCAGATTCTCACCGTCCTTCTGCTTGAGGGTTGGGAGACGTACGTCAGTTAGACATTCTATACAGTCGATCTCTGTGCGTGACGTCGTGGATTTATATAACTGCTCATAATAGGACGCGAACGCCTCAGCTATAGTTTCTCCTGTAGTACAGGTCTCACCCTTCAGGTTATTGACCCTCAACACTCAGTTTCTCTCCCTGTCTCTCTTCTCAACCCATGCCAATACCTTTGTGGCCTTGTCTCCTATATCATAAATTCGCCGCTGAGTTGCCTTCGCATAATCCCTTGCCTTCCCCTCCACGCAGCTCCTGCTGTTTTAGCCGTATCTGGTGGGCAACCCGCTCTTGGGGTTCTGTCGAAGTTGCGAGATTCTTTTCTAGTTGCACTAGCTCTCATTCAATCGTTTCATACTGAAGTTTCTTTTCTTTGTTCCACACCCCTGCCAGTGCCTGCACCTGTCCCCTTATTACCGCTTTATACGCCTCCCAGATCACCACCGGTGAGTTGACCGACCACAGATTGTCACTGAAATAATACTGTGTGTGGTCTTGTATCTTATCTTTTATCTGATTATTTTTCAGGAGCCAAGGGTCAATACGAGGCGGTAGGATACTTGTCCCAATGGGGCCCATTAATCTAACCTCCACTGGGGAGTGGTCGGAGATCCCTCGCGCCTTGTGCATTGCTCCGCGAAAACTACCTGCCGTGTTATGTTGTGTTAGAATATAGTCAAGCCGGTAGTACCCACGATGAGAAGCCGAAAAGTAAGAATATTGCCTAGACGGGAGGTTATGTGCGCGCCAAATGTCCAGTAGTCCCAATGCATCTATAAACGTTTTTAGTGTGCCTACCCCTCCCTCACTCCTTGCGTTCGACAACCTGTCCATGGCGGGATCTATCGCTGCATTCACTAGTGTTCCTATCGGGAATTTTAACAACAATGTGCTCAGTTCAGGCAGGACTTCTGCGTGCAACTTGGGCGGGATGTACACCGAACATAGGTTGACGACCCGGTGTTAGATTTAGGGGTCTCTAGTTGGCAATGGTTTGCACCTTTGTCCAAATAGGGACCCTTGCGTTTAGTCAGGGTAAGGGGCTACACTCCTAAATAACCCCTGCTCACCCCCTTGGCAGCTTGGCACGAGCAGGCAGGCTTATCTCAGAGGCAGTGTGTAAAGCATTTGTGAACACATACAGTAATACAGTGAAAACACTACAAATGGACACTACACCAGTTTAGAAAAATAAGTAATCTTTACTAGACTTAACACAAGGTCAAACGACAAAAATCCACAATACTGTAATCAAAAATGAGTCTTTAAAATGGTAGAAATAGCTTAGCTCAATGTAGATGGTAAATGCGACACTTTACTCTCAAAGTACCTGGGATGCGTCACGCAATACAAACAAAAGGGTCGCAGGGAAGGTGATGCGCCGTTCCTTACACTCAGGGGAGTGGATGCGTTGGTTCCTTACTGCTGCGCTGGGGAGTTGAGGCTTGCTTCCTTACTGTGTGGGGAGTTGATGCGTCGGTTTCTTACTGTGATCCGGTGCGATGCGACAAGATGGCGCCTTGATGCGATAACGATCCGGTGCGATGCGACAAAATGGCGTCTTGGTTACGATGCGACAACGTAGATGCGATGCGTGCATGCCCGACGGCCGAGCGGCGACTCGTTGAACTTCTGAGCTGCGACAGGCCCTGCGACACGCTTCTCCGGTGATGCGAACGCGACCTCTGCGGCGGCAGCACGCTTCTCCGGTGATGCGACACACTTCGTCGGTGATGCAACGGCGAACAGCTGCGGCGGCGGCACGCTTCTTCGGCAATGCAACGGCAACTGCTACGGCGGCGACACGCTTCTCCTTGTTGGGTCGCGCTTCCAGCTCCCAGCGACATGCAGTCTTCTCAGAGGGCCCAACACAACAGCAGGCACCTCTTTGTAGGCAGAATTTCCAGCAAGGGAACTCAGGGGAGCTGGTGGGTGAAGTCTTGTATCCCTGAGACTTCAGGCAGGAGGCAAGCTCAATCTTCAAGCCCTTGGAGATCTTCTTCAAGATGATTAAAGTACACACAAAGTTCCTTTCTCCTTTCTTTGGCAATAAAGCAACCACTGCAGGCCAACCCCAACAGCACACAGCACAGGGGCAGTCTCCTCCTTCAGTTTCCTGATTCTTCTCCTCAG
Organism: Calotriton arnoldi; assembly: GCA_963921515.1. Classification (NCBI taxonomy): domain Eukaryota; kingdom Metazoa; phylum Chordata; class Amphibia; order Caudata; family Salamandridae; genus Calotriton; species Calotriton arnoldi. The sequence goes on along the minus strand of CAWUFW010018104.1, from coordinate 40,673 downwards.
CAAAGGTTCGTCTTGATTCCCAGAAGTGATCTAAAGTCTTGGGGTCTGGGCCCCAATATTTATACTCAAAAAGTCTTTGTTCTCTGAAGGCAGAGAGTGTCTGTGCCTGACCAAAACCAGTTCTGTGCAGCTTCCTGGCAGGAGGCGGAGACAGCATTGTTTGAGAGCAGACCTGGCCCAGGTAGCTGAAAGGAAATCTCCTCCCCCTACTCTCTATTCTATGAGGTCTCAGGGGAGTGAAAGGAAATCCCCGCCCCTACTCTCTATTCTATGAGGGCTCAGGTCAGTGAAAGGAAGTCTCCTCCCCCCTACTCTCTTTTCTATGTGGGTCCTATTCAGCCCAGCCCTGACCCATCAGACTGCTGGAGCCAAGACCCTCTCCAGTCCCTGTCACTCACAAACCAGAAAGTGAATACACAACCTTAGCAGAGGCACACTGGAAGGTTAGGCAAGAAAACACCTACTTTCTAAAAGTAGTATTTTCAAACACAGAATGTAAAAATCACCCACACTAAAAGATGTATTTTAACATTCTGAGTTCAGGCATACCAAACTCGAATTTCTACCTTGTTCCCTGGGTCAGTTAGGATTATAAGGTGTTATAATCAAACTGCCCATTCTGGCCTATGGGAGCAGGTCGCCTTGCAATAGTGAAAAACGAAATTGGCTGTAATTCACTATCAGGACATGCCACACACATCAGGGCATGTCCTACCTTTCACATATGATGCACCCTGCCCTAGGGCCTACCTTAGGGGTGACTAACATGTAGAAAAGGGAAGGTTTGGGGACTGGCAAGTGGGTGCACTTGCCAAGTCGACATGGCAGTCCCAGACTGCACACAGGCTCTGCAATGGCAGGCCTGAGCCATAGTTTACAAGCTGCTTCTGTGGGTGGCACAACCAGTGCTGCAAGCCCACCAGCAGCATTTGATTTACAGGCCCTGGGCACACACGGTGCACTGTACTAGGGTCTGACAAGTAAATCAAATAATCCAATCATGGAATCACTAATCCATAACAACATTTTATAAAGAGAGAATATGCACTTTAGCACTGATCAGCAGTGGTGAAGTGCCCAGAGTCATAAAACCAACAAAAACAGGTCAGAATCAATCCAGGAGGAAGGCAAAAAGTTCAGGGATGACCCTGCAAAAAGGGCCAAGTCCAACACAACCCCCTTCCAGCCTAAACGCAGGGTAGATCAATCACTACCTTGATGGGCTTCCCTGCTTTGGGCGATAGAACATGGACCCTGGCCCGCAACAGCAGGGGCATATTCCAGTTCTACGCCAATCTGAACCTATCTGGATCCCTCTGTCCATACTCTCAGGGCCCACTAAGCTAATCCATGGGGAACCCTTCTCCTCACCTGTGGACACCATCTGTGCAGCACCTAACCTTAGCTTGCTCACAGGTGTGTCCCAACAGACAGACAGTACCCACATGGCCAACACAGAGGTGTGGCCCAGTCCACCCCCGGGGTGTGACTCCTGTCCCCCCCAGGGGACACTCTGTCCATCCGGACAGCAAGCCACAGTGGCCACTGACAGCTGTCAGTGATGAGAACCAGGCCCCAGGCCTTTCATGGTTCTCCAACCTCTGTGGCATCAGAGAGCGGGGGGCAGTAGCCCCAGGTGCCTGGCACCCTTGGTCCACTCTCCCTCCTGTCAGGTCAGGTATGACATCCTGTCACTGACCCACCAGCCCCGGGCCTGTGCCCGGTGGCTGGACAGGAACCTGGGGTGGGATTTCCCACACCCGGTCCTCCTCCTTGGGGCTCTGCACCCTCCCACCTGGAGCGGTACCCCCTTCCAGAATTGTCAGGGCACCTGGGGCAGGTGTCCTGCACAATTCGCCCACCAGTTCAGGGGTTCTATCCTGCAACTGGAATCCCAACCTGGGATCTAAACCCTCAGGTTGCACCGGGGTCAGAGGTGAGGGCTCCCTCCCTCTGCACCCCTTTCCAGAGTTCTGCACCCTCCCACCTGGAGTGGTACCCCCAGAAGCTACATCGGTCAGGACACTGCTTACAGTTGTCCTTCCCTCCAGGTCAGGCATACCCTGCAACTGGCCTCCCAACCCAGGGACGGAACCCTGCGGTTGAACAATTGCCCGGCGCACCAGGACTTCCTGGGGAACACATATGCCCCCCAAGGGTGACACATAACTCATGTGTCGTGTGACAGTCTGCCTGGCGCAGATCTCCCGACCCCTGTCCATCTGACAGTGCGTGAAGATCCCCCAGGACAGAAGTGGTGTCACCATGGTCATTCATTGGTGACTCAGCCCTTCTGGCTGGCCCCTGACCCACTGGTTCTTCCACTGGGGACTCTTTCCCACTCAAACCCCTCAATCTGGCCTTCTGCACCCTCCACTTAGGAGTGGTACTGCCAGACACCAGAACTGAGGGAGGCCTGCTTACAGACACTCCCAGTTCACCTGACATTAGGAGATCCCCCTCAACGGACGGCCCCTCAGGACAGCCTAGGCTCCCTACCTGGTGTTCCCTTAAGGAGCCATCCAGGCCCTAAGACTGAGGTTGGGCACTATCGGTACAGATTCCAGTCTCACTCCTTCTCCTCGAAGACAGGATGTGAGGCCCTACACCCCTCCCACTACAATGGGACCTAGCTGGGCTACCACCGCCCTCCCCACCTCACTTGGTTGGGGAAACCTGAGCCACCTCCTTTAGGATCACCCCCAGATGCCTCCTCAGACCCTCTGGAATCCACCAAAAGGTCTGCCTCCAGTGCGAGCTCCCTGGGGTCAGAGAACTCACTTTCCACCAGGCGTTGGCATAGCTCTGGAAAACAGGGACTTACAATATGCTCTCCCACAATTGGATCACACAGCCCCACACAGGGGTTAACCAAACTATCCTTCACCTCACCATCCAGTGCCTCGCACACGTACCCCACACCACTCTCCTGAGATTGGCAAGACAGTATCTGACTGTCTCTGTCACTCAACCCACACTCTTCTGGGCGGTCTTCACACTCACACACCAGGACTTCAACCATGGGGGAACCCCTCTCCCTGCACCTCCCATCTAGAGTCAGTACAGTGTCCCTCCCACCACTAGGACTATGAACCCCTGTGCCAGTTCCCCAATCCACCTCAGGGACACTGCGCACCACTGGAGCTATCTCATATCCTTGAACCTCCTGGTGTATATTAACCCCTCCTTCAAGTGAGGTGCCACATCTCTGGGTGTGTGTACTACTCCCTCAGCACTAGATAACATAATTTTGCTGCCACCATCTGAGCTGGACTCCACCTCCAACTCAGCCAAGCTCACTTCCTGAGCTACACACATTTCTTTTTCAGCTAAGGCTTGCTCTATCTCCTCGCACTCCCGGTCTAGCTGCCTCAGCCTCCGGTCACGAGCACGAATCCGATTCCTCTCTTCACCAGCCAATCTTTCCCAAAATGTTTCCTCCTCAGGGCCACTGCCCTCTTGGTATTCTGGCTGGGGATCCTCCCCCTCAGATTCCTCCTCAGAGTCATCTGCTAGTGTTGCTTCCCAGCGTAGCACCTCATAGCTATGCAGGGTTGCCTCAAGATCCTGCTTTGTGGATCTCCTCTTCACAGGTAGCCCCCTCTCCTTGCAAAATACTTTTAGTTCCCTTATCTTGTAGATATTCAGGTGCCAAAAGTTGACTTCCATTTTGACGAGGCCCAACAGGTGCAACAACTAACCAGAGTTCCAATAACCAAAGTCCAAAGGGAAACAGGGAAAAATAGTATGTGGTTGCGTTTGGTCTGCACTCACTAGTAGTGTACACCAATCACTGTATATGAATCACAAATGCAAGTACAAATCCTCACCGCTGACCACCAATGTTAGATTTGGGGGTCTCTAGTTGGCAATGGTTTGCACCTTTGTCCAAATAGGGACCCTTGCGTCTAGTCAGGGTAAGGGGCTACACTCCTAAATAACCCCTGCTCACCCCCTTGGTAGCTTGGCACGAGCAGGCAGGCTTATCTCAGAGGCAGTGTGTAAAGCATTTGTGAACACATACAGTAATACAGTGAAAACACTACAAATGGACACTACACCAGTTTAGAAAAATAAGTAATCTTTACTAGACTTAACACAAGGTCAAACGACAAAAATCCACAATACTGTAATCAAAAATGAGTCTTTCAAAATGGTAGAAATAGCTTAGTTCAATGTAGATGGTAAATGCGACACTTTACTCTCAAAGTGCCTGGGATGCGTCACGCAATACAAACAAAAGGGTCGCAGGGAAGGTGATGCGCCGTTCCTTACACTCAGGGAGTGGATGCGTCGGTTCCTTACTGCTGCGCAGGGAGTTGAGGCTCGCTTCCTTACTGTGTGGGAGTTGATGCGTCGGTTTCTTACTGTGATCCGGTGCGATGCGACAAGATGGTGCCTCGATGCGATGACGATCCGGTGTGATGCGACAAAATGGCGTCTTGGTTACGGTGCGACAACGTAGATGCGATGCGTGCATATCCGACGGCCGTGCGGCGACTCAGTGAACTTCTGAACCGCGACAGGCCCTGCGACACGCTTCTCCGGTGATGCGATGGCGACCTCTGTGGCGGCGAAACGCTTCTCCGGTGATGCGACACGCTTCGACGGTGATGCGACGGCGAACAGCTGCGGCGGCACGCTTTGTCGGAAAAGCGGCGGCAACTGCTGCGGCGGCGACACACTTCTCCTTGTTGCGTCGCGCTTCCAGCTCTCAGCGACACGCACTCTTCTCAGAGGGCCCAACACAACAGCAGGCACCTCTTTGCAGGCAGAATTTCCAGCAAGGGAATTCAGGGGAGCTGGTGGGTGAAGTCTTGTATCCCTGAGACTTCAGGCAGGAGGCAAGCTCAATCTTCAAGCCCTAGGAGATCTTCTTCAAGATGATGAAAGTACACACAAAGTTCCTTTCTCTTTTCTTTGGCAATAAAGCAACCCCTGCAGGCCAACCCCAACAGCACAAAGGGGCAGTCTCCTCCTTCAGTTTCCTGGTTCTTCTCCTCAGCAAAGGTTTGTCTTGATTCCCAGAAGTGATCTAAAGCCCCAATATTTATACTCAAAAGTCTTTGTTCTCTGAAGGCAGAGAGTGTCTGTGCCTGACCAAAACCAGTTCTGTGCAGCTTCCTGGCAGGAGGTGGAGACAGCATTGTTTGAGAGCAGACCTGGCCCAGGTAGCTGAAAGGAAATCTCCTCCCCCTACTCTCTATTCTATGAGGTCTCAGGGGAGTGAAAGGAAATCCCCGCCCCTACTCTCTATTCTATGAGGGCTCAGGTCAGTGAAAGGAAGTCTCCTCCCCCCTACTCTCTATTCTATGTGGGTCCTATTCAGCCCAGCCCTGACCCATCAGACTGCTGCAGCCAAGACCCTCTACAGTCCCCTGTCACTCACAAACCAGACAGTGAATGCACAACCTTAGCAGAGGCACACTGGAAGGTTAAGCAAGAAAATACCTACTTTCTAAAAGCAGTATTTTCAAACACAGAATGTAAACATCACCCACACTAAAAGATGTATTTTAACATTATGAGTTCAGGCATACCAAACTCGAATTTCCACCTTGTTCCCTGGGTCAGTTAGGATTATAAGGTGTTATAATCAAACTGCCCATTCTGGCCTATGGGAGCAGGTAGCCTTGCAATAGTGAAAAACGAAATTGGCTGTAATTCACTATCAGGACATGCCACACACATCAGGGCATGTCCTACCTTTCACATACAATGCACCCTGCCCTAGGGCCTACCTTAGGGGTGACTAACATGTAGAAAAGGGAAGGTTTGGGGACTGGCAAGTGGGTGCACTTGCCAAGTCGACATGGCAGTCCCAGACTGCACACAGGCTCTGCAATGGCAGGTCTGAGCCATAGTTTACAAGCTGCTTCTGTGGGTGGCACAACCAGTGCTGCAAGCCCACCAGCAGCATTTGATTTACAGGCCCTGGGCACACACGGTGCACTGTACTAGGGTCTGACAAGTAAATCAAATAATCCAATCATGGAATCACTAATCCATAACAACATTTTATAAAGAGAGCATATGCACTTTAGCACTGATCAGCAGTGGTAAAGTGCCCAGAGTCATAAAACCAACAAAAACAGGTCAGAAACAATCCAGGAGGAAGGCAAAAAGTTCAGGGATGACCCTGCAAAAAGGGCCAAGTCCAACACCCGCCCTTCCCAAACCCCAGAAATTGCAGTGTATCTGCCCGATCTATCCTGCCATGTCTGTTGGAGCACAAAAGGGAGCGCCGTCCTGACTAGAATGCCCACCCCTCTAGACCCTGTCATGAATCCGGCATGGGTCAACAGTTTATATCCAAATCTATTAAGCGCTTTGCATGTGTTGCCCATCAGGTGCGTTTCCAGTAATAACACCACTTCTTGGTGCATGTCGTCGTATATATTGCATCACCATAGTTCGTTTAATATTATTACCTAGACCGTTAACGTTCCAGGTCATAATCACCAAGTCTCGCAATGGGAGGCCTGTGTCGTCAGTGTCGCCCGATTGTATCTGTGAGGGGGTCCCAACGTCATTGTTGTCATTATTCAAGCGTCCAATCTGTATAATTCTCATCACCTCATGTGTGAATGCCTGTGCTGCAATGGACCAACTGTTCTTCCTTCCCCCTACCTCAGTGTGTATTGTGCTCATGCCTTGCCTATAACATATTATTAACATACCAATTTGAAGCACCAACAAGAAAAACTCCCCCCCTCCCTGCTACCCTGCACTGTGGGCTATAAACTCCCCACCCCCCTCCCAATTTGCAGAGCACCTGTCGCCCCATAACTAAACCTACGAACTTTGGGTGGGCGTTAGCCGAATACTTACCCACCAGTATCGATCATCCTCCCCTTCTTAGAGCTGCCACATTTCTTTTGATTCTTAGTGACAGAACTGCGATGGAGAGTTGGTTTGCGCCTTCTACAGTTTCCAGTGCAGTCTGGCGTCTAGTCCTAATTTATTACTTTACTGTTTTAATGTAGTCCCACATTTCGGTAGCAAGAATATTGTCCCTGCTTCCCTTAACTCCAAGGGTCATATTGTTAATTTTAACGAGCGATCTTCCACCTATTGCTCAGTCTCTTGAACTATCTTGCGCATCATCTTGTTAAGGGGGCTTCTTAGGAGTCTCCATTTGCCCCATTCTGCCCCTCTGCTGCCGTGCTTGCATCTCCCTTCCTCCGTCGTTGTCTACCCTGCACTCACCATCTGTCGAGCCATTCCCATACCTCTTCTGAGGTGGCGAATCTCCACACTTTACCCTCTGCTGTCACTCGAAGAGTGGATGGAAAGAGCATCAAGTATGTAATGTCTTTTGCCCTCAGTGCTTTCTTTGCCTCAAGGAATGTTCTCCTCGCCTGCTGCACTTTTTGTAGTGAAATCAGGATAGAATGATATAGTAACATTGTCTATTTTAAGCGGTGGGGCTTTTTCAGGCCGCTTGAAGAATCACATCTCAATCCCGATAGTTAAAGATGCAGGCAATAATAGGGTGTGGTGGGGCTCCCGGTCTTGGTCTAATGCCCGGAATTCTGTGCGCTCCTTCCACGGAAAAGTGCTTGAATAGTCCCTTTGGTTGTAGCTTTTGCATCACTAAGTTTTCCACATAGAGGTCAACAGCAGGGCCCTTGCTCGCTTTGGTATTCCAATAATGCGTAGATTATTGCTGCAAGATCTTCCTTCCTGATCCTCCAGCCTGGCCTCCATATCTTTTGTCTTGGCGGTCAGTTCTTGTACACGTTTCTGGAGCGTTTTTGTGTCCACTACCAGCGTGCTTGTCACATTTTCAATCTCTTTTACTTTGGACCCCATATTTCTCAGATCCGCCCTTATCAGTGAGACCTCAGTGGTCACTGAGTCTATTTTCCCTGCCAGATCAGTTCGTACCCCCTGAATCACTTCTATAATATCCTGCAGGGTTGGTCCTTCAGTCTCAGGGGCGGCAGTCGTAGCACTGCCTATTGCTGCATCCGCAGTGTTGGTTTGCTCCTTGGGCTGCGCATATTTATCCAATTTCGTTTGCTGGGTGCCGCGGGGGCCTTTCCCACCCGTCATGTCTTGTTTTGGTCACATGCTCAGGGAGAACCCTTTGCCAAGTTGTAAAAGTGGGCGAGACAGGGGGAGAAGGTAAAGGGGGGAAACCCCTCTTAGGCTGGATCTCCGGATGGGATCCAGAAATTCCGATGGTCCCAGCAGTACTCGCCGCCGCCTGCACAGGAATGTTGGCGGTTCATGTCAGCCTGTCGGTCTTCCTGTCTGGATCCCCGGTTGTTGCCCCCTAGTTTGACTGATTCCCCCTCACAGTGTTCTTGACCTCCTCTGTTTCAGGGCCCATCCGTAGTTCCTGTTTCTTGTATAACAAGTCGCAGGATCAGCCGTGATCACTCCGTGCCCCACCAGTCTGCAGCTCTCCTGCCTCTTTATGCTCTTAGTCCCCTCCTTTCAGGCCCGGCCCACAACTGCACTGCTCCTGTAGCTGCGTGCCTTTGTTAGTTGTCTTCTTAATTCTTTGCATGTAGCCTGGGCTGACGCTTCCCCATGGTTCCAAATACTGGACCTTGGTGTCCGTGCTTCCTCGCCGCCGAATAACTTGCTCCGGCACTGTCCGCTGCTTCAGCATTGCTCCGACCCCTCCCGCCGCTCCCATCTTCGCTGTGCTCCCACTACTTGTTTTCTCGTGTCCGCTGCGCTCATTCACTCCCGCGTCCCGCCTGACCTGTGTAGTGTTTCTGCTGAGGATGTATGAGCCTCCGTCACGGCCAGTCCGCCTCTCCAACACAGGACCACCCCCGCGACTGTCGCAGCCGAGCGGGTCATCTCGCTGCTTTCAGCGAAGGTGTCGCCGCGTCACGGGCCGCACCTTACTTCATCTGCCATGCCAATCGGCTCCACCGATTGCGGCTCGGTCTACTTTTCAGCTCCCACAGGGGGTTTCGCTGCGGGGGCCAGCACACTTTGGCAGGTAGGGCGCGGGGCCCCGAATCTCACTGAATCGCTCCATCAGCAGCCGCCGCCCTTCCGGCTGTTTCGATCTTCTCGGCCGCTCAGCCTGCGCACCATCGCTTGTTTTTTCGCGGATGGCGGGAATCCTCTTTAGTCTCCGCACTCTTGATTTTTAAGGGTAGCGTTTGTCTCAGGCCACCATTCCTGCCCCGATCCACGGTGGGCAGCTCTCTTGAACAGGATAGTTACAGGATATTTGGGGGATATTCGATCGAGCCGGCGGAGCTCTTCTAGCCTGTATCCATTTTCGTTCGTGGCTAGCCATGCCCCCACACATCTTCAACTTTTAAACTGCCTGACTGGCCCCTTCCTAACAATTAAAATTTCCGAAAAGACCCAAAAAAATACAAGGTAACAGAAGCAAGACAGCAGAATAGAAAGACAGCAAACTAGGAACTGGAACCAAGGAAATGGGAAGAAAGGCAGGGACTGGAAAAGGATATACAGAAGGGGAGGCTACAAGGGTATACAAGAATAGGGCTGGTTCAGGAATCAGGAAAACAAAGTAGCATAGAAGGCAGTGCTGGAGCAGGAACTAGAATTGAGCAAAAGCTCAGGAGTCAAGGTAGCGTGCAGGCAGTGCTAGTTCAGAAACAAGGGAAACTGCTGCAGGTCAGGAACAAGGAATGCTAAGGCTCAGGAGTCAAGTTAGCAGTGCAGGCAGTGCTAGTTCAGGAACAAGGGAAACTGCTGCAGTTCAGGAACAAGGGATAATTAAAGCTCAGGAAACACTGGAAACAAGGATAGCAAAAAGCTCAGGAAGCACTGGAAACAAGGGTCGGTCTCACTGGTACACAGCTACAATGACCAACCTTGGCCTGAAGGGAGCTGGGGCTTAAAAGAGCTCACAGTAATCACATGCATCAGGTGTGAGCAGGCTAGCAGCAGCCAGCCACAGGTGAACTATATTCCTCCACCCATCCTTGGCCTGCAGGGGTGGAGACGGAGCAGTGAGCAGGGAATTCTAGGTAATGGAGTTTCCAGCATGAGCAGACTTGCTTCCACAAAACCCAGCACGGATTGGGAATGGATGTCAATTCCCAAATGGTGTCCAAATACCTGGAAGTCAGGATATGCAAGCAGGGTAGTGTCTGGAAGCATATTAGAACACAGGTAAATCACAATATGCACCCCTATGGTGGTGGGCACGAGAGTGCAGGGAGCGAATCGTGACATACATGGACTTGCCTGTCGGGCGAGTGGCTATAATTCTCTATGGGGACTGTGAGGCATAGAGTTGGCCTATTCCACCAGAATCAACAATGCTGGCTACTGTAGTGAGTGCCACTGAGGGACAACATGGGGAAATCCAAAGGGATAAGCTCCCCATACTGGTTGCGCAAGGTACCGTCCTGGGCCCTTGTCAGACCTCAGCATTCACAACAAGATGAGGGTGGAGGAACTCTGCGGACCACACAGGGAAATTCAGTGAGATACTGGCAGCCATCTTGGACATTAAATCTATCCTGGAGCCCAAACTAGATGCCCTCATGATCGACATAGGCCTCATTCACGCTGATCATAAGAAATTGAATTAGAGGGTGGACGTAAAGATGCACAATCCCACACCCAAGCTCTCCAGGAGGAAGAATGCAAACTGCGGCAGTGAATAGATGATGCAGAAGGACGGTCTTCCCGAAACAACATCCGCAAGTTGGCCTGCCCGAGTGAGCAGAAGGACTCAGAATGGAGTTCTTCTTGGAAGACTTGTTGATCAACGAGACCTTAGGGGGGCAACCAATCCAACTTGTTTCAGTAGCAAGGGTACATAGGGTGCTGCCTCATCTTCCACCCCAGGAGCACCAACTAAACCAGTGGTCACCCATCTGTTTAACTACCAGGACAGAGACAACATTTTACAGGTGACTAGGGCACAGGGACCCTGGCAAGTAGATAACGCCAAGGTCACCAGATTACACATCTGAGGTCTAAAGGAAGAGATAATCCTTCTACAGACTAAAGCAACATCTCAGAGACTGCAACTTCTGCTATGCTTTATTGGTACTGGACAAACTAAAGAAGACACCAGGACTCTACCAGGTTTTTCACTTCTCCAGATGATGCCTGGACCTGGCTGGAGAGCAGAGGAAAGGCAGACTCAGAAGATAAGTGAGACGACCCCAGTGGATGGAGGACTGTGCCGGAGGTGCCAAAGAAGGAATAGAATGAAAAATGCCCCATCCAAGAAGATCGGCAGGGAGTGAACAGAGGTAGTTGCAGAGGTAGAGCACCGCACTGGTACACCCCCACAATTGCCAGACAGGTATTCCATGGAGGCTTTCCCGGCACATAGCTATGGGTATATGGATACGAACTCCACACCCAGGGTACAGTCTGGGGTATTCATATGGACGGGAGGTGGTATACAGTGTCTCTTTTTGCTCTGGAACAGAACACATGATATTCCGGACACTTCTAGAGTTCTCGAGGCTCTATTAATACACAGTAGGGCTAGTGGGTGGTGCTGGGCCTCTGCAGAGCAGTTCAGGAGTCGGAGAAACTGGATTTGACTTGACTAAAGAGGAAATGGGAAGATTTGGGACTCAAATTCACAGACACACACTGGGGACACTGCCTCTCATTGTTCAAGGGGGTCTCACATAATGCACACTTAAAATCCACACAGTTTAGCTACCTGCACCGTTCATACTTGACCCCAGCATGCGTCACACGGATGTACCCAACAGTTTCCCACTGTTGCCCCAGTTGGGAAGAAATGGACAAAGATTCCTACCACATGGTGTGGCTTTGCCCACAAATTACGGGATACTGGGCTGAGGTGACAATGGAGTTATCCGAGATAGTGGATAGAACCGATTGTAGCCGATCCAGCACATTATCTGTTGAGACTTGTGAAGCGCACCAAAACCACAAAAAAACGTGCATATGTTTCTAGACCTCACTTTAGTATTAGCGAATCGCCGACTAGATATGGCTTGGAAATCTCCCACACGCCCTCCGTTCACCAGATGGCTCGAAGATGTACAGCAGAACTTGACTCAATCGCCAAGTACTCAGGCCTCATAAGTAACCTTACAGCATCACTACATTGTGAGGGGCTCCTAAGGGAGGTGGGAGCCAAAACTGATGAGAGACCACCTTGCCTCTCTATTACACATTTCAGGCCTCTTACACCACCGGATGCACTCACCACATACAGATTTAGGTCGAGCCTCTAAACGTGACCAGTCCCCCCACCCCCTTGCGCATGTCTTTGGACTAGGCCTGGGCAGTAAATTCCGTTCCGCTCGCGGAATTTGCAGAATTTGGGTAATTTTGCGTTCCGCGGAGAACGCGAAATTGCCAAAAATTCCGCGATCCGCGACTTCGCGGAGTTTTTTGCTTGTTCGCGCTTTCAAAATGTGTGTTCGCGAGATATTTCTCCCCGAGCACGCAAACAGCGTTTGCGAACAGGAAAAAAGCATCGCGAATGGGCAGAACAAGCAATTCCGCGTGTTCGCGGAACTTTTGCGTGCTCGCGGAGATTTTTTACCATTTCGCGGAGCTTTGCGTAGCGCGACTACGCAAATTCCGCCCACCCTTACTTTGGACCCCTAACAGATATTAAGGCTATGCTTACCTGTGGGTGTATTCCTCCCCCCCTTATTATAATACTGGTAGACATGCCGACTCTGACGCACCTCCACCGCCCAGTCAAATGGGCGCTTTCCTTTTGGTTCTGTATAAAGTTTTCTTTCTCACTACCGGTGTTTTCTTTGAACTGTGGAGAGAAGATGGCAAGTTGCACTGTAGCACGATAAACATAATGCCTTATAAGTATGATGACTCTCATGCAAGCATTTACAGTGAAGACATGTTATGTTGCTGCAAAAATTAATCAAGACATACGGAAGAAAAACTTTAAGTAAGCATTGCGCCCATTGGGCCTCTGTACAATCCTGGCCAACAACGGCTTCCCACCCTTCCTTTAGCATCAGGAGGAATGGGCCTGACCTATGTTGTGAAGCTCTGTAAAGGCCTGTCACTGCTGGTCTGGCTCGTCACTGCTAGTCTGGCTCATCAATGCTGGTCTGGCACGTCACTTCTGGTCTGGCTCGTCACTGCTAGTCATAGCTCATCACTGCTGGTCTGGCTCGTCTCTGCTGGTCTGGCTCATCACTGCTTGTCTGGCTCGTCACTGCTGGTCTGGCACGTCACTGTTGGTCTGGCTCGTCAGTGCTGGTCTGGTTCGTCACTGCTGGTCTGGCTCATAATTTCTGGTCTGGCTCGTCACTGCTAGTCTGGCACATAACTGCTGGTCTAGCATGTAACTGCTGGTCTGGCTCATTACTGCAGGTCTGGCTCGTAATTGCTTGTCTGGCTCGTCACTGCGTATCTGGCTCGTCACTGCTTGTCTGGCTCGTCACTGCTTGTCTGGCTCGTCACTGCTGGTCTGGCTCGTCACTGCTGGTCTGGCTCGTCCGTGTGTAAGAATCGTCGGGCGAGGAGGCAATAACCAGACCCAGTGAGAGAGTAAAAGGCAGCTTTATTAGGACAGGTATGCACATCAATATTTACAGAATAGAAATCATTGTCTCACTAATACAATAACATATCCTAACACCCACCCCCAACCTTAAGATAAAATCCCCAAACCATTTTTACAAGATACAATCCTAACCATCCCCTTTCTTTCATCCCCTCACCTTCACACATGCCTCATCCATCGCTCCCCTGTGTTCCCTCTGCCCGCACCTACTCTGCAATGCCCCCAACCCTTGCGGCCTGTCTCAAGCTCCTTGATTTCTGCCACCTGTCCAAGCGACTTCTAGAGAACTGGAGACTAAGACCTCCCAGCTAACCTCTAAATAATCAATAAATAAATAATTGAACTAGGGAGGGAGGGAGGGCAAACCACTTTAATTATCCCTCCTCAGATCACAGCATCGGAATGACGCCACTAACACCTACGCACCTAACGAAACTCAAGGCCCGCCCCTCGCATACCTTAACCTATCACAGTCCCTGCTAGGTCTGGACTCTACCACCCACCCGAAGCTGCCCGGGGAGTGGACACCCTGCGGATGCCACCTCCAGGAGCCCCCATCGGGCGAGGAGGCAATAACTGGAACGAGTGAGAGAGTAAAAGGGCGCTTTATTAGGACAGGTATGCCGATCAATATTTACAGAATATAAATCATCGCCTCACTAATACAATATCATATCCTAACACCCACCCCCACCCTTGAGATAAAATCTCCAAACCATTCTTACAAGATACAATCCTCACCATCCCCTTTCTTTCATCCCCTCACCTTCACACATGCCTTATCCATCGCTCCCCTGTGTTCCCTCTGCCCGCACCTAGTCTGCAATGCCCCCAAACCTTCCAGCCTGTCTCAAGCTCCTCAATTTCTGCCACCAGGAAAAAACCCAGCAAAGGCGTTTTCCTTCCCCCCTCCCCAAAAATAAGATCAGACCAAACCACCACCCCAGGCCTATTCCACCATTGATGTAAAGAGGAGAAAAAACTAAGGAAAAGGATCAAAATTTCATGTCTGTCGCCAGAACAGTTAGTTCCGACATACAACCAGCGCTATTGAAAAAAACAGCCCAAAACCTGTTGACACCATGTATTAATAGCCAAGGTTAAAGCTAACTTTTCCCTAATGTTGAGTAAATACAACTCATTACCTATGAATGACAGGTGAACACCATCCTGCCTAAAAAATTGAAAATCTTCTTTCTTTATATCAGTATGTTCTAACCAGCTTAAACTATTTATGCTGCAAAAACGATGCATTTCCTATTAACTTTGCCTTTAGCCCTTTCTATTGCAGTTCATTTTTCAGCATCCCTCCAGACTCTCCTTGGTACCAAAGCAGTCAATATTATCTTCGTTCCAGCCCAGGATTTGACCACCACTTCTAAATCTTTCTTCATCTCCTTGATCAACCCCAAGCCTGACAATTGCACCAAGTCATTTTTCCCAACATGTAATAGCAAAACATCTGGACACTTTCTAACTGAAATCAAATTGGATAACGAGGGTAACAGTTGTCCCCATTTCATGCCCCCCTTTCCCTACCAATCACTCTTGATTTAATCGCTGAGGAAACCCAAATTCTTTTCGAATGGCCGCTTTTCCGCTTGTTTCTCTGCCCACTTAATAAAAAGAGTGTCCAATTATCCAAATAGAAAAGAACGCCACTGCAGGCCCTGCCACGCAACCTGCAAAAAAACAGGAGTTAACAAATATATAAAAGCTAAGTATCTTGAATGTTCCTAATGTATCTCAAACAGCAATCCGAAGACCATCAACCTAGTTTCTTAACATCAACCAGGGAGAAACCTAATCTCGCTGCTTCAGAAGCAGCTCCAATTCCGAAAGAATAAGTTCCAAAACGAAAAGGATTTTCCCTAATATGAAAAAGTACTTTCCTCATCACTCCCAGCACCTGTGATGCTGTAAGCCGTGTATCGTATTGGTGTTTGAACACAAATCCTGACTGCTCCCCCAGCCACCTGGAATTGTTGCCAGGCTACCACTGGGCATATTATGGCACTTATTTTTTTAAGCATTACTTTAGAACCTTTTCCTGTCTGATCTGTCTTAGAGCGTTCTAAAATTATTTGAATAGATTCTTCTGAAGCAGCCACATCTTCAACTTTTTTTTTGTAATTCTTTTTATTGTAAGGAAAAGACAATCATGCATAGTACATTGACACAAATACAGGTCAGAATTCCTTGCCATGCATTCCTCCTGCTGGAGGCCTTCCCAACCACCCCCCTCATTTGCATGTCTCCGTTCAATAGTTATCAACAGCTATTCTTACAATGCATTCACCAAGTCGTTGTTGTCCCCTTCTTAATTTACAAATGGTCTTCATCTCATGATTGCAATCCTCTATATTTAGCCCATGCTCCCCATATTTTGTCCCTTTTTCATGGGCAGCCTCGCCCCTGATAAATTGTTTTCTTTGCTGTACAACACCAATCAAGATCTTGCTCCCATTCCTTCACCGTTGGTGGTTGTGGCTTCCCCCTTGCTCTGGCAATATTTCTTTTGGCAACTATGTCTGCTAGCATCAACCAAAGTCCGGTATGTTTTAGCCAAGCAGTTTCTCCCGTAACACAAAGAAGGTGCCATCGGGCCTCCATTGGAACCTCCTGCCCCATCACTCTAGACATCACTGCTACCACTGCCCCCCAGAATCTCTGCAATCTTGGGCAAGTCCATATTGTGTGGAAAAAGGTGCCTATTTCCCCGCAACCCCTTGCACATTTGTCAAAGTCACATTTACCCATTGTATAGAGTAGTGATCTAGTGGTGTAGGATCTGTGTATTATTCTGATCTGTATCAGTCGGAAGGGTGCCCTAATAGCTACCTCCCTGTGTAACTTCCATCCAATCATCGCCCTCTAGTATCCCAACATATGTTTCTCATTTTTCCCTAAGGGCCAATAATGGGTCCGGAGCATTGTTCATACTTTTTTTTATATATTAGGGATGTTGCTTTATTCGATATTGGGTCTGCCAGTATTCCATCTTCAAGGGGAGCTACCCAAGATACTCGATACCCAGGAGTGCCCACGTGTCAAATCATTTTAGTTCACGCACCTCCTTCAGAAGATCGCTGTCCCATAGTGGGGTGCGTTCCATTAATCTGCCCTCCCAGCCTAGAGATTTGGTCGCCTCCCTCCATACTCTCACTGTTGTCTGTGTGTGTGCCGACGTCTACCTGATGTTTTTTTTACATATAAGGCTTCAAGGTAGCCTCTTAGTCCCATCGCCCAGTGATCTACTCGGTATGCCGGCTCATCCCTTCCCGCAGAAACCCAGTCGTCAAGCGCAACTAATTGAGGCGCCAAGTAATATTTACGTATTTCAAGGACGGCAATTCCCCCATCGTATGGCCCTCTCTGTAGCCTGTTTAGTGCTATTTTGGGGCTACCTCCGTCCCAAAGCAATAATCGTATCTCTGCGTCTATCTTTTGGAAATATCCCAATGGTATCGTGTATGGGGTGTTCTACCGGATCTACAGCAGGCGTGGTAGCGCTATCATTTTAAAAATGGCTGCTCGCCCCATCAGTGAGAGTGGCAATTTTCGCCAATGTGCCACATTGTTCCGCAGTCTGTGAAGCTGAGGGGCTAGATTGTCACATTGAACTCGTTCTCTGTCTGAGAAATCACCATTCCCAGGTACTTGAATTTAGTTTTGAGCAGTAGTGCTTCCCCTATGCTCATGAGTGTAGGCGCCTCCCTGTTAGTACAAATATTATTGACTTGTCCCAATTTATTTGATACCCTAAGTAGCTGCCGAACAACTGAAATATGTGTAGCGTCCGGTGCATCATGGAACAGGGCCTGGTGGCATATAGGAGTATGTCATCAGCGTAGAGTGAGATCCTCTCTTCCCATTCTCCCACAACCAGTATGCCCCTTATCAACTGGTAGTTCCTAATCCATGATGCCAGTGGTTCCAGTGCTAATGCGTACAGCATGGGTGAGAGCAGGCATCCCTGCCTCGTACCCTTATGCAGCTTCACTTGCCTCGAGACTACTCCGTTGACCCTTACCCTGGCCAGTGGGTCTGTATATAATAATTTAATCCAGGCCCGGAAATTGGGGCCGAAGCCAAAGTGCTCCAGCACCGCAAATAAATATTGCCATTTTATACTGTCAAATGCCATCCAGGCGTCCAGAGACAGCAGTACGGCATCTTCCTTCAAGTGAGTCCGAGCTACGTGCTGTACCCCATATAGACGCCTTCAATTCAGCCTAGTGCTTCTCCTGGACATGAAACCAGATTGATCCAGATAGATCAACCCCGTTATTACTTTGGTAAGTCTGGTTGCTACAATCTTGGCTAGCACCTTCACCTCTACGTTTAGCAAGTAGATAGGCCTATATGAAGAGCAATCCTCCAAAGGTTTACCCTGTTTTGGAATAACCACTATTGTAGCCACTCTCTGGTCTTCCGGCAGACCGCCCTGTTGTAGCGCTTCCTCAAACATGTTGAGCATGTGGGGGGCCACCAGTGTCGTCACTCCCTTATATAATTCGATCAGTATACCGTTTGGCCCCGACGCCTTAACCGACTGCCGTGAGCCTAATGCTCCACAAACCTCCTCTACCGAAATATCATTGTCCAGATTCTCACCGTCCTTCTGCTTGAGGGTTGGGAGACGTACGTCAGTTAGACATTCTATACAGTCGATCTCTGTGCGTGACGTCGTGGATTTATATAACTGCTCATAATAGGACGCGAACGCCTCAGCTATAGTTTCTCCTGTAGTACAGGTCTCACCCTTCAGGTTATTGACCCTCAACACTCAGTTTCTCTCCCTGTCTCTCTTCTCAACCCATGCCAATACCTTTGTGGCCTTGTCTCCTATATCATAAATTCGCCGCTGAGTTGCCTTCGCATAATCCCTTGCCTTCCCCTCCACGCAGCTCCTGCTGTTTTAGCCGTATCTGGTGGGCAACCCGCTCTTGGGGTTCTGTCGAAGTTGCGAGATTCTTTTCTAGTTGCACTAGCTCTCATTCAATCGTTTCATACTGAAGTTTCTTTTCTTTGTTCCACACCCCTGCCAGTGCCTGCACCTGTCCCCTTATTACCGCTTTATACGCCTCCCAGATCACCACCGGTGAGTTGACCGACCACAGATTGTCACTGAAATAATACTGTGTGTGGTCTTGTATCTTATCTTTTATCTGATTATTTTTCAGGAGCCAAGGGTCAATGCGAGGCGGTAGGATACTTGTCCCAATGGGGCCCATTAATCTAACCTCCACTGGGGAGTGGTCGGAGATCCCTCGCGCCTTGTGCATTGCTCCGCGAAAACTACCTGCCGTGTTATGTTGTGTTAGAATATAGTCAAGCCGGTAGTACCCACGATGAGAAGCCGAAAAGTAAGAATATTGCCTAGACGGGAGGTTATGTGCGCGCCAAATGTCCAGTAGTCCCAATGCATCTATAAACGTCTTTAGTGTGCCTACCCCTCCCTCACTCCTTGCGTTCGACAACCTGTCCATGGCGGGATCTATCGCTGCATTCAGGTCTCCACCCATCACTAGTGTTCCTATCGGGAATTTTAACAACAATGTGCTCAGTTCAGGCAGGACTTCTGCGTGCAACTTGGGCGGGATGTACACCGAACATAGGTTGACGACCCGGTGTTAGATTTAGGGGTCTCTAGTTGGCAATGGTTTGCACCTTTGTCCAAATAGGGACCCTTGCGTTTAGTCAGGGTAAGGGGCTACACTCCTAAATAACCCCTGCTCACCCCCTTGGCAGCTTGGCACGAGCAGGCAGGCTTATCTCAGAGGCAGTGTGTAAAGCATTTGTGAACACATACAGTAATACAGTGAAAACACTACAAATGGACACTACACCAGTTTAGAAAAATAAGTAAACTTTACTAGACTTAACACAAGGTCAAACGACAAAAATCCACAATACTGTAATCAAAAATGAGTCTTTAAAATGGTAGAAATAGCTTAGCTCAATGTAGATGGTAAATGCGACACTTTACTCTCAAAGTACCTGGGATGCGTCACGCAATACAAACAAAAGGGTCGCAGGGAAGGTGATGCGCCGTTCCTTACACTCAGGGGAGTGGATGCGTTGGTTCCTTACTGCTGCGCTGGGGAGTTGAGGCTTGCTTCCTTACTGTGTGGGGAGTTGATGCGTCGGTTTCTTACTGTGATCCGGTGCGATGCGACAAGATGGCGCCTTGATGCGATAACGATCCGGTGCGATGCGACAAAATGGCGTCTTGGTTACGATGCGACAACGTAGATGCGATGCGTGCATGCCCGACGGCCGTGCTGCGACTCGGTGAACTTCTGAGCTGCGACAGGCCCTGCGACACGCTTCTCCGGTGATGCGACGGCGACCTCTGCGGCGGCGGCACGCTTCTCCGGTGATGCGACACACTTCGTCGGTGATGCAACGGCGAACAGCTGCGGCGGCGGCACGCTTCTTCGGCAATGCAACGGCAACTGCTACGGCGGCGACACGCTTCTCCTTGTTGGGTCGCGCTTCCAGCTCCCAGCGACATGCAGTCTTCTCAGAGGGCCCAACACAACAGCAGGCACCTCTTTGCAGGCAGAATTTCCAGCAAGGGAACTCAGGGGAGCTGGTGGGTGAAGTCTTGTATCCCTGAGACTTCAGGCAGGAGGCAAGCTCAATCTTCAAGCCCTTGGAGATCTTCTTCAAGATGATTAAAGTACACACAAAGTTCCTTTCTCCTTTCTTTGGCAATAAAGCAACCACTGCAGGCCAACCCCAACAGCACACAGCACAGGGGCAGTCTCCTCCTTCAGTTTCCTGATTCTTCTCCTCAGCAAAGGTTCGTCTTGATTCCCAGAAGTGATCTAAAGTCTTGGGGTCTGGGCCCCAATATTTATACTCAAAAGTCTTTGTTCTCTGAAGGCAGAGAGTGTCTGTGCCTGACCAAAACCAGTTCTGTGCAGCTTCCTGGCAGGAGGCGGAGACAGCATTGTTTGAGAGCAGACCTGGCCCAGGTAGCTGAAAGGAAATCTCCTCCCCCTACTCTCTATTCTATGAGGTCTCAGGGGAGTGAAAGGAAATCCCCGCCCCTACTCTCTATTCTATGAGGGCTCAGGTCAGTGAAAGGAAGTCTCCTCCCCCTACTCTCTTTTCTATGTGGGTCCTATTCAGCCCAGCCCTGACCCATCAGACTGCTGGAGCCAAGACCCTCTCCAGTCCCTGTCACTCACAAACCAGAAAGTGAATACACAACCTTAGCAGAGGCACACTGGAAGGTTAGGCAAGAAAACACATACTTTCTAAAAGTAGTATTTTCAAACACAGAATGTAAAAATCACCCACACTAAAAGATGTATTTTAACATTCTGAGTTCAGGCATACCAAACTCGAATTTCTACCTTGTTCCCTGGGTCAGTTAGGATTATAAGGTGTTATAATCAAACTGCCCATTCTGGCCTATGGGAGCAGGTCGCCTTGCAATAGTGAAAAACGAAATTGGCTGTAATTCACTATCAGGACATGCCACACACATCAGGGCATGTCCTACCTTTCACATACAATGCACCCTGCCCTAGGGCCTACCTTAGGGGTGACTAACATGTAGAAAAGGGAAGGTTTGGGGACTGGCAAGTGGGTGCACTTGCCAAGTCGACATGGCAGTCCCAGACTGCACACAGGCTCTGCAATGGCAGGCCTGAGCCATAGTTTACAAGCTGCTTCTGTGGGTGGCACAACCAGTGCTGCAAGCCCACCAGCAGCATTTGATTTACAGGCCCTGGGCACACACGGTGCACTGTACTAGGGTCTGACAAGTAAATCAAATAATCCAATCATGGAATCACTAATCCATAACAACATTTTATAAAGAGAGAATATGCACTTTAGCACTGATCAGCAGTGGTAAAGTGCCCAGAGTCATAAAACCAACAAAAACAGGTCAGAAACAATCCAGGAGGAAGGCAAAAAGTTCAGGGATGACCCTGCAAAAAGGGCCAAGTCCAACACAACCCCCTTCCAGCCTAAACGCAGGGTAGATCAATCACTACCTTGATGGGCTTCCCTGCTTTGGGCGATAGAACATGGACCCTGGCCCGCAACAGCAGGGGCATATTCCAGTTCTACGCCAATCTGAACCTATCTGGATCCCTCTGTGCATACTCTCAGGGCCCACTAAGCTAATCCATGGGGAACCCTTCTCCTCACCTGTGGACACCATCTGTGCAGCACCTAACCTTAGCTTGCTCACAGGTGTGTTCCAACAGACAGACAGTACCCACATGGCCAACACAGAGGTGTGGCCCAGTCCACCCCAGGGGTGTGACTCCTGTCCCCCCCCCAGGGGACACTCTGTCCATCCGGACAGCAAGCCACAGTGGCCACTGACAGCTGTCAGTGATGAGAACCAGGCCCCAGGCCTTTCATGGTTCTCCAACCTCTGTGGCATCAGAGAGCGGGGGCAGTTGCCCCAGGTGCCTGGCACCCTTGGTCCACTCTCCCTCCTGTCAGGTCAGGTATGACATCCTGTCACTGACCCACCAGCCCCGGGCCTGTGCCCGGTGGCTGGACAGGAACCTGGGGTGGGATTTCCCACACCCGGTCCTCCTCCTTGGGGCTCTGCACCCTCCCACCTGGAGCGGTACCCTCTTCCAGAATTGTCAGGGCACCTGGGGCAGGTGTCCTGCACAACTCGCCCACCAGTTCAGGGGTTCTATCCTGCAACTGGAATCCCAACCTGGGATCTAAACCCTCAGGTTGCACCGGGGTCAGAGGTGAGGGCTCCCTCCCTCTGCACCCCTTTCCAGAGTTCTGCACCCTCCCACCTGGAGTGGTACCCCCAGAAGCTACATCGGTCAGGACACTGCTTACAGTTGTCCTTCCCTCCAGGTCAGGCATACCCTGCAACTGGCCTCCCAACCCAGGGACGGAACCCTGCGGTTGAACAATTGCCCGGCGCACCAGGACTTCCTGGGGAACACATATGCCCCCCAAGGGTGACACATAACTCATGTGTCGTGTGACAGTCTGCCTGGCGTAGATCTCCCGACCCCTGTCCATCTGACAGTGCGTGAGGATCCCCCAGGACAGAAGTGGTGTCACCATGGTCATTCATTGGTGACTCAGCCCTTCTGGCTGGCCCCTGACCCACTGGTTCTTCCACTGGGGACTCTTTCCCACTCAAACCCCTCAATCTGGCCTTCTGCACCCTCCACTTAGGAGTGGTACTGCCAGACACCAGAACTGAGGGAGGCCTGCTTACAGACACTCCCAGTTCACCTGACATTAGGAGATCCCCCTCAATGGACGGCCCCTCAGGACAGCCTAGGCTCCCTACCTGGTGTTCCCTTAAGGAGCCATCCAGGCCCTAAGACTGAGGTTGGGCACTATCGGTACAGATTCCAGTCTCACTCCTTCTCCTCGAAGACAGGATGTGAGGCCCTACACCCCTCCCACTACAATGGGACCTAGCTGGGCTACCACCGCCCTCCCCACCTCACTTGGTTGGGGGAAACCTGAGCCACCTCCTTTAGGATCACCCCCAGATGCCTCCTCAGACCCTCTGGAATCCACCAAAAGGTCTGCCTCCAGTGCGAGCTCCCTGGGGTCAGAGAACTCACTTTCCACCAGGCGTTGGCATAGCTCTGGAAAACAGGGACTTACAATATGCTCTCCCACAATTGGATCACACAGCCCCACACAGGGGTTAACCAAACTATCCTTCACCTCACCATCCAGTGCCTCGCACACGTACCCCACACCACTCTCCTGAGATTGGCAAGACAGTATCTGACTGTCTCTGTCACTCAACCCACACTCTTCTGGGCGGTCTTCACACTCACACACCAGGACTTCAACCATGGGGGAACCCCTCTCCCTGCACCTTCCATCTAGAGTCAGTACAGTGTCCCTCCCACCACTAGGACTATGAACCCCTGTGCCAGTTCCCCAATCCACCTCAGGGACACTGCGCACCACTGGAGCTACCTCATATCCTTGAACCTCCTGGTGTATATTAACCCCCTCCTTCAAGTGAGGTGCCACATCTCTGGGTGTGTGTACTACTCCCTCAGCACTAGATAACATAATTTTGCTGCCACCATCTGAGCTGGACTCCACCTCCAACTCAGCCAAGCTCACTTCCTGAGCTACACACATTTCTTTTTCAGCTAAGGCTTGCTCTATCTCCTCGCACTCCCGGTCTAGCTGCCTCAGCCTCCGGTCACGAGCACGAATCCGATTCCTCTCTTCACCAGCCAATCTTTCCCAAAATGTTTCCTCCTCAGGGCCACTGCCCTCTTGGTATTCTGGCTGGGGATCCTCCCCCTCAGATTCCTCCTCAGAGTCATCTGCTAGTGTTGCTTCCCAGCGTAGCACCTCATAGCTATGCAGGGTTGCCTCAAGATCCTGCTTTGTGGATCTCCTCTTCACAGGTAGCCCCCTCTCCTTGCAAAATACTTTTAGTTCCCTTATCTTGTAGATATTCAGGTGCCAAAAGTTGACTTCCATTTTGACGAGGCCCAACAGGTGCAACAACTAACCAGAGTTCCAATAACCAAAGTCCAAAGGGAAACAGGGAAAATAGTATGTGGTTGCGTTTGGTCTGCACTCACTAGTAGTGTACACCAATCACTGTATATGAATCACAAATGCAAGTCCAAATCCTCACCGCTGACCACCAATGTTAGATTTGGGGGTCTCTAGTTGGCAATGGTTTGCACCTTTGTCCAAATAGGGACCCTTGCGTCTAGTCAGGGTAAGGGGCTACACTCCTAAATAACCCCTGCTCACCCCCTTGGTAGCTTGGCACGAGCAGGCAGGCTTATCTCAGAGGCAGTGTGTAAAGCATTTGTGAACACATACAGTAATACAGTGAAAACACTACAAATGGACACTACACCAGTTTAGAAAAATAAGTAATCTTTACTAGACTTAACACAAGGTCAAACGACAAAAATCCACAATACTGTAATCAAAAATGAGTCTTTCAAAATGGTAGAAATAGCTTAGTTCAATGTAGATGGTAAATGCGACACTTTACTCTCAAAGTGCCTGGGATGCGTCACGCAATACAAACAAAAGGGTCGCAGGGAAGGTGATGCGCCGTTCCTTACACTCAGGGGAGTGGATGCGTCGGTTCCTTACTGCTGCGCAGGGGAGTTGAGGCTCGCTTCCTTACTGTGTGGGGAGTTGATGCGTCGGTTTCTTACTGTGATCCGGTGCGATGCGACAAGATGGTGCCTCGATGCGATGACGATCCGGTGTGATGCGACAAAATGGCGTCTTGGTTACGGTGCGACAACGTAGATGCGATGCGTACATATCCGACGGCCGTGCGGCGACTCAGTGAACTTCTGAACCGCGACAGGCCCTGCGACACGCTTCTCCGGTGATGCGACGGCGACCTCTGTGGCGGCGAAACGCTTCTCCGGTGATGCGACACGTTTCGACGGTGATGCGACGGCGAACAGCTGCGGCGGCGACACACTTCTCCTTGTTGCGTCGCGCTTCCAGCTCTCAGCGACACGCACTCTTCTCAGAGGGCCCAACACAACAGCAGGCACCTCTTTGCAGGCAGAATTTCCAGCAAGGGAATTCAGGGGAGCTGGTGGGTGAAGTCTTGTATCCCTGAGACTTCAGGCAGGAGGCAAGCTCAATCTTCAAGCCCTAGGAGATCTTCTTCAAGATGATGAAAGTACACACAAAGTTCCTTTCTCCTTTCTTTGGCAATAAAGCAACCCCTGCAGGCCAACCCCAACAGCACAAAGGGGCAGTCTCCTCCTTCAGTTTCCTGGTTCTTCTCCTCAGCAAAGGTTTGTCTTGATTCCCAGAAGTGATCTAAAGCCCCAATATTTATACTCAAAAAGTCTTTGTTCTCTGAAGGCAGAGAGTGTCTGTGCCTGACCAAAACCAGTTCTGTGCAGCTTCCTGGCAGGAGGTGGAGACAGCATTGTTTGAGAGCAGACCTGGCCCAGGTAGCTGAAAGGAAATCTCCTCCCCCTACTCTCTATTCTATGAGGTCTCAGGGGAGTGAAAGGAAATCCCCGCCCCCTACTCTCTATTCTATGAGGGCTCAGGTCAGTGAAAGGAAGTCTCCTCCCCCCTACTCTCTATTCTATGTGGGTCCTATTCAGCCCAGCCCTGACCCATCAGACTGCTGGAGCCAAGACCCTCTACAGTCCCCTGTCACTCACAAACCAGACAGTGAATGCACAACCTTAGCAGAGGCACACTGGAAGGTTAAGCAAGAAAATACCTACTTTCTAAAAGCAGTATTTTCAAACACAGAATGTAAACATCACCCACACTAAAAGATGTATTTTAACATTATGAGTTCAGGCATACCAAACTCGAATTTCCACCTTGTTCCCTGGGTCAGTTAGGATTATAAGGTGTTATAATCAAACTGCCCATTCTGGCCTATGGGAGCAGGTAGCCTTGCAATAGTGAAAAACGAAATTGGCTGTAATTCACTATCAGGACATGCCACACACATCAGGGCATGTCCTACCTTTCACATACAATGCACCCTGCCCTAGGGCCTACCTTAGGGGTGACTAACATGTAGAAAAGGGAAGGTTTGGGATCTGGCAAGTGGGTGCACTTGCCAAGTCGACATGGCAGTCCCAGACTGCACACAGGCTCTGCAATGGCAGGTCTGAGCCATAGTTTACAAGCTGCTTCTGTGGGTGGCACAAACAGTGCTGCAAGCCCACCAGCAGCATTTGATTTACAGGCCCTGGGCACACACGGTGCACTGTACTAGGGTCTGACAAGTAAATCAAATAATCCAATCATGGAATCACTAATCCATAACAACATTTTATAAAGAGAGCATATGCACTTTAGCACTGATCAGCAGTGGTAAAGTGCCCAGAGTCATAAAACCAACAAAAACAGGTCAGAAACAATCCAGGAGGAAGGCAAAAACGTTCAGGGATGACCCTGCAAAAAGGGCCAAGTCCAACACCCGGCCTTCCCAAACCCCAGAAATTGCAGTGTATCTGCCCGATCTATCCTGCCATGTCTGTTGGAGCACAAAAGGGAGCGCCGTCCTGACTAGAATGCCCACCCCTCTAGACCCTGTCATGAATCCGGCATGGGTCAACAGTTTATATCCAAATCTATTAAGCGCTTTGCATGTGTTGCCCATCAGGTGCGTTTCCAGTAATAACACCACTTCTTGGTGCATGTCGTCGTATATATTGCATCACCATAGTTCGTTTAATATTATTACCTAGACCGTTAACGTTCCAGGTCATAATCACCAAGTCTCGCAATGGGAGGCCTGTGTCGTCAGTGTCGCCCGATTGTATCTGTGAGGGGGTCCCAACGTCATTGTTGTCATTATTCAAGCGTCCAATCTGTATAATTCTCATCACCTCATGTGTGAATGCCTGTGCTGCAATGGACCAACTGTTCTTCCTTCCCCTACCTCAGTGTGTATTGTGCTCATGCCTTGCCTATAACATATTATTAACATACCAATTTGAAGCACCAACAAGAAAAACTCCCCCCTCCCTGCTACCCTGCACTGTGGGCTATAAACTCCCCACCCCCTCCCAATTTGCAGAGCACCTGTCGCCCCATAACTAAACCTACGAACTTTGGGTGGGCGTTAGCCGAATACTTACCCACCAGTATCGATCATCCTCCCCTTCTTAGAGCTGCCACATTTCTTTTGATTCTTAGTGACAGAACTGCGATGGAGAGTTGGTTTGCGCCTTCTACAGTTTCCAGTGCAGTCTGGCGTCTAGTCCTAATTTATTACTTTACTGTTTTAATGTAGTCCCACATTTCGGTAGCAAGAATATTGTCCCTGCTTCCCTTAACTCCAAGGGTCATATTGTTAATTTT
Organism: Calotriton arnoldi; assembly: GCA_963921515.1. Lineage (NCBI taxonomy): Eukaryota > Metazoa > Chordata > Amphibia > Caudata > Salamandridae > Calotriton > Calotriton arnoldi. The sequence continues at coordinate 13,354 of CAWUFW010018104.1, read as the reverse complement.
AACGAGCGATCTTCCACCTATTGCTCAGTCTCTTGAACTATCTTGCGCATCATCTTGTTAAGGGGGGCTTCTTAGGGAGTCTCCATTTGCCCCATTCTGCCCCTCTGCTGCCGTGCTTGCATCTCCCTTCCTCCGTCGTTGTCTACCCTGCACTCACCATCTGTCGAGCCATTCCCATACCTCTTCTGAGGTGGCGAATCTCCACACTTTACCCTCTGCTGTCACTCGAAGAGTGGATGGAAAGAGCATCGAGTATGTAATGTCTTTTGCCCTCAGTGCTTTCTTTGCCTCAAGGAATGTTCTCCTCGCCTGCTGCACTTTTGTAGTGAAATCAGGATAGAATGATATAGTAACATTGTCTATTTTAAGCGGTGGGGCTTTTTCAGGCCGCTTGAAGAATCACATCTCAATCCCGATAGTTAAAGATGCAGGCAATAATAGGGTGTGGTGGGGCTCCCGGTCTTGGTCTAATGCCCGGAATTCTGTGCGCTCCTTCCACGGAAAAGTGCTTGAATAGTCCCTTTGGTTGTAGCTTTTGCATCACTAAGTTTTCCACATAGAGGTCAACAGCAGGGCCCTTGCTCGCTTTGGTATTCCAATAATGCGTAGATTATTGCTGCAAGATCTTCCTTCCTGATCCTCCAGCCTGGCCTCCATATCTTTTGTCTTGGCGGTCAGTTCTTGTACACGTTTCTGGAGCGTTTTTGTGTCCACTACCAGCGTGCTTGTCACATTTTCAATCTCTTTTACTTTGGACCCCATATTTCTCAGATCCGCCCTTATCAGTGAGACCTCAGTGGTCACTGAGCCTATTTTCCCTGCCAGATCAGTTCGTACCCCCTGAATCACTTCTATAATATCCTGCAGGGTTGGTCCTTCAGTCTCAGGGGCGGCAGTCGTAGCACTGCCTATTGCTGCATCCGCAGTGTTGGTTTGCTCCTTGGGCTGCGCATATTTATCCAATTTCGTTTGCTGGGTGCCGCGGGGGCCTTTCCCACCCGTCATGTCTTGTTTTGGTCACATGCTCAGGGGAGAACCCTTTGCCAAGTTGTAAAAGTGGGCGAGACAGGGGGAGAAGGTAAAAAGGGGGGGGGAAACCCCCCTTAGGCTGGATCTCCGGATGGGATCCAGAAATTCCGATGGTCCCAGCAGTACTCGCCGCCGCCTGCACAGGAATGTTGGCGGTTCATGTCAGCCTGTCGGTCTTCCTGTCTGGATCCCCGGTTGTTGCCCCCTAGTTTGACTGATTCCCCCTCACAGTGTTCTTGACCTCCTCTGTTTCAGGGCCCATCCGTAGTTCCTGTTTCTGGTATAACAAGTCGCAGGATCAGCCGTGATCACTCCGTGCCCCACCAGTCTGCAGCTCTCCTGCATCTTTATGCTCTTAGTCCCCTCCTTTCAGGCCCGGCCCACAACTGCACTGCTCCTGTAGCTGCGTGCCTTTGTTAGTTGTCTTCTTAATTCTTTGCATGTAGCCTGGGCTGACGCTTCCCCATGGTTCCAAATACTGGGCCTTGGTGTCCGTGCTTCCTCGCCGCCGAATAACTTGCTCCGGCACTGTCCGCTGCTTCAGCAGTGCTCCGACCCCTCCCGCCGCTCCCATCTTCGCTGTGCTCCCACTACTTGTTTTCTCGTGTCCGCTGCGCTCATTCACTCCCGCGTCCCGCCTGACCTGTGTAGTGTTTCTGCTGAGGATGTATGAGCCTCCGTCACGGCCCGTCCGCCTCTCCAACACAGGACCACCCCCGCGACTGTCGCAGCCGAGCGGGTCATCTCGCTGCTTTCAGCGAAGGTGTCGCCGCGTCACGGGCCCACCTTACTTCATCTGCCATGCCAATCGGCTCCACCGATTGCGGCTCGGTCTACTTTTCAGCTCCCACAGGGGGTTTCGCTGCGGGGGCCAGCACACTTTGGCAGGTAGGGCGCGGGGCCCCCGAATCTCACTGAATCGCTCCATCAGCAGCCGCCGCCCTTCCGGCTGTTTCGATCTTCTCGGCCGCTCAGCCTGCGCACCATCGCTTGTTTTTTCGCGGATGGCGGGAATCCTCTTTAGTCTCCGCACTCTTGATTTTTAAGGGTAGCGTTTGTCTCAGGCCACCATTCCTGCCCCGATCCACGGTGGGCAGCTCTCTTGAACAGGATAGTTACAGGATATTTGGGGGATATTCGATCGAGCCGGCGGAGCTCTTCTAGCCTGTATCCATTTTCGTTCGTGGCCAGCCATGCCCCCACACATCTTCAACTTTTAAACTGCCTGACTGGCCCCTTCCTAACAATTCAGATTTCCGAAAAGACCCAAAAAAATAAACAACAAATGCATAACCTGAATAGCAACTGCTCAAATTCTAAAAAACATATGGAAGGAAGGATCCTAACCATGTGAAGCAATATTTTTATTGAAACTGGATCCCTAATAAACTGACCTCTCTTCTTTTCTTTAGCCCAACCTTGTAACATACGCCTCGCCATCTCGCCAGCTGAAGGCTCATACCCCCAGAAAAAATTTCCATAAAAACTCAAGCCGGCTAGTTTACCAGCAATTGTGGTCGCTGACACTTTTTTCTCAATATTATACATAATGAAAAGAAGAATATCCTCTCTGCATAGCCATAAACCTTGTTCATTATGAGACCTACGGGATGCACCCAACTTCAGAAATTCTTCCCAAGCTCTTCTATAAACTGAACGAGATAATGCGTCTGTGATGTTATTATTTGCACCTCGGACATGTTTGGCTCTAAAAACAATATTGTACATCAAGCATCCTAGCATAAATCTCTGCAACAGCTTCAACAGATATTTGTCTTTGGCTTTTTGTCCATTAACTAAATCTATCACTGTCTTATTGTCAATATTAAAGGTAACAGTTTTATTTGCTAGCTTAGAACCCCAAACCGATAGAGCCACCAAAAGCTGAAGAAATTCAAAAAAGGCAATGCTTCTCTTCTCACTAACCCATTTCTTAGCCAATTGTTAGGCACACCATCTGCCTTCCAGGAATAAACCAAATCCATTGGAGCCCGCCACATTTGAATAAATCTGTACCATCCAAACAAAATCCAAATCCAAGGACCACATGGTAACTCCATTAAAACTTTTCAAGAACATAAACCATACTTCTAAATCTGCCCTTATTGCTCCAAAAAATCTGATTCTGTGGTGTGGCAACGTGGCTCTTGACATAGCGAAACTTAGTCGTCTACAAAAAGACCTTCCTTCCCTTACCACTCAACAAGCAAAATTCAAATGCCCCAAAAGTAAGCCTGGGCGTAGTTCGCGAAGTAGCGCTACGCGAAGCTACGCAAAGTGCAGTTCGCACTACGCGAGCTACGCGTAGCACTACGCGAACTGCGTAGTGCACTGTTCGCAATGATTGCACAGTGCCGGATGCTTGTCCGCATTGTGCAATCATTGAAAACGGCATCTTGCACAGTGCGAGCTGTCTTTTACTGCCGCTCGAGTAGATTTTTACTCGAGCGGCAGCTTTCTCAACACGGACTGGTAGTTTCTCATCGCGAGCGGTCGCGAGCATACGCGACCACTCGCAATGAGAAACCTGACCTCCCCGCGTTGAGAATCTCGCCGGGAGGTTTATTTTCCACGCTCGCGATCGGCAACTTGATGTTTCTGATCGCGAACGAGGAAAAAGTCTCGCCGGGATGTCATTTTGCTTGCTCGCGGTCGCCAACTTGACGTTGAGGACCGCGAGCAAGCAAAAAATGACCGCTGCACTACGCTACGCGTGTTTGCACTGTGCTACGTGCAATTCGCGTTGTGCGAAGTAGCGCAAACTTCGCAAACTACGCGAGCGTAGCATAGTGCTTTGCCCAGGGTTACCCAAAAGACACTGAATTTGTTTTCATTTCAATTTAGGTGACATCTTTGCTTCTTTCAGCAACTTAACAATTTTGTGAACCTTTGTCGCCGGTAATCTCGCTTTGATCTTGACTGTGTCTAATTCAATGCCTAAAAATACCAAACATGTGTAAGGCCCTTCGGATTTTTCAGGAGCCAGCGGTACTCCTAAATCCTGTGCTACCTTTTCAAAATGATGGAGTGCCCTCTCACAATTTTGGGTACCTGCTGAACCTACAAACAAAAAATCATCCAAATAATGAATAATCATATTGTGGCCTGTTCTATAGGTAAAACACCACTGCAGAAAAGTACTAAATGTTTCAAATAGTTTGCATGAAATAGCACAACCCATTGGCAGTACCTTATCTACATACACCTGATTGTCAAATTGAATAAACTGAATAACTAGCAAAGCAAAATCCAAAGGATGGACTGGTAGCAAACAAAATGCTGACTTTATATTACATTTAGCTAACTCAGCTCCTGGGCCCACTTCTCTAATCAATGACATGGCTACATCCACTGACGCAAACTTTACTGTAGTATCCTCTTTTGCTATAAAATCATTCAATGATGAATCATGCAAAATTCACCAAATGCTTTTTTAGGTATTACCCCCAGCAGTGAGATCATTAGGTCAGGCAAAGGCCAGTAGTTAAAAGGACCTGCCATTCTTCCCTCTGCCACTTCTTTGACCAATTGTTTTCTCACAATATGAGGATGCTTTTTGGTTGACTTTAGATTGTCAGCAAACCTATGTGCTCCCGTACCTTGATAACCCAGTCGAAATCCTTCTGTAAAACCCCATTCCAAACATGTTGCATCCTCCCTTTTACTGTAAAGTTTTAACCAGTAACTCAATACTTCAACCTTAATTGGAGTAAAAGCCTTTGTACCCAGGTTTAAAGGATCCACCTCTACCCCTGCCTTGACCAGTGCCTCCAAAGTTTGTCTGTTCCTCAAAACATTGCTGGATTGCGTGTTTGCCCCCAGATTTCGAACATTCATGTTTGTATCTACATGGCTTCCATGACCAATATTTTTGGATTTTGGTTTCTATTCCATATACCCACCCCCGCCCCCAAGGTAGGCCTGTTAAGAAAAGGCCGATGAGAAACAGCCAAACCACTGGCTGTGTGTATGGTGGGTGGAGGCCTTTGAGGATACATCCATTGTACCCATACTTCGTTGTCCACTTCCCCCAAGGTTTTTCCGGAATAATGACCATACATGCTCGGAACTGTTCATCATAATGCAACCATGCAAAAAAAAAAAAAATTCCATGTAGACTTTACGAATGGTCTCAATATACTTCAATAGAGAAACTGCCCATTCAGGGAACTTCTCACAATAAACACTAGCAAATATTAAGAATGCTGATGTCCAAGAGTCAATTGTCGTAGGAACCCTCGGTTTTTTTGCTAGTTCCCAAGCTTCTTCTCTAGACCCTTCTTTAAACTGTATTTCTCTATCAAGTAGCTTGAACACATCCACAAAATCACCCCTCCAAATTTTTTCTTTTGTTGCCTTACTAAGATGAGCCCCCAAAGGCATTGATAACCTCATGTAAGGCAAACGTTTTAAACCCTCCGTTTTTTTCTTTTCACCTTCGTCTTTAGTTTTTTCATCTTTATTCAAACTCGACTGCGATACCCCCTCTGTTCCCCCTTTTTCTTTGTCGTCCTCATTTGTAATACTCCCCTGGTCTTTCTTACCTGTGGACCCGGACTCCTCTCTAATAAAATCGGTACCCACACTTTCATCTACAACACTGGGCCCTGATAACATTGCTTTTTTGCACTGATCTTTACCAATCTCCCAAGCACTCCACCACTGACTCTCATCTGTTCTCAAGTTGGTGAATGTCTCTAGAGATGCCTGCCTTCTATGGTCTCTTTCTTGTGATATCTCCCGTAAACTCGCTCTGGTATCCTCCTATAACCCATGACTTTTAAAACATTCCTTAGCGCCCACCCCCCTTTCTCATCAGCTTTTTCAGTATCTTTCAAATTTTGCTCGCCCGGTATCTCCCCTTCTTCCAGTTCATCCTCATCTTCATCATAATCGAGTTCACATTCCCACTGGTCATGCACACTCACTGGACCTACACCCAGACATTCACCATCACCCACACCCCCATCAAAATGTATCCAATCCACTACTTTGGGTGTTTGTATAGTAGTCTTCTTTCCCCCTGTCGTCGGGCCGGTTGTACAAAACCTCTCACTCTCTTCGGGCCGGTACAACGAGGATTTTCTAGACCCAGTCGGCATTTCTTCACTGCCTTTTATATTTCTTTGCAGTATTTTCTCTGTTCAACAAGCCTCCAGAACCTGCAGATGCTGTGGTCTTGTCACCTCCCTGACTTACTATATCCTGTCCTATAATAGTTTCACTAGGCACCCACATCTATGTACCAGGTTGCAGGGCCTTTTTATGTCCCTTACTATCATCACAAAAATTCTTGCCTACTTCCTTCTCTCTTTGATAAACACTCTCATTTTTACTAAATATCTCTATTTCTACTTTGTCCATATTTATATCAAATTTCTTCATTCTCCTCTACTTCATGAGGATTTGTTAGCTCAACTGACTGACTTTTTAAAAAATTGCCCCCATTCATAGAACTTAACATTGCAGGCAGGTCTCTCTCTTGTGAAGCAAGCATTTCTACATGAGTTGTTTTCTTTAAACTCTGTTTAAAAATAGGCACTTTCATTGTGCTATTTCTCATTTTGGGAGCCGATAAACTAGATTTCACCCCCTGCTGATTATTGGCCATGCCTTCCTGGCCTGAGGGAGGCGCTGACGCATTATGCGGCTGAGCACCACTTGCTTCAATAGAGAAATCCCCTGGGGCCCTCCTTTCATTGACAGGGCGTTTATGGAGAGACACGCGAGCGTGCACGGCCCCTCCCTCTCTTCACAGCAGTGGCTGGTTCCTGCAGCGATGAGTTAAGCGAAACCTCTGCTCGGGCTATTTTTCACCTTGACAAGCCTCCTTAAATATTTTGCTCCTTCTTTGTGGTGACGTGCACGCCAGGACTGCAGCTGCAACACCCTTAGCGGCTGCACGCTTGGGCCTCTCGAAACCAGCCCAGGCTTGAGATAACATGCCGGGCTTTATTAAATCTTCCCTAGCTGCCTCACAAATTATTTTAAGTTCCTCCCTCACCGCTGTAGCGACGCGCAGCCTTATGTGCTTAGGCCCTGCGCAGCGCTGAAGTTACCACACACCACTCACAGCCTTATCAGACATTTTTAAAATGTTTTAATTTACTCAGCCTATTAGGATAAACTGCTTTAATTATCCCTACCTCAGACCACAGCTTCGGAATGAAACACTAACACCTACGCACCAAACGAAACTCAAGCCCGCCCCTCGCATACCTTAACCTATCACAGCGCCCCGCTAGGTCTGGACTCCACCACGTGCCTGAAGCTGCCCAGGGGTGGACACCCTCCGGATGCCACCCCCAGAAGCCTCTATTTGCAGCAGTTGGGAAGTATCACACACATCTTGTGTTCTATTCCAGAGTAAATAAAACTGATGTGTTATTGTCGAGTAGAGGATAAAATTCCCTGTGTGCAGCCCAGTGGTCTCAACCAGGTGGTCGAACGCTCTTAGAAGCCATCTGTGAAGAGGTCCCCCCAGGTGAGTAAGCCCGCCTGAGTCCAGGGGCGCGTGTCAAATTGATATCAGAGGTTCCACAAGCAGGCATCACCCAAAGTGGAAGGACAAGGTCTTATGGCACTGGACCTCCCCAGTATAATTACCGCTCCTGCAGCAATGCATAAGTACCTTCATCAGCGCATTACCTTCAACTACTGGGGTTATGAGGACTGATCCCCGTAGCCATTCAAGAATGCTTCCCGTCTGAGTGTCTGGGAACCAGTCACCCAGTTCTTGAGCACAGTCACCCGCCAACCAACGCGCCAGCCATTGAAGTAGGGCAATGAGGTGGGCCATGCAATCAATATGGTCTCGAAGGTAGATAAGAGCATCATCCGCTTACAGTGATATGATATGCCACCTCCCATCTACCTGTATCCCCCATTCTTGGCCCCTCACTCCCAGTGCACAGGGCAGAGGCTCCATGGTCAACGCGAAAATGATGGAGGATGAGGGACAACCCTGGTGAGTGCCACACTCTAAAAGTAGCGGAGATTATCTTGCCTGTTTTCACTGGTGCCGTTGGGGCCATGTAAAGGAGCTTTATCCACGATAGGATCAACGGTCCCAGCTCAAACCTGCGAAGTACTGCCAGGAAGTATGGCCACTCCAGGGAGTCGAAGGCCTTTCCTATATGTAAGGAGGCAATCCATCAGCAAAGTTCTGCTGAATGTGCCCAGTCCATTATCATGAAGAATCAATTCAGCTTTAAAAGGGTGTTGTTTCCAGGAATTAAGCAATTTTGATCCAAGTTGGAGAGGTGTGGTGCAGCGGCCAGGGCAGCTGACTTCGGAGCACAGGGCTCACAGTTCGATCCCCGGCTCCGGCGGCAGCTCAGCTCAGCACCATGTGACTCTGGGCAATAGCTCACTTAATTTCCACGACGGCCCCCAGCGCCTTGAGACCCGTAAGGGTGAGTAGTTCGCGCTTTACAAATACAGATTTACATTTTATTTTTTTTAGTCTGTTTGACAGCATTTTTTCCAGGATCTTAGAATCCAAATTTAGAAGAGATGCTTTGTGTGTACAAACCCACCAATAATGGGTTTCTGCCTGGCTTAGGGAGAACTTAGAGGACCTCTTCCCTTATAGAAGGTGGGAGCTGCCCCCCAGTATGCACTCTTCCAGGTCTCTTGCCCCTGGCCATTTGTGAAATTGCCAATTTGACCTCATGGATCTCAAGAGGAGAGTCTAATTCTGAGTGTTGGAGAGGAATATGCCACGTTACATCGCATGCTTTTTTAACGAATGCCATTACAACGCGGTCGTTACAACGACCGTGTTGTAACAATGCATGCCATTACAATGCAAGTCGGACCAACGACTTGCTCTGGGGGATGGGGGCACTGGATGTTGGAAAAGTATAATTTACTATTCCAACTACAGTCTGTGCAACAGTAGGGAAGGTGTTGGATTTTAAATCCAACACCTTCTGACCCTTAGAGCAAGTCGTTGTTCCGACTTGCGTTGTAATGGCATGCGTTGTAACAACGCCGTCGTTGTAATGACCGCGATGTAATGGCATGCGTTGTGTTGCATGCGGTGCAAACGTTGTTTCCCGTTGGAGAGAGTTGAGTGTTGTTCTGTGAAGTGGGTCTAAGTAGGTCTCAATATGTTGGACCTCCTCTGTCTTAGGGGCAGCATAGAATGTGCTATAGTATTCCCAGAATGTGAAATTAATGTCATATGTGTGTTCACTACATAAACCTGCGAGTTACGTATAGCCGACATTGGAGGTCTTGGCTCTTCCAAATGTATGAGCCAGGCAAGGAGACGCCCTGCCTTGTCTCCTTCCATATATTAGTGTGCCATGTATCTTTCTGGTCTAGTGCAGACAGTCTGTCTAAAGTGCCCCTATGATCCAATTTGTTTTGGGCTAACTGTGTGACAGCAGAGGGATCCAAAACACGATCCTGGATTCCAAGGCCATCAGTTCTCTGCAGAGCGTCATCTTGCTTCCATAGGTCGCTTTAATAGATAGTTCCCTGAGCACCACCTTAAAGGCCTCCCATTCCACCAGGATATCAGAGGCAGTGCCAATGTTTTCATGGAATTAATTGTCTACTGCATCTGCTAGGATCGTGCAAAACACCGGGTCTCGTAGTGCCTCTATGGAGAGGTGCCCGGTGGGTATGGCTGGCGTTCAAACCCCCCCCCCAGTCCAATGTCTGTAGTAAGAGGTTATGATCTGACAGGGTAAGTTCCAGGTATTTGGTCCCTCTCACCTTCGAGGCTAGGTCTGTATGGTACAATATATGACGTCTTTCCTGGTATGAATGTTGTGTAATTCTGAGTAGTGTGAATATTCCCTAGCGGTTAGGTGAATGAGGCGCCTAATGCATGTGGCTCAACACTGGAGGTGCTTTGTAGTCACAATCGATTGGGCTCATGCAACAGGGGGACTGGACCTGTCTACGTCAATATCAGGAACAGTATTAAAATTGTCATTCCAGATGCATGGAACAAATGTATTAGTCAGGAGTGTGAGTCTCAGTGTGTTGAGGAAGGCAGTCTGATTGGAGTTTGGGGCATACAGCACTACCATCGACAATAGGGTCCTGTTCAGGAGCCCCTCCAACACACATAGTTGCACTCTGTGACTACTGTGGAGTGCTGTAATGTAAAGGCAACCTCCAGTATGATCACTACCAAAACATCACTAGCAAAGCTAGAGTATGTGGCTCCTACCACAGTGCCCCACCACCATTTGCACAACTTCAGCAGTTCCTCTTGTGTAAGATGTGTCTCTTGTGTACAGGTCACATGCATATGGCTCACCGTCAGGTAGCCACCAATCGCAGGAGGATGCCCAACTGAGGCATGAGGCAAATGCTGGGGTTACTAATGAGAGACAAAGACGTATATTTGCAGGTCTTCACGGCCAGAAGTAGGGTCCTAGTAGTCAGCATGTTCGGTAGCAAGGTAGTTAGTTGCATCCCTCTGAAATGAAATGTATGCCCCAGAGAGGAAGGAGGGACTATATTTGTACATAAATGCACTTGTAAACATATCATAACCCTTAAAAAAGAAAACAATTGTATGGTGCTAGCATTATCATATCCATGGTATATTCATATGTCTCTGCCGGCCAATATAGCTTTGTAAGGCAGCTTCTTCCTCCAGCGACATTGCAGTTTTCAATGGAAATCTGGATTTGTCTCAGTATTTTTCTTGTGTGATTTTCTTCACAGTCCTGATCACCTTCTCTGTCTCTGACTGCTTCCTGAAGTGAAGTGGTGATCCTGTGGGCCTACAAGGACGATGGGAATACCTGTCGTCACATTGCAAGGTTGTCCCCTTCCCTTGGTGGTGGTGCAGTGTCTATGTTCAAATCTTCCAAGCCATCCAGAAATTGTGACAGTTCCTCATGTTCTCTGGACGTACTGTGCATTGTCACCCACATCGTAGCCAGCTCCAAGAGTCCATCTTTGATGTCCTACATCTGATGTTTGGGTCTTAAGGATAAGAATGGTTTCCTCTTAGCATTGGTTTCCACTGAGAAATGTGCGGAAATCTGAATTTTCCAACCTTCTAAATTGTATGGATCCCGGTCATGTGCCACAAGCAGTCCCTGTTGAGCTTATTCGGACTATTCGTTATGTAATGGTATGTTTATTTGTAAAGCGCACTATCACCCGCGAGGGTATCCTGATGCTGCACAGGTGTGTGTGCCTAGGCCTGCTATGGTACGTTGATTCATTCAAAAACCAAGTCTTCAGCTTCTTGCGAGATTCATGAAGGGGGAGGAGGCACTGATGTGGAGTGGGAAGTAGTTCCTCTCTTTAGGAACAATGGAAGAGAATGTCCATCCTTCTTATCTGGTTCTGTGTATGTGTGGGATGAGTACAAGTAGAAGTTCTGCGGAGTGGAGATGTCTGGAAGGTTGGTGGAAGGAGATACAACTGTTCAGGTAGGTGGGGTCTGAGTGGTGTAGTGCTTTGAATGCTTGTGTGAGGACTTTGAATGGAGCACACTTATGTATCGAGAGCCAGTGTAGTTCCCTAAGGTGCGGTGTGATGTGAGTTCTGTGTGGGAGATTGAAGATGAGTCTTGTTGCCGAGTTCTTATAGTAAGTTGATTGGTGATCCCGGCGTAGAGGGTGTTCTAATAGTTCATGCTAGAGGAAAGGTTATTATAGGTCAGGGTCTTTCCACATCTCTGCTGGTCTGCATTTAAATCCGGATTATATGTGATCTTTGTAGTTCCAGCGGGGAAGGTGGGGGGGTCAAGCCTGTAAGGAGAGGAAGAAGTTCTTTCAGAAAGCCTTTCATGTCACGCTTATCCAGTTTTTCCGAGATCCCATAAAATCTAACGTTATGGTGTTGAGATCAGTCCTCAAGGGTGTTCACTTTCTGCTTAAGATGCCACACATCAGTATCCCAGAAATCTGTCCTTTCCAGTCAGTGTTCTATGATGGTCATCATTCTCTCCATCCCCTCCACCTTCTGTTGAAAGGATCACATTTACGCCCATTATGTCTTCATTTCCGTCGTAAGATCTGTCTTCTTCGCATCCATAAAGCTAAGCTGAGCCCCACTGTAGTGATTTCTTTGAGGGTGGCTTCCATGGAGAATTCTTGCACTGTCATTTTGCCACCCCCTACCACTTTGGTGAAGAGTAGGCCTGGGCGGAGTTTGCGAAGTTACCCAAAAACTCAGCCACGCTACGCAGAGTTCTGCAAGCAGCAGACTGCGTTAGGTCGCTCCGTTTGTGCTGATTTTTAGTGCCAGGTGTTTGTCCCGTGCTGGAAAAGCGCAAGAGGGTGCTGCTCTTTCTGCCACTCTAGTAGATTTTCTAATAGAGCTTCTTCTTCCTTGCATCGTGGGTTAGATCGTCGCCAAAATCTTGAAGTGATGAAGCACACACATTGCTGAATATCAAAAGTATTTATTAAGCGAGTCGAGTCGCATCTCTTCTAACAGGGGCCCAGAGATCAACAGCCATGCACGGAATCCCGTGATGTCAGCCGGCACTTCATGACATGGCCACGCTCTGCAAATTACAGTTCCTAAGTGCTGGACATGAGAAGGTGGCCTCCAGTCTCAAGCTTGCGGTGATGCCACTGGTGTCCCCTGCTGATCTTTGAATCTGTTGTGTAGCGCGGTTGCCTGTGTCTCATTTTGGCTGGCAGCCCGATGCGTAGACCCGATAGGGGAATAGCAGCACCTGAGTCTCTCGCTCACAAGCCTTGGTGAGCCTCAATCAGCCAGAAGTGCCCCACATGGGAGCCCATCAGGTCCACTGCTCTTATTGCCACCACTGGAGAGTATCTCTGCACCGGTTATCACTCTTGTGGGCCGCTGGAGCATCACACAGAACGGGCCTTCTTTCTCCATGGCCTGAATCCACTCCCAAGAACCTCTTCTTATGAGATTTGGTCTTCTAGCTGAGCTGTGCCTATATGGGCTCTAAATGGGTATGTTTGGGCACTATTGACTGCTCAGCCTCGTAGAGCTGCTAGTTATACAACCATAACTATTTAGGTTTTACATTCTCATCCACATGTCAGACAACAGTGTTCATCCCTTATTGCCCTACTGATCCCTCATAGCATTAATGTCCCATTTTTGCTAAGGGGTATTTTGCATAATTGACTTTCATCAACCACACATGGCCCTATAAAGCTAGGACTCTCTCCCACAGACTCTTGGAATTTTTCTGTTCGCACCCAGTTCCTCTTCGTTTTGCCAAGACTCTTTCTCTCAGTGCCTCAGGTAAGCCCCTGCAGAAATTTCATTTACAATGGCATAATCTTGCATAAAATTTGCGGTTTCACAATACAATAAATACACAAAATGCCTAAGATTATGCCATTATGACACA
>CAWUFW010018103.1:0-235350 GCA_963921515.1 Calotriton arnoldi | reverse complement strand
GTGTCCTGCTGTTTATTGGTGCACATTTGCCAGCAGGGCCTTGTGCTCCCCACAGCAGTAGCCAGTGTCAGCCATCTTGTGAGTCCTTCTCCACTCCCTGTGATGTGAGCATGGTTCAGGGTGGTGTTGATGGGACAGTTGTGGGGGTGAGCTATGTCTGTGACTACGACTCCCATCATGCCATTGCCCCTCCCCCTTCCCAGCATGCCCATGCTTCCTTCCCTTTGACTCTGCTTCCCTGTGGGGTGGGCTGGCTGTGCTGACAGGATGGCTGGGAGTGTTGTCCTGGCAGTTGTTTGGCTGGAAGTCCCAAGAGTGTCCCTGTGCTTCACACAACATAACCCAGGGTGGTGGTTCTTTGTGGGATCTTGTGTTAGGATGGGGGGCATTGCATTCTACCAGGTGGGTTCTGTGGAGTTTGTGTTGGGGGGGTGTGAGGGGAGGTGCTTGTGACTATGGTCAGTGCTGCAAGTCCCCCTTCCCACCCAGCTAGCCAGATATCCCACCATGGAACGTGCTTGCATTGCAGGGAGTGTAAGTTGTCTCTCAGGATGTCAGTCAGTGGTGTCCTGCTGTTTATTGGTGCACATTTGCCAGCAGGGCCTTGTGCTCCCCACAGCAGTAGCCAGTGTCAGCCATCTTGTGAGTCCTTCTCCACTCCCTGTGATGTGAGCATGGTTCAGGGTGGTGTTGATGGGACAGTTGTGGGGGTGAGCTATGTCTGTGACTACGACTCCCATCATGCCATTGCCTCCTCCCCCTTCCCAGCATGCCCATGCTTCCTTCCTTTTGACTCTGCTTCCCTGTGGGGTGGGCTGGCTGTGCTGACAGGATGGCTGGGAGTGTTGTCCTGGCAGTTGTTTGGCTAAGAGTCCCAAGAGTGTCCCTGTGCTTCACACAACATAACCCAGGGTGGTGGTTCTTTGTGGGATCTGGTGTTAGGATGGAGGGCATTGCATTCTACCAGGTGGGTACTGTGGAGTTTGTGTTGGGGGGGTGTGAGGGGAGGTGCTTGTGACTATGGACAGTGCTGCAAGTCCCCCTTCCCACCCAGCTAGCCAGATATCCCACCATGGAACGTGCTTGCATTGCAGGGAGTGTAAGTTGTCTCTCAGGATGTCAGTCAGTGGTGTCCTGCTGTTTGTTGGTGCACAGTTGCCAGCAGGGCCTTGTGCTCCCCACAGCAGTAGCCAGTGTCAGCCATCTTGTGAGTCCTTCTCCACTTCCTGTGATGTGAGCATGGTTCAGGGTGGTGTTGATGGGACAGTTGTGGGGGTGAGCTATGTCTGTGACTACGACTCCCATCATGCCATTGCCTCCTCCCCCTTCCCAGCATGCCCATGCTTCCTTCCTTTTGACTCTGCTTCCCTGTGGGGTGGGTTGGCTGTGCTGACAGGATGGCTGGGAGTGTTGTCCTGGCAGTTGTTTGGCTAGAGTCCCAAGAGTGTCCCTGTGCTTCACACAACATGACCCAGGGTGGTGGTTCTTTGTGGGATCTTGTGTTAGGATGGGGGGCATTGCATTCTACCAGGTGGGTTCTGTGGAGTTTGTGTTGGGGGGGTGTGAGGGGAGGTGCTTGTGACTATGGTCAGTGCTGCAAGTCCCCCTTCCCACCCAGCTAGCCAGATATCCCACCATGGAACGTGCTTGCATTGCAGGGAGTGTAAGTTGTCTCTCAGGATGTCAGTCAGTGGTGTCCTGCTGTTTATTGGTGCACATTTGCCAGCAGGGCCTTGTGCTCCCCACAGCAGTAGCCAGTGTCAGCCATCTTGTGAGTCCTTCTCCACTCCCTGTGATGTGAGCATGGTTCAGGGTGGTGTTGATGGGATAGTTGTGGGGGTGAGCTATGTCTGTGACTACGACTCCCATCATGCCATTGCCTCCTCCCCCTTCCCAGCATGCCCATGCTTCCTTCCTTTTGACTCTGCTTCCCTGTGGGGTGGGCTGGCTGTGCTGACAGGATGGCTGGGAGTGTTGTCCTGGCAGTTGTTTGGCTGGAAGTCCCAAGAGTGTCCCTGTGCTTCACACAACATAACCCAGGGTGGTGGTTCTTTGTGGGATCTTGTGTTAGGATGGGGGGCATTGCATTCTACCAGGTGGGTTCTGTGGAGTTTGTGTTGGGGGGTGTGAGGGGAGGTGCTTGTGACTATGGTCAGTGCTGCAAGTCCCCCTTCCCACCCAGCTAGCCAGATATCCCACCATGGAACGTGCTTGCATTGCAGGGAGTGTAAGTTGTCTCTCAGGATGTCAGTCAGTGGTGTCCTGCTGTTTATTGGTGCACATTTGCCAGCAGGGCCTTGTGCTCCCCACAGCAGTAGCCAGTGTCAGCCATCTTGTGAGTCCTTCTCCACTCCCTGTGATGTGAGCATGGTTCAGGGTGGTGTTGATGGGACAGTTGTGGGGGTGAGCTATGTCTGTGACTACGACTCCCATCATGCCATTGCCTCCTCCCCCTTCCCAGCATGCCCATGCTTCCTTCCTTTTGACTCTGCTTCCCTGTGGGGTGGGCTGGCTGTGCTGACAGGATGGCTGGGAGTGTTGTCCTGGCAGTTGTTTGGCTAAGAGTCCCAAGAGTGTCCCTGTGCTTCACACAACATAACCCAGGGTGGTGGTTCTTTGTGGGATCTGGTGTTAGGATGGAGGGCATTGCATTCTACCAGGTGGGTACTGTGGAGTTTGTGTTGGGGGTGTGTGAGGGGAGGTGCTTGTGACTATGGACAGTGCTGCAAGTCCCCTTCCCACCCAGCTAGCCAGATATCCCACCATGGAACGTGCATGCATTGCAGGGAGTGTAAGTTGTCTCTCAGGATGTCAGTCAGTGGTGTCCTGCTGTTTGTTGGTGCACAGTTGCCAGCAGGGCCTTGTGCTCCCCACAACAGTAGCCAGTGTCAGCCATCTTGTGAGTCCTTCTCCACTTCCTGTGATGTGAGCATGGTTCAGGGTGGTGTTGATGGGACAGTTGTGGGGGTGAGCTATGTCTGTGACTACGACTCCCATCATGCCATTGCCTCCTCCCCCCTTCCCAGCATGCCCATGCTTCCTTCCTTTTGACTCTGCTTCCCTGTGGGGTGGGCTGGCTGTGCTGACAGGATGGCTGGGAGTGTTGTCCTGGCAGTTGTTTGGCTAAGAGTCCCAAGAGTGTCCCTGTGCTTCACACAACATGACCCAGGGTGGTGGTTCTTTGTGGGATCTTGTGTTAGGATGGGGGGCATTGCATTCTACCAGGTGGGTTCTGTGGAGTTTGTGTTGGGGGGGTGTGAGGGGAGGTGCTTGTGACTATGGTCAGTGCTGCAAGTCCCCCTTCCCACCCAGCTAGCCAGATATCCCACCATGGAACGTGCTTGCATTGCAGGGAGTGTAAGTTGTCTCTCAGGATGTCAGTCAGTGGTGTCCTGCTGTTTGTTGGTGCACAGTTGCCAGCAGGGCCTTGTGCTCCCCACAGCAGTAGCCAGTGTCAGCCATCTTGTGAGTCCTTCTCCACTCCCTGTGATGTGAGCATGGTTCATGGTGGTGTTGATGGGACAGTTGTGGGGGGCAATATGTGTGACTGCGACTCCCATGATGCTATTGGCTTCACTGACTTGGCCAGCATACACAGAATTCCTTCCTTTGAGTGGCCTTCACTGTGTGTTGGTGTTGTTGTGGTGGCTACATGTCTGGATGTGTTTGTTAGTTCTATTTGTGCCACTGCCTAGCTGTAGTTGTGGTTGTGTTTGTACATGTGTTGGCACAGTTGGATGTGACTTTTTTGATGGCATGTGTTGTGTTTATCTGACTAACATACACATTTTGGGATGATTCTGTTCTGGTTGCTGTGTAATTGCTAAGAGTGCATGGTTTGACTCTCCCCTTGACAGTGATGTGTGTGTTTTGTGGCAGAATATTGTGTACATTTGTTGTGTACTCACCAGGCTCTGGGATGTCCTCTAGTCCATATACGCTCACTGGCGGAAGGATGGCCCGCACCTTCTCCTCCCAGGGCCTGAGGTATATTGGCTTGGCAGGAGGGCCACTGCCGGTGTATTGGCTGTTGATGTAGTCTTTCTTCAGCATGTCCCGTACCCTCCTGCGCACGTCATACCACCTGTTCTGGATGTCGGTCTTTGTGCGCCGACATGGTGATTGGGCGTTCACCCTGTTGATGATCCTCTCCCACATCTTGGTTTTCTGCGACATGAGGGTCTGTTGGACCAGTGTGCCAAACAGCTGTGGCTCCACCCTGAGGATCTCGTCTACCATGACTTCCAATTCACTATCTAGGAACTTGGGATTCTTCTTGGGGGGCATGGTGATGGGTGGTGATGGTGGGTGATGTGTGTGTTGGTGTGCAGGTGAGGGTGTGTGAGTGTGTGTTTTGCTGGGTGTATGTGAGGTAGGTATTTGTTGGTGTGCTGATGGTGTGTGGCTTGTGTGAGGGATGAGCTGTGGGTGTGTGGTTGCTTTCTCTTGGGTGCTGGCAGTGGAATGGCATTTGCAAAGGCTCATGGTAGTGATTTGTGTCCTTTATATAGGTGGAGTTGTGGGTGTGTCTTTGTTCTCTGTCCCCACCCCCAGTATTTATTGGCTTGGTAATTGCTTGTTTGGCCTTATTTTGGGTGATTTTTCCTTTGTGCTGTTTGTGTATGTTGGAAACGTTCTTGTGACCGAGTCGGACCCTGCATTGGTCTCGTACGGTGTTCTCCGTTTCGTTCACGCTGTGTTTGTGCAGCTTTCTATGCTGCGTACGCGTCGGTCGCGGTGTATTGTGTTGCTTCGGCTCGGTTTTGTATGCGTGTCGGTCGTACGGCTTGTCCTCCGTCCGACTCGGTCGTGGTTTTCGCGCCTTGCATCGTACTTTGCGGTTTGGAGTTCGCGTGTACGTTTCGGTCGGATTTGTTCCGGGTGCGTGTCGGTCGGTTGGATTCGCGTGTTTTTCCGGCCGAATTGCTGCTTTCCGTGCGGCTCGGTCGGTCGACTTTGTTTCCGTACGTGTCGGTCGGATTTTCGCGCTTGCATCGTGCTTGGCGTGTCGTGCGCCACGAGTGCGTGTCGGTCGGTATTTTTCCGGATCCGAGTCGGTCGGTGCTTTTTCCGGCCCGAATCGGAATCGACCCCTTAGTATCCATGTCAACTGCAAATCAAGTGCTTCTACTGTTACTCTTACTTTGGTTACAATATAAAATGAGAGACCATCCTTTGCTCGGCACTGTTTAATTGTGCATGTGGCTGGGAGGTTAAATTCATTAAAGCCAAGCAATGAAGTGCCTTGCTCTCTCCATTTTTCTGGAAACATTAAAATGTCAAAGGCATTTAAAAATGAAGTGTATCAGGGTCAGCCAGAAAATGAGCTAATCCGTGGACATTTAAAGAACATATTCTCGATTGTACATCATTTTCAGTAGCAACAGGCAAGGTTCAGTCCTCATCTTCCAAAAACGCATTTGCAAAGGTCGCAGGGAGCCATGTCCTTTTGATGTGTTTGTAACTAACAAACTTGTGTTGTGAACTGGTTTATTCAATGGACCAGTCACACCTTTGAGTAATGGGATTGACATTTTACAATCACCCTTTTATTTTCTGCTTTTGGGACTACTACTTTTAAAATGGAGGGATATTTTGAAGGGGTGAATTTCTTAATGTCACTGCCCCATTCCATGAAATATAAACTTGAATCAAGCATTTTGTTTGCTATTTCATTGGTAGTCCAAGTTGTAATAGTGGTCTCATGGCCTAAATTTGGATGTATTTGTTTAAATTGGACGGACAGAAGATCCGTAGATTTAATAAATGTTAATTCAGAAATTGTTGAAATGAGTTTTTGGATTGAGCTCCGATTCAAACTATCCTGTATGCCCTAGATTCGTATAAGGGGTGGAATACTAATTTCAGAGCATTAGAAGATTGATTTTCCGGCATGACCCTTGTAGGTATAGCTAGGCCTGGTTCAGTGTCATTGGCTAAATAGTTATTCCGATGTCCTCCAGAGGTTGATGATCTCTGGGTAACACCAGACCTGTTCCCATCACCCAAAAAAGCCCGAGGCATTCTCTGAATAGCACGACCCTGTGATAAGGAAATAGCCTCATTATTTATAATTGGTTCAGACAGCATTTGTAAATGACAAGCTATTTCTCCAAGACTATTTCCATGAACCTGCTTGCTTTCTCACCTACTCTGAGTAGCGCTATCATTTTGCACAGACTCAATCCCATTATTAGTACCTGAGATGTCTATAATGCTTGCGACCTCTTTTTTGCTGCCTATTGGAAGGCTCTGTACCTGTATCTTCAATAGGGAGTTTAGATGGTTTATCTGGATAAAATCAGAGGGAATATATGCACTCTTAAGTGTTTGGTCCTGCCTTTGTATTTTCTGATCAGTCAGTTTGAAGATAGAAAAAAAATCCCTGGGTTTAGCCAATATATCTATAGGTTACTTAGCTTTATTCAGGCTTTCCACAACCTCTTTCTAACCTTTTTTGTTAAAGGGAGGTCACCACTAGTACCCTCACCTAAGGCAGTGGAATGTAAAATTTGACTTCTCTGTATATGAGCATTTTCTGTCACAAAAGGTCTTTTGTCTGTGTCAATGTCTAGCCCCAAACCTCCTTCCGACTCCCTAGCATCCCTAGCTAAACCACTAGAGATATGTCTGAGAACATCACACTGAACATTTTGGAGCTTTGTACTCAAACTGGTTGCCCGTGACCCTAAGCCAATATGGGGAGGTAAAGGTAGTTCTAACTTTGGTTGTCGGCTAATTTCTTAACTTCATCAATAAGAGACCCTACTATATTCGGAAGTTCCGGCACATTATCTAATATATGTTAACACGTAAATTTAATTTGTTGGTTATTAACATCAGACTGGGCTCTTACCACCATGTTAGTTAAATTGTGCAACTTTGTGTCTATCCCCCCATGTATATTGCTAAGGTATTTAATAACTCCACCAGGATATCCAGTTTGTTGGAATGAAAATTTAAGGCTGCTGTTATTGCATCCATTGTACTCAACAAATTTTGCCTTACTCCGTCATCCGATGAACTTTGATGTTTGGCTGGCCTCTCTCTCCTACTAGCGTGGGTACATCATATTTATCCAAGAACGAAAGATCTGCAGAATTCAATGTTGTATCTATTTGATCAGTCTTCTTGAGCCCCTGCTCAGAGCCTCATGTTAAGTGTATGTTTTTGAACATGAGTGTGCTAAGCCACCTATTTTATACTAAAGCTAACACTATTTCCTTAGATTCTAATGAATCCAGAATTTTAGATTCAATTGTGAGTGTGTGCTGAAAACCGCCTGTTCCTGTTCACCAGGAGGTTTTATGTCAGAATATTGCCAACAGAAATATTGTGCTCCAGAAAAATCGACCAACTTATGGATATGTTATTCATAATGCAGAAAACATTCCCCTTTTGGGGCAATCCAGCATTGATTAACGCAGGCAACCACAATGGAATTTTTACAGAATGTATTCCATCAACATCAAATCATATCTCTAGAAAGAAATATCAAGTATTGGATAAATGATAAATTTTTGGCTAAAGTAAAGAACTTAACATTGGAGTTTCTCTACCGAGGAGAAGAACACTTAGGGGCATATTTATCAAGGTGTTACATCTACTTTACGCTATGCAAGGGGGCGCAAGTGCGATGCAAATCCTAAGTGAGATTTATCAAGCCATGCAAGGCCACCTTGCATGGCCCTACTGAGAAACAGAGAGGGTCCCTGACTAACATACATGGGTTTGAAGCAGGGAAATCACAGAGTAAACAGAAACAAAGACTTCTCCAAAACACTTTCATATAATAACTGCCAATATGTCCATAATATATATACTGTCCTACACCAGACCAGTGGTTTTTTGTGTTTTATTTATCAAAAATACAAAAATATATTCAATAATTGTTTTTCTTTTTATATATGAATATTTTTTATACATAAAAACAAACAAGCAAATACATACTTGTTTTTACTCAAAAAGCACCCACAACAATACTGTAATTAAACAAATAAATACACAACAACTAATATTACACAGTGCAAATAAAAGTAACACAAGATCCTAAGACTAGGACAATACAAGAAACAAATGAACAGTGAACATACAAAGCAAAAAACATTTACAGAAGACAACAATAATTAATTAGTCATTGTATTTGAATTAATCAGCATAACACATAAAAAGTGCTTTCATAACCAGAGATGCGCCGACGCGCGTTTCGGAAGTTACTGAAGAATGAACAAGTCCTTCATCAGGGCGCTGTCTGTATAAAGATATTTCAGTGGCAGAAAACCATCAACACAGGATGTGTTTTCACTTGTTATCTGACTGCGCAGGGTGCTCAACAGAAGTTCACAACCAATGGTCTGGGAGACAGAGAAAATTAAAAGTAAATATAATCAAGTACTATTAGAAAGCAAGGTCACTACGGAGTCTAAGGAAAGCGAGATCAGATCATGCCATCTCACCGAGCAATGTGTATCTGAGGTTGAGACAAAGTGAGCCCAAAGGTCAGAGGGATAGAAACCCAGTGCAAGAGAATGGAAAAAAACAAGATATCATAAAATTCTAGTGTAAAGACCAACAATTTAAAAAAACCTACTGGAAGACACAATTCATGGAGATGAAAAATCTGAAGCACGCTGGTAAGGAATCATCAGCATCTCTATGGAACATGAATATAGGGCTACTCGACCGCTGCAATATCTAGAGCAGAAACGTTAAAATGTAAATAATTCAAAATGGTAGGAAAACCTATTTTCTACTGATTCCTGACAAGATGCCATACCTAAAAATGCTAGAGGATACTGCTAGCGTAAATATATACCCTGAGTCCCAATCAAAGAGTCCCATATGTATGGACCCCAGTGGTAAACATAAAATGCGGGCAAATCTGAAAGAATAACAGAAAAGGACTATTAAATAGAGCCCAATATCAAAAAGGAAATCCAAAAGTGGTAGCATATGGCAAAATGTGAGCTGAGCTTACCTACAGTTCAGGTTATGAGAGCTGCAAATGAATCCATAAGACACCAACAATAAACGAAGTGCCTGTTACAGAACAAATCTATGACAAGAGAAGAGAAAAGAGAATATTCAAAAAAGTAATATTTGGAAAACCAAACTATCTCTTCAGAAGTGTATGCTCAGGCACCTAAAGAAGCTATGACCTTCCCGCAAGTCTCAATGAGACGCGGATCCTTAGGCAGAAGAGTAGCGCAGCTCTGACGACTACAGATACGACTCTGAGGCACAGGACATATACAAAGTGCCTAAATAAATAGAGTCTGTAAAAAGAAACAAGCACGCGATAAGGAAATAATAGGACCCATCGGCCCGAGATTAGAAAGTTAAATGGGCACCAGGGAAACTATACACTTACCTGTGTGACTCACAGTGGCTCAGATCCTGATATCGGGGGACAGCCTCCGGACAAGTAGAAAGCCGGTAATTTGACGATTTCTCAGGAGCGGTTTAAAGAGGGAACAATGCGCGTGGGTCGTGATCACTAAATGACTCGCACCTGGCCTCTGCAACCAATGCGTGCTTCGTACATTCAAGAATGGATGGCAGGCGCTGGCCGCCATCTTGAAAGTAAGCGGGTAATCGCGCTCGCCATATAAAAGTATGCTGCCACAAACATTTTAGTACCAATAATAGGGAATAATGATGAAAGTGGCTCATACCTGAAATGCTAAAGAGTGTTAAAGATACATGTTGATTCAAAATCAACCTAGAAAATGTGTGGTGCATGCATATCAAATTAAATGGCAAAATGCTAGCCCCCATCTTGGGGGAAACGAGTAAGCCCGATCATCATCTTAGAGCATGCTGAAAATAGCTGGAATATCAATCAAGATAAATAATATGTGCGTCAGTGGTTCATGATGGTATCATAAAACTAAAGAAACTAATGTATAGCAGAAGAAAAAAACAATAATGGTTCAAATGAGATATTGGCAAAAAACAGAGTTCTTGCAGCGCAGTGAGTGAACATCAGCAAGATCACTCAAATGAAAAGTGCATACTACATCCGCTACAGATATGGCGGTCAGATAAAACTAACCACAATGTAAGAAAGATGAAAAGAAGGTTAAAGCAACCAATAGGACTACCCTAGAGCAATGATAGAGTACTTACATATAGCTACTCCAGATGGGAACTTGGAGCGTGAAAGGGTACATCTATAAAGATATATATATATAGGTAATGCTAGTATGTCCACAAATGCAGATAGACAACCCCATGGGGCAGAGCAAAGTAAACAGGATACCTAGAACCTAAAGTGAGGGACAGCAAGATCCTAGATCTAAAGTGAGGGACAGCAAGCTCCTAGATCTAAGTTATCGCATTTTCCCATGGTAGAAGTTCGTTCATTGAGGCCTGAATTGGCTGTTTGAAGTGTGTATATCCAAAAAACGTATCTTCTTTTCCTCAAGCTGTCAATATTCCTGTCATTGGGGCATCGTATTTCCTCCAAGATGATCCATTTAAGATCTTTCTCCGAATGTTGTTTTTGAGACCAATGGTCAACTAGGGGTGCTCCTGCCCGATTGTTTTTAATGGCAGACTTGTGCTCACTAAATCTGACTCTAAATTCGCGGCTGGTTTCACCCAAATATTCTTGGTTGCAGGGACAAAGAATAAGATATATAACGTTATTTGTCCTGCAGTTGGTCATCTCGCTGAAAGTAAATTGTCTTTGTCCCCAATCTAAGACAGCGGAAACAATGGCATGGTTATAGGCATGGCAATTGCCACACTTGTGAGTACCTTTGATGGGGTTATTGCCTGTAATCGATTTCTGGATATACTGCTTGTCTTCTTTGTGAGAAGCCCTTACCAATGAGTTTCGGAGGTTCCTGTTGCGTCAAAACGCAAAAGCTGGTTTAGGGAGATGTATAGATTGTTCACCTGAATTAAGAATGTGCCATTGGGAGCCAATTATCTGGCGCAGTTTGTTGTTGAAATTGGAATGTCTAGTGATGCATACCAGTTTCATATCATCCATCTTCGGTTTATGTTGAAAGAGGGACTCCCTGTTATAATATTTGGCTCTCTTATAGGTCCTTAATCAGTCTATGTGGGTATCCTCTACTCAAAAGCTTCAGTTTAAATTGCTCAGCATGCTGGTCAAAATCACTGACATTAGTACAGTTCTGCGTAATCTCAGGAACTGACTAAAGGGAATACTGTCTCTTTGACATCTGGGGTGATAGCTCTCATAATGCGATAGCGTGTTCCTTGCTGTGGGCTTAGTGTACAAGGACACTTGTATCTCCTGATTGGCAGTGTAAATCCATATGTCTAAAAATTCAATCCTTTCTTTGCTAGTTTTAGGACTGAATTTCAAATGAGGGTCACACAAGTTGATCCATAAAAGAAATTCATTGAGCTGCTCTTCTTGTCTGTTAGAACCGGGGTCACCGATTCCGACACGGTAGCTTGGCGCGAGGCAGGAAGACACCCGAAGGCAATGTGTTAAGCAGTTGTGCAGCACACACTCACACTGACTCAGTAATGCGCACGCAATGAAGAGACCACACCAGGCTGTTTGATAAAAACAAGACTCTTTATCTAGTTCAAGTTAGAGCATTAGGTAGGGCAGATAATCACAGTGCAACAGCAAATTCATTTCGTTCTGGAACATGAGTAAATTCATTCAACTCTAAAACATTAGAACCTCCTGCAGGTCAAAAGAAGCAGTAGCATTAATCCACTCAAAGAGCAAGTATCACCGTGGGTAATGTAGTGCATGTGATAACATAGGCATAAGCACATTCAGGTACATTCAAGTCACTAAAGACCTTAATGCAGGTAGGCAAACAACATAGGAAACATTCCTTAAGCACTTCCAATAAGGTAACCTCCCTTGCGTAGGCATACAACTCTAGGAACATCCAATAAGCATAACTTCACTCCCAGGCAACATTTCCTGGGTAGGGCAGGTCATTACAGGCGAGAGTTCAGGGGCAAATGTTCCATACTGGTAACCAACCTCGTGTAGGTAGGCAATACAGGGGATCATACAGCATGTAATTCTGAGGCAAGTAAACAGTGCTCATATGATTAGGTTCCGTGTAGGCACACATGGGGTACAGGTAACACCCCTAAAGCACAGGTTCAATTGAGGCCCGATCCCCCCCTACAGATATTTAATTAGGGTAACATTTCCGATAGGTATACTCCAAATCAGGCCCAGCTACCAAGTGGGCCCTCAGTGCCGGTACCGGGGCTATTGGGGACAGGCTTACGGTCTCATGGGGGACTCCCTACGGGGCGTCAGAGTTACTGCCGGACGATCTCCGAGGCGGGGCAGTCCCCCAGCCTCCCACACTCACCGCTCTGTCTCGGGGTCCGTAGGCCTCACGCAACGTCGGACGCCTCCTCCCCGGCCAGCCCGCTCCTGACTGCACGTGGGGCTTCGACCGGGGGAGGCGGACGGGCACGCTGAGGTCGCGGGTGAAGTTTCAAGGCTCCCTTCAGGAGGGGGGGGGGCGGCAAGACTCTCCACAAGCCGCCCGGAGCCTCACAGATCCCCGAAGTTGCGGCCGGCAGCAGGCCCCGGGCCTCCGTAGGCCTCGAGACCCGGGGGCCAATCCCAGTGCGGCCTGAGGGGGCGTGGCCGATGATGCGGCCGGCTCCCCGGTTGCTGGGCAACGCCTTTCCTTTCCTCGGTGGGCCTGGCGCGGCCTGTGCAGCAATCGCGGCCGTGATCCTGGGCACAGCGCTCCCGTCTTCAGCGTCCCCGAGGTCGCAGTGGTGAGTTCCTGGCACAGCGCTTCCGTTACTTGCAGCGCAAGGGCCGCGGCGGTGATTCGGCAGACAGCAGGCACGCTCAAGAGCGCAGAGGCCGCGGCGGTGATTCCGGCACAGCGCTTCGTGATTTTTCAGCGCGGGGGCCGCGGCGGCGATTCCGGGACACAGCAGGAGCGTGCCACACAGCGCTCAGTAGGGCGGACAGTTTCGTCCAGGCAGCGCCTCGTGGGCAGCAGATTCTAGTGACACAGCGCTAGGGGAGCACACAGCGCTTGTAACAGGACGCAATGGGGCGAAGGTCCAGCGCTTGGAGCACGGCGCTTTACCTGGTGATCCCCCAGTAGCAGCAGCGCTCACAGGGTCCTCAGCGCTTCAATCCCAGCGCAGGTGGTAGCAGTATCTAGTTGCAGTTTCTTGGTTGTAACTCCTTTGGACGCAGTTTCTTGGTTGCAGTCACTTGGGGGAAAAGGGGTTGAGTTGGCAGGCACAAGAGGCAGGTAGGTGCCCTGCAGGCACACTGGAGGTGGTTCCCTGGGTCCCCTCACGCTGGGCAAGGTCAGCAGGTGGAAGGTGTTCCTCATCTATCTTAGCACAGCAGTGCCTAAGCCCAGTCAGTCCCAGTAGTGTAGGTCTCCCCCCTAGGCCCAACAGCCTGTACTCCGGCAGAGGTTCCCCCAGGTCCAGTGGTGCCCCAACTAACTAGCTAGGTTTCCCTCCAAACCACTTATACCCCTAGGTCAGGTGACCCTCCTGAAAGGCGGCAAAGCATAACTCCTCCCTGGGCTGGAAGGTTCTAGAAGCTTCCATCATGTCTGTCTATGAGGCCCAGAGGCGTGACGGCATGGATACAGTAACATTATGTCCCAGCCTGATCCTGACTACTGGTGAGGGCATGTACAATGGCCACTCCGCAGTAGCAGGGGCCTGTGGCAGCCATATTATTAGGAGAGAGCACCTGCACCTCAGCACTGTTTGGCAGTGGTAAGGCGCCCAGAGACCTAGGTCCAACAAAAATATGGTGGCAAAAATGAGGCGCAAAGAGAAAAAAAACGGGGTAAGACCACCCTAGGGCTGACAGGTCTAACATTGTCCCTTCCATATGAAAAAATATCATCAATGAACCTGTGCCATTGATGAATATTCTCCATAAAAGGAGCTATCTCATTGAAAATGAATCTTTCCTCAAAGACCCCCATGTAGATGTTGGCCACATTGGGGGCACCTTGCATGGCCCTGCATCACTTGATAAATCGAGAGTAACACAAGGCAGCACAAATCGCTGCCTTGCATTACTCTACAGCAGGAAGGTGTTCCATGGATGGAATGTAGGTGTTCCCATGCATCCACCCTTGGATTTTCACGCATTCCCAGATTTACCAATAGTGGTAGACTTTGGAATGCGTCAAAATGCTATGTCTCCCCATATGAGGCATAACAAGGAGAAATATCTTTCTTTCTCCTTGTTGTTTCCTCTTTCTACATGTGCTCCATTCTGCAGCAGATATAGAAAGAGGAAAATCCCTCTCAGGATTATTTTTGTGCAGAAAGGATGTCCCTTCTTGCACAATAA
Organism: Calotriton arnoldi; assembly: GCA_963921515.1. NCBI lineage: Eukaryota > Metazoa > Chordata > Amphibia > Caudata > Salamandridae > Calotriton > Calotriton arnoldi. The sequence continues at coordinate 221,033 of CAWUFW010018103.1, read as the reverse complement.
ACAATCCTGCCTACAATGCAGGCACCCTTGCAACATGACGCAAGGGTGCCTACATTAACACTAGGCAGCCAAAAGTTTGCCAGCGCTAGGACAGGACAGGAATGAACTGTTATAATTTTAAATATGATGCATTCATGCCATTTCGCTTTCACGCAGCGCCGTGCAGCAAGGTGGCTTGCTGCGTTGTGCTGCTTGAAAGATTGATAAATATGCCCCTTAATGGCTAATAAGAAAACTTTTAGAAACTAGGCACTTACAGTGTGCAGCATGAATCACTGATTAACAAATTATAGTAGGAGCATCACAGAAATTCCCCTTAGTGTGTCATGTTTTGCAAACCTCAGTTCACAAATACACTGCAGATATTTTGAAGACGACTTGTGTTCCAATTAAATAAGACCTCATTAAAAAGAAAAAGTAAGTTAGACCATTGCTGAATTATTTTGTGTTGATCTTCCAGGATAAGAAACGCAGTCTAGTCAAATAATTCGATCTGTGTTTGTCAGTCATTTATCCATGACACATTATTGAAAGAATTGAACGATCAGACTCATTTACCTTGAATGCTGTTCCAACTGAACCTGTAAACTGAAGATCAGCTATTACTATTGAGCTAATTAAAACACAAATGCAGCATTTACATTAACCACAATGAGACTGTAATTATACGCAGTTGCACCTATGTTTTTGTATTATGGACTCCACAGGAACACACGTTAAAGGAAATTCGAGAAAACTGTTCATTTCCGGTTCATAGATTGACTTTCACCTTCTGTGCCAAGATTTAGCCTCAATCAACATGTAAATATGCATATAGTTTCAAAAGAGTCTGAAATAACACACAATGTTAACTCTGGTGTGTTCTATTCCAACAGCATTAATGCATCCTTTCTTTATCTCATGTATCAGAGTTAACATGATGCCATGTCAACTACTGAATCATTGTAAAATGCTGTTGTATGACATACCCAAATGGTAAATTAGAATTTTGCTTTGTAAAAAACCAATCACTGTCATTTTCTTTATGGAAAGGAAGACAATAAAGTAAAAAAATAAAAATCTGACTTGTTAGCTCTTCCCTATGTGCAAATTTGGGGACATTAAACTCTTCTCTCAATGCTGAATTAAGGATTAGAACCCACTTCTCGATGCTCCAAAGTCTACAACTTAGTAAACTTCATTTACATGAAAATCTCGAAGTCAAAATTAAAGTTGTTGCCTGCTAACATCTCTTGAAAGTGTGAGGCTGGAGCAGACTCAGTGAAATGTCATGCCATATGGTATCTCACGCTCCTCAGTTCAGTTGAAACTTTATTCAGTCTAGTTAGACCATAAAAGTATAAAAGCAATCACAAGACATATATGAAAACACATCAGTGTACAGTGATCCAATAATAAATAATCATTAATGAAAAAAGAACATGCAGATGAATATAAAAAGTCCATAAAACATCACATAAGAACTGTGGCCCTCTGCTTTATGGCACGTTTAATGTATACAGCAGCAAGAATACAGATCTCAATGGTGGGCAAAGTTTGCATATAAGTGAAAGCCACTCTGCAATCGAGAATGATTGCCTTCCGAAGAATGGGCAATAAATAACGTTTACTCAACAGCAAGTAAAATTTACAAAAGAACATAAAATGTAAAGTAGTTTGGGACACAGAGGTAGGTGGAAAAATACGAACCTTGTGATGGAAAAGCAGCCAAAAAGTACCCGGTGCATAACCTGAATCTGGCTAGTAAAAATGTGTGGTGTTTATTGCCCACCTATATTAATTATGGCACGGGACTGACGCTCGAGCAAATCCCCATAAAAGCCTGGATCGTTGGCTTATCTACAGCCCTACACATTCTGCCCTCCAGACAGGCCTCTAGAAAACGTTCGTAAAGGTAATTACAGAGCTGGCTGACGCAGTACTGGGAGAGGTAAGCAAATCCTCCTGCACCAAGCTGCGACAGATGTTCTGAATATACTTCATCCAAGAGATACTCAGGCAATGGTAGAGTATCAGGAAGTCTGCAAGCACAGCCCTATGGAAGGAAGTCTGGCTCTTGGTCCAAATTCACAGAAGAAGGGGTTGAATTTTAATAGGATCGTTAATGTATCCAATCCTTGCCTCTGTGTGGAATATAAAGTAGCTAGTGCTTTGGGGGACAGCTAAGAGCCTCTTCATAAAGTCATTCTTAATTGTTTCAATGCCATTCTGATCGTCAATGTCCCACACCCCTGCCCCGTAAGAATCAATAGCACAGCGCTTGGCTTTGTAAAGAGTCGAAAGTTCCTTTATGGGCTTCTGGCCAAGTGTGCAGGCAAAATTGAGGATAGCCTTCACTGATTTAGAAAAAGAAATGGCTCTACTGGTCTTCAGAGTTCACCATGAGAGGTGTGTATCAAAGGGGATGCCTTAATAAGAAAAAGTGGGAACAGTGTCCAACTTTGTTGCTGTTAACAAAGAAGGATACACTATCCTTCTTCCTGCCCGTCATGTAGTTCCTATAGTACCCATGCAGGACCTGCACGTTTGGATAACATAAACTGTGGGCTTGGTGACAGACTGATTCTGACCACCCCCACCGAGAAATGTTAGCCTGTTTGCATAAGCTAGCTCACAGTGCCACTAGTGTCACCTCTTATCGGGGAGAGAATAGTTTCTGGCAACCTCAGAACATGACAACCCTGATCCCTCAAGATCGTGGAAACAATGTACTACTTTTCGCTCAATCACTCATGCTCACTTATCTTGTCTCAGAGATACACAGAACAAACAGCCTGGGCATTTCAATAAGGATTTATTGAACAGTTGTTATTCTCGTGTAGAATATATGAGCTGCAACAACCATTAGACAGTAGCAGAGATATATGATTAGCAGTACAGCGAATATAAAAGGATAGTACAGTTCTACCATCTTGCAATAAGCATGAATAAATACATGAACATAAAATGTATTGATAAAAGAAAGTGCGTACTCCTACGATGCCTATCTAGATGTACCTAAGTGTACCTAGCATGTGAGTAGGTGTGAAGCCAAGAATCCCTCTAGGAATTTGTCGAACCCCATTACCTGAAGTGTGAGAATGTAGGAGCCCTTCTTGGTCTCGAGTTGAACACCCCGCAAGGGATGCTCAGACCACTGTCAGCTGAAGCGTCTGCATGCAGGAGCCTCAGCGTCTCTGGTCAGTGTGTCGGCCTGGAAATCTCGGTTCCCTCTAACTAACACTAGCAAGAGGTGCTATATTTATACAGAAAGTATCTAGGGCTCCTTTGTCCCTTGTTGCTTGTATTAGCCATTGTTGGATTTGAGGATGACGTATGGGATGAACCGTGTACATAGATATGGGGAGGAAGGTGGTGTAGCCCCAGCCTGGTTTCTAAGAACCCTTATAAATATTCATTCATACTGTGTGAGTCTATTGATGGAGTTATAGAACTCTATTGTTTAGGAGAACCCCTCCTTCTGCACCCAGGACTAGAACTAGGTAAAGGTTCAATCCTAAAAGGCTCGTTACAGTGTAGTGTAGGGGAGGTAATGTTGGTGAAGGGGTATGATGTTACCCGGGCCTATATTAGGGTACCTATGTGAAACATAACACCCACTCCTCTTCCGAACAGTCAACAATGATAAAAATGCTAGTGAACTCTACTCTTTACTAGATAGTAGTGCATAAAACATTTTTCAGTGAGTTCTGTAAAACCTTATTCTAAAATCATTTTAAAAACAGTTTAAAAGGTTAAAAAAAAAAATTTTACTACGAAAATTATTTTTGAATGGTCACTTAAGTCACAGTCCTAATTGAGTTCGTTTATATAAGTTGATGTTCTACAAGCGTCAAAACTCCATGCTTTTTAGCGAGAAAGTGTCCATTTTGTAGGAAATGTTCCAAATTTAGTTAAGTTTAGAGAAAATGAAAATCCGAATTCGTTCCCAGCACACGATGAGCCAATTACAGATTAAATGTCCTGGCTGCGAGACGCAACATCATCGCTGCTTGCTGCTGCAGGGGACGGTCCTTGTAACACCTGCCAGAGTACGTCAATAGAGCACAGATGATATTCAGTACTGCCAATAGCTGGTGTAGAGGCAGCCGGTGTTGTAGTCGATACCTGGGTGCTAGTGGTGCTAGTGGTGGAGCTAAAGCTCACCCCAGTTGTAAAAGGCACCTGCGGATTCTCGAGGAATGCAGCCATCAAGATGGGACTACGCTGGGGACATTGCCGAGCATGGGCCCTCAGGGGTTCCAGCCTGGTATTTAAGTCCGCAGGCGTGTCCGTTGCAAGTGTCAGACAGAGGTCCAACACGCATTCTTCACCGCAAAACAGGCATCGAAGAACAGGTAAGATGCAGTCCATCCAGACTGGTCTAAACGATAGGAACCAAAGAGGCGCTTAGTTCCCTTAGGCGAGGTGTGCCCAGATGTTGTACCATGCGTTCACGGTATTTCCACTCCAGGAGCGCTTTTGCCATCTCGTTGGTAATTCGGCCGTCCATTGCGTAGCAGGTAAATGACAATCAGGATTCCCGCTATTGATAGCAGGATCAGAGGTAGACCTTCAAAAATGCTTCCAAATTCTGAGTGTATAAAGTTCAGGATAACTCCGAGGATTGTCTGAAAGGTGCTAAGAAGTCCTGACCCTATGGTCTTAAATAGGTGTACAATACCACTCGTATCAGACATATTAAAGACACGACCCACCATTTCTGCTAAATGAATGGGGCAGTTTGTACGTATGAGTGCCTGTATCTCAGTCGAGGTCCTTGCGATTTGAAGATCAAAGGTCACTCGAGCGGAGGTTAGGGGTACGGTTTGCTGTAAAAGCATGGCTTTCAGTCTGCTCAAAGTATCAAATTGTATAAAGGAAACATTCAATGAAGGCCATAACGGCGCCTCCCTGACTGTACTTGTTGGGGGAAACAATACTTGCATACAGCAAGTAACCCTGGAGTTCACAGTGACCAGATAGGCAATGCCCGGAAGCATACCACAGCAACCTTGATCGTTCAGCATCAAGTAACTCCCATTTGAGAGCAGCTCGAATACCGGTTTAATCACGGCAGCTGGAGTCCCTTTCATGTGGCAGGATAAGTTTGCTATCGACCCATTACACGCTCCGTGCAATGAAATGTCACGGCACATGAGAGAACCGCTCAAAGCGCTCTTGCAGTTTGTACCACTTAGAAACACTTCTCGATCCCCACCCGGGCATCGAAATCTATATGGTAAATCCCAGGATTCCTTAATGTATTCCTTACCCATTTTTTCATATTTGCCCGCCTGCCTTTGTTCAAGGCAATATTGAAACTGAAAAGTAGTGACTGGTAGAGTTATGTGGCCATGGATTAGCTATTCAGTAGATGGAGCTTCCGCTACTGTAAATGGTAGTCGGTCCAGTTTTTCAATACGCAGCATTGTATATTTAGCTCCCCTTTGTGCCATTTCAACCTGTTTATCTGTTAGATTATATTCAGAAAACAGAGACGTACTGTTTATAAAACGCCAGGGCACAAAGCCTGCACGCAAAGATTGCAGCGTCCAGCTCAATAACATGATAGAACGTAATTGAGATTTCCTGTGTTGTAGTATGGCCAAATCTTGTTCTAGGATATCTATCGCAGAAGACACAATGTTGCCCAAAGAATATATTCTGGAGGACAAAGTTGTTAACCCATTGTCTACCACAGCCAACGATTTTTCTAAGTTATTACGGTCTATTTCCCCTATTCTCTCTGCGGCCTCTTGTTGGGATATTTTCAAATTTTCATTATAGGCAGCATAAATACCGGCATATATGAAACGTTTCTGATGTTATTTCTTGGGACCTTGTAAAAAATCACTAAGATCCATGTCTTGTGAGAGTAAGGCTAAGTGTTGTTTCACTTCTGTTAGTGTTGAGGTTTCTAGCCAATCAAGGCACAACTTTCCAACACTGTAGGATGTCACTACCCCTGGGTGTTCTCTTTGTACATAACGCGGATCTGGCCTATGGATATTGAACCCTTCGGGGATTCCCAAGAATCGTTTATGACATATATTTGTGTCTAAGGGCCAAACAACCCATTTTTCCCAATTAGGGTCTGATCTTTGTACTGTAAAATGTCATCTACTGTTGCCCCTTCCTGTGAAGTCGAATTTTGACACCCTCCCATCTGTGATGGTGTTGGAGATCGAGGTGTGTTCAGGTCCTTGATCTTGGCTAATCCAAGACAGGATGTCTGTTGCACACTTTCGTTTAGAAATATCATCTGCTGTGGAATGAGGCATGCTCTAAATAGCGCTTCTGTTCTCTGGACTTGCCAGTCCCTAGAACCCCAAACTGATTTTAAGTCTATTGTGTCCTTCCATAGGTCAAAACCCTGTTCAGACAGTTGGGCAAAAAAGGAAGCAGAGTAAATCTGTTTGGTGTTTGTCAACATAATTTTCAGTGCTGATGTTGGTGTAACCTTATAATAATATGAGGTCGGGTCAGTGGTGTTAAAGCCTGAAAAGTATGAAAATTTCTCTGCAAATGTATGCAAACTACTTTTTGGTGGTGTAGGGCAATGTTCCCACTGGTGGTATTCAAAAACATTTCTAGGTGAAATAGATTTGTGCAGGAAATGATGACCATAATGCTGGTAACAGTACAAAGTGTCATGGTCTGAATTACTTTCTAACATTTCAGTGTTCGGAAATGCAGCAGTTTTTTCTAAATCAGACAACATGTTATTAACAGTTTCAGAGTCCCAATCATCAGAAAATGTACTGGAGGTAATGATATCACTTAATAAAATTTTAAATAAATGAGAAATTTTTAAAAGTTCAGTCGGACCGAATATTTCGAAATCAACCTTGTCCCAAACTATACCATCCTGAGCCAGTGCTCTTTCTCTTGCTACAGCGGTCTGAACAGCTGTCAGTATTTTTTCTTTTGAAGTGAAACGCATTTCTGCGTTTGTGTACAGGTGTGATTTCTATGCGATCGGTACTGTTTCGCCTTCATTGAAGGTTAAGTAAGTGTACCCGCATTGACCCGCTATTACACGGATCACCAAGTTGCGTACGTTTACGCGTGTCTGTAAGTGTTTGGAAGCAATCATGTTTTCTTGAATTGAACCTAGGATGTTTGTGTGTTCCTCTGTCCAATGTCTAACTGAAAAGTAAGGTTTTATTAAGTCGTAGAAAGGTTTTACTCTTTCTGCGTAATCCAAAATGTATGTTCTGCCGAAATTTAGGAATCCCAGTATTGATTGCAAGTTTTTCAATGTTTTTGGAGGTTGGAGCAGCGCACACTTTTCTAAAAAAGTTAGCTGCCAGGCTTTTCCCTTCACTTATTATTATTATTATTATTATTATTATTAAGCTTGTAAAGCACCTGGTTACTCCAACGGAGTGTCCCTGCGCTAGGACACCGTAAAACCACAGCAACTGGCCCGGACCTTGAAAGCTCATATCCTAAAAATAGGACATTGAGGTGGGCTATTTAAGATTTCTTAAAATTAAATTTGTAGCCCTCAGAGGCGAATCCCATAATAATGTGCTCACCCTGGTCAAGTGCCTTTTTAAGTCATCGTCTGTCAGATAAATATCATCCACATAGGACAATGCTTCTTCATCAAAATTTTGGAGTAACTCAGTTACTCTTGCTGAGAATACCCCCGGGCTGACAAAATTGTCGTTGGGACCCCAACGCTGAGAATGCGGTCAAATACCTGCTTTCAGGCGCTATATTTTGGCAGAAGAATCCATTCGAGATATCTAGTGTTGTTTTGTATTTTTTCTGCACAATGTTATTCATTAGTGCGGCACTATGTGCATTTTGGACAGCGAATGTCTTTGTGCATGTGTTTAAATGTCTGTAATCTAAAACTAGACGATATGAGTTGTCCGGTTTTGATACTGGAAACAAAGGATTGTTCATTGGTGAGGTGCATGTTTCAATCACCCCTTGGTATTCAAGTTGATCTAAGATCTCCCTGACCTGTTTTTTAGCTTCTTGCTTTATTGGGTATTGTCTCTGTGCATTTGGTGAAACTTTTAACGGGATCACATGGTGGGTTGAACCCTCATCCCACCCTGCATGATTTTTATACAATGCTGGAGCTAGGGCTACTGCCCACTCCTGTGCATATGCATGTTTAAGGTGTATGGGAACGAGGTCGGAGAATGCTGGAAAAATTATGTTTCCCCCCTAGGGCACTCCATAACGAATGCTGGCGGCCAATCTTGTTCTGCTAATAGGATGTCAAATCCAGATGATAGTTTTTCCCAAAAGAGACCCTTAATTTTCCTGGGCTTGTCCCCCTCCATTTGGAGTGTTATCTCGTGTAACTTACATGGGATGCTCACCCTTGTATCTGGTGTTTCCGCCGTGATGTAATCATTCAAGTCTGCTGTCACCAGAAATTCCATCAGGTTCTGGCGAGCTATTGTTACTTCTGCCGCACTGTCTAGCATCGTCAGAGCCCATTCCCCGTTCAGAAGCTGCATCCTCAGAATTCTGGGCATGTCTGATCTTTAAGCCTGCAACTTTCTTTTTCTTAAATTGAGGTTTTGATTTTTGCTTGTCTTCTTTTTTGGAAGTATAGTCTTGAGCGTGCTGCTTGTCTCTGGACTTCGTACACTCTTCTTTGTGTTCTGACCGTCCTTCTCTCTCTGAAGTTTTCGTCGAGCCCTGAAAGGAACGAGAGGAACGTGTATCAGTATCCTGATACCTGTCAGGTTTCCTAATATTATCCCTATTCCTGAGATTACACCTCTTATCAGAGGGCTCCTGTGGAGGAGATCTACCTTGGGATTGAGACCCCTTTTCTGAAAACTTTTGTTGTTTTTTATTATCCCACTTCTTTTTAGAAGAAGCAGGTATCTGCTTGGAAGTGTCCTTTTCAGGACTGCCCATCAGTTGTGGTTTTAAAGCTTTCCCACCAAAACTGTCTCTGCCTAATTCTGCATATGCAGTTTCAATTATTTTGGGTAGTTCGTGTGGTTGGTCTAACGGACTGAACACTCTTAGGCGTTGGCGGATTGCCACTGAAGCTGCTTCCCCTTTAATATTGGCTAGTATTATGGCTGATACCTGGTCATAGTTATTCAATAACTTCATCCCTAAGTTCAGGGCAGGCTCTGCTCCGTACTCGTTTTGTATTTGTCTTAATACATCTGGTACTACCGCTAATGAAAGAATACCATGAGTTCTGATATATATGGCAGCAAAGAATTGTACCCCAAGTGGTACAATCCTCTAACTGTGGTGTTATCCCCATGGGCAAGCAGATTGTTAGCATTCTGTGTTTTTCAAAGGTGGTAGTATTTGGAAATACTGCCTCGAGCTGAGTTATTTTCTGAGCTACCCAGAAGGGTATTTGATCATGTTTCGTGGGCATTTTGCCCATTACTGCATGTAATGTTTGTGGAGTTATTTTAGTTGCTGTACCCTGAGATTGAGTTCCATTTGTTGCAACTGTTGTTGGTTGGACTGTAAAAGTCCTCATGACGTATTGTGTCAGGTTTCTGTAGATTCTAATTAAATCTTTGTGTTGTATGAGTAAGTCTGGTTGTGGCATTGTTTAAATGTCAGGATGTGGTGTGTAGGCCGCTAATATTGGCCATGTTGTCCCGTCTCCTCCGAGCTGGCCTAATCTTACTCTGTGTCTTAAGTGGGGTAGGGCGCCTTTAAACCAGTAAAAATGTTCCTGGTACGTGAGTGGAACTTCTATGACCTCGCAAGGACCGTATTCCGCTGGTGCATCTCCCTCTGTGTAAGAGTGAAATGTGTGTGTTCTAGCATCCGCTTCTGGGAATGTAACCCACGAATAGAATACCTCTGATTTGTTTGATTTGTGTGCCTCAATCACAAAAGCTACTAAGCCACCCCTAGGTGTTAAACCATATTCTAGTAGTTTCTGGGTGAAAGTATGTCTGAATTTAGGTGCAATGAGAATTCCATCCACCTCTTCGTCTGAGAGGGGGAGGGCTTGCTGTAGTGGGTCTAAGACAGGGGTAGTCATTGTGTACAGAACACAAACTACTTTTTCAAGGAAACTATGATAAGGTTTTATGCACAATTACGCCCCACGTTGGGTGCCATGTCGTGTAGTTCCTATAGCACCCATGCAAGACCTGCACGTTTGGATAACATAAACTGTGGGCTTGGTGGCAGACTGATTCTGAGCACCCCCACCGAGAAATGTTAGCCTGTTTGCATAAGCTAGCTCACAGTGCCACTAGTGTCACCTCTTATCGGGGAGAGAATAGTTTCTGGCAACCTCAGAACATGACAACCCTGATCCCTCAAGATCGTGGAAACAATGTACTACTTTTCGCTCAATCACTCATGCTCACTTATCTTGTCTCAGAGATACACAGAACAAACAGCCTGGGCATTTCAATAAGGATTTATTGAACAGTTGTTATTCTCGTGTAGAATATATGAGCTGCAACAACCATTAGACAGTAGCAGAGATATATGATTAGCAGTACAGCGAATATAAAAGGATAGTACAGTTCTACCATCTTGCAATAAGCATGAATAAATACATGAATATAAAATGTATTGATAAAAGAAAGCACGTACTCCTACGATGTCTATCTAGATGTACCTAAGTGTACCTAGCATGTGAGTAGGTGTGAAGCCAAGAATTCCTCTAGGAATTAGTCGAACCCCATTACCTGAAGTGTGAGAATGTAGGAGCCCTTCTTGGTCTCGAGTTGGACACCCCGCAAGGGATGTTCAGACTACTGTCAGCTGGAGCATCTGCATGCAGGAGCCTCAGCGTCTCTGGTCAGTGTGTCAGCCTGGAAGTCTCGGTTCCCTCTAACTAACACTAGCAAGAGGTGCTATATTTATACAGAAAGTATCTAGGGCTCCTTTGTCCCTTGTGGCTTGTATTAGCCATTGTTGGATTTGAGGATGACGTATGGGATGAACTGTGTACGTAGATATGGGGAGGAAGGTGGTGTAGCCCCAGCCTGGTATCTAAGAACCCTTATGAATATTCATTCATACTGTGTGAGTCTATTGATGGAGTTATAGGACTCTATTGTTTAGGAGAAACCCTCCTTCTGCACCCATGACTAGAACTAGGTAAAGGTTCAATCCTAAAAGGCTCGTTACAGTGTAGTGTAGGGGAGGTAATGTAGGTGGAGGGGTATGATATCACCCGGGCCTATATTAGGGTACCTATATGAAACATAACACCCCCAAAGATCATTATATGAGTTGTGTTTTGATTGACCATATGATCTAGGCTGGCCATAAACTCACAAATATGGCCCAGCAGGCGTTGCAGGCCATTTGCAGTCCTGGAAATTAGGACAGTGTCTTCTGCATAGATTATGAAGGGATGCTACGATCACCTACACGAGGATAGTCCACCCTCAGTTTGACTAACGTCCTCCAGGCTGTTTATATAAATAAAAAAAAGGAAGGGTGGCCAAGACACAGCCCTGGCGTACGCCCCTAACAAGGCTAAAGGCTGGCTCAGTTCCTCCCCCCCAAGCTATAATTTATGCTGGCAGTTACGTCATTGTGTAATTCTCTGAGAAAATTAATAATATAAATGTCAACCCCCATATCGGTCATCATACCCCAAAGTTTGGATCTATTGACAGAGTCGAAAGCAAAACTCAAATCCATAAATGTCAGGTACAACTTGCCATGCTTGGCCACAGTATATTTGGCAATTAGCAAATATAGATTTAAGGACTGCTCCACTGTGCCAAGGGCGGTGCGGAAACCAAATTGTAGTTTGGAAAGTATATTATGCTCCTTGACCCATAAATACAAGCAGTCCAACAAGATTCGTCCCATGATCTGTGCAGTAGAATTATTCAGTTAAATGGAACGATAACAGTGGAGATCGTTTTTTGAGCCCTTTTTGAAAATAGGAACAATAGTCGCATGAGATCAATTCTTGAGGGGGCAGTAGCTAGGGCGGCATTGACGGCGTTTGTCAGGAGTGGAGCCCAGAATGAAATATTAGCTTTGAACATATCAGAGGGAAGCCCATCTGGACCAGTGGTTCGCCCAACCAGACAATTTGCCACTACCCACAAAACATCACCCAATTTAATAGCTGGACCAACAGGGAACATAGCGGGAGGCTGAGAGGCAGTAGAAGGGCAAGTCGGCGACTGAAGTAAAACTGAAGGAGTATGATCAGGGGTAGTGGAAATGGGCAACCCAGATATCAGGTGGAATAACTGTATCAATACCAGGATCTTTTTATCCTCAAAATAGCTGCAATTCACTGTTGCCCAAAAAGTCTTGCAGTCCCTCAACTCACTAGCCTGCACCAGTGAGGAAAAGGCTGCCTCTCTAATAGTATCTTTCCTGATTCTAAGGGCATCTCGATAGAAAGCTCTACATCTCTGCACAGCATCCTGATCTACAGGGATCTGTTTCGGGACAGCGAGTAGCTGGTTATGTGCATAGGTACAGTTAACATCAAACCACTTTGCAGGTGGCCTACGACCCATTTTCATTGGAATCAGAAGGAGGTCATATGCTGCTCTGCAGATCTCATCAAAGCTGTTAAGAAGCACAGAACCACAACTCTGAATATGATCATCTGTTAAACAGACAAAAAAATCAGGGAATGTGGAGGCCACTAAGTGTGCTAAAAAGGAAGGTTCATCAACCTTGGACCAAGGCTTGATCACCCCACAATTCCTGGAAAATGAAAAACGAGAAGGGTGGACCACTATAGACATTCTAGAAAACAGTGAGCTATGCAGCGAGAGAGACAAAAGTCTATGGTCGCTGAGGGGGGACTCAGCAAGATTATAATCCAATAATAAAATCAATGTGGCTCGGGGTACCTCGCAACACAAAAGTGGGCATAATGTTTGGTTTTGAGCTTCGGGCATCAAAAGAAAATATAAGGTTACATTTAGCCAGCAGTAGATTAAGTTCATTCCCAGGAGGGCAATGTACAAAGTAGGTGAGAGGATGCCAGCATCATCCTCCAACTCACAAATATTTTTCTGGGAAAACTGGCAGGCTCTTAGGTTAAAACCCCCCAACAATACCACCACGCAGTCCCCTTGGATGTTACGAATACATTTCTCAATATCCTTAAGCAGAGAGCATGCTAGGCCAAACTTGGAATGATCAAATATCTTATTATATAAGTTTATCAGCAGAAATCTGGTTGCAAAACACTGAAGCAAAATCATCTGGTAGTATATTGAGTCAAAGTTTGACCATGTCATCTGCACTGGAAATGTAAGTGAAATGAGAGTGGTAAGACCACCCTTGGCCCTAGCCATGGTGCCAGCCACATCTGGGGTATGGTAAGTAGCATACACATCCACAAAAATAGGGTCTGTACGTCAAGTCTCTTAGAGACAGATAACAACATGGCCTTCAATAAACCTGAGCCAGTCATGCCTATCCCGTTTCCCAGCTAAACCATCAATGTTGCATGAAACTATCGCTAATGAGTGCTTTATTCAGCTCTCAGTATCCTGGGGAGTAACTGAGCCAGGGAGTCAGTCCTGTTGATCTAGTTGTGAAAAAGGGGTAAACCTGTTGGAGATTGGGAAAATAAGCCCAGATAGCAAAAGAGCGGGCAAACAATCCTGAGGTTTATAAAAATAATCAAGCAGGAAGGCCTCGATAGCAATTGGAGCAGGGCGGCCAAAACTTAGCTTGGTCAAGATATCCTTGGCCACTCTTCTGTCTCTGAAGTTAATAACGATGCAGTCAGTGTCATCTGGTTTTAAAGTATTGCCCACCCAAGGAACTTTGCTCACAAACTTAATCTGGCTGTGACATAACTCGGGACCACCTAATTGGGTGTTAGTCCAGTGGACGACCTTATTGACCAGTTGGTTGTGATCTTGACGTGAACTGCTACTTAGTGGGGGTACATTTCTTAGAATCACAACAAAAGTGGTAGCCTGAGGAGGCAGATGCAGCGTGTGGGTCCTAGAGAGTCCAATTCACTGAGTAGGGCCAAGGCTCATGCTTCCAAGGCCACAAGATCCAGCGTGCTGAACCCGATCCTCACTAGTGCCTCTAGAAGGGTTTTAAAGACATACCTGTGATCCATGAGTATGCCTGACTGGGCTGAGGCCACATGCAGTACCCTTAGTAGCTTGGAAGGAGTCAGTCATAGCACCAGAGGCTGGGGGGTGCAATGAATGGGCAAAGTTAATAGTGCAGCCTGTTGGGCCAGGTGGGAAAGATCTTGCAGAATGATGCACCAGCAGAGTGTCCTTCAACTTGGCCAACGCATCCTCAACCTTACCTAATCTGCCTATAATGGGGCCCAGAGATGGAGTAAGAGAGGACATTACACTTTTACTCTTTTCCTCTGCTAAAAATGACAAAGAATCCTGCATACAGCTCATTTATCGAGGGCTAATTTCACAATTCAGAGCAGGAGCTGGGGTAGGTCACATAGTAGGTGGTTCTGGATACATCTTTTTGATTTACCACTCCTCTCCTCTCTCTTGCTCTTATCTCCTCTACTGTTGGTCACCTCAGAATTAGTCAAATTGGTCGGGCACACAGGTGATTGACCTCACCCAGTATTATCATCACACTCCACAGTGATAGCGGAGTCCAAGGTTTTGGTAGTTTTGGAAACGGACGGTTGATCATGGCCCAAGGCTTGCAAGGGAGGATCTATGCCTGGGAAAACATCCTGACAGACACATGGGGCTCAGGGAAAGCTTGTGGTGGCTCACAAATTGGCTCAGGCAGAGATGTCAAAGACAGTTGCTGTTCCGCCAAGTCAATTTCCCTACTGATGACCCTCATAGCATGTGGCAGAAAGCCACCTAGGGTGGTACCTTGCGTGGTTTTCATAGGAGCAGACCTCCGTTTCCCCATTAATACTCTAGAAAGTAGTGCTAGAAAAGCTTGATAAGCAAGTCAGAGTGCAATAACTCATGGAGCCAGTAGCTCAGTAAGCTGGTAGTGGCAGCATCAAGTTCGGTACCTTTAATCAGCAGAATTAAGGGGGATGACCCGACCCCGGCTCCTCCTGGTGCTGAGGGGCACAGGACAGGCCCGAGTTGTGGGATCAGCAACATCGCTTTATAGCATGAATGTGTGGGCAGCCCACCCCTTTCCAAAGGCTTTCTTCGGCTCTTGAGTACTGGAGGTGCCTCAGCAGTGTTTCGGCAGGATAAGGGGCTCACCATCACCCACAGAGTATAGCAAACACCTCAATGTGCCTAGCCCTGAAGACGATTCCATGAGCTCCCTCACCGATGTGGCCCATGATGTTGTACTGGTCCATGGAGGAAGCATGAGCCAACAGCTACCTACTCAGGAGATGGGGGTGCTGGCCCTGGGCACCGTGCCGCCTCCAGCCCCCAGGACATTGCTGGGCTGTGCCTAGCCACCTCTCCACTCTTTCTGACAGCTGGGAGCGCTCCCTGCCACAGGCTAATGCCCTGGGAAGTCTTTGCCACAGTGCCCCCGTCCGCACGCTCCTAAATATGGGCAAAGTCTTTGATGTTCCAAGTCCCTGAATGGTGGCCAGCAAACAAAGCCATTAGAAGCCCGCTCACTAGCGAGGGCTGCTCGTGGTAAATGACACTGTCATTCTATAGATCAGCGGAACAGCATGCAATAAGGGAAAAGGGCTGAACACCCCATCTCTTCCTATCCCAAAGAGCATTCATGCCCCCTACAAAATCATATCTTGGGGAACTGTGATGAAGTGAGTACCAATTGCTCACCGTAACTTTCTACAAGGTTCCTTCTTTTGAGCTTGTAATGTATAAATTGTCTTTAGAATTGTATATATAAATGTTGTATGACCCACTTTTTTTTAGAGATTATTTGCAGAATATTCTTTTATTTTATGCTTATTTTTGTGTTTTTGTGTAGCTTCTAAGAGTACATTGAATTTTATAAGCACTGTTCTTGACAAGGTACTAATATTAACTCTTAACTGTATAAACTGTGTAAAGAGACCTTTTTTGTGCTGTGTCCTATACATATATTGGCACTTCAGACTTCAGATGTTGGAGGACGAACAAACTGCCTGGTGCTTAGCTACATTCTTTAAGAAGGTATTCCTCCAAAGAAAATTGTATATAACAAATGAAGTATAGCATAAAGAGCTATCTGATATTTTTATTATTATTTTTTATGGTTTTATTGCTGTTGTTTTAATGACATCTGATATCTTAATATCAGTATATGATTATTGTTTTTAAAACGTGTATAATAGTGTGATAACATGTCTTTTTGTCTTTTTATGTGCTTTTATGACTGTTAAAAAATCAGTCGAATAAAGCTTTCCTTGACTTGACTTGACTATATTGGCAGTCAGCCAGCCAATCAGGAATTAAATAGCAGTGGGTTCATTCACATTGTGTGCCGATAACACAGTAGACCAGCATAGGATGTAACAAAGCAGAATCAACCAGGAGTCTGCAATGCTGTCAGTTTCAACATCAATTAAAGAGTGAATTTTAGTCCTGCTTCCATCACACAAATGAAAAGTAATGCAAGTTTCGTTTAGCATATGAAAAACCCATGTTCCCGTCACACATCAGCAATAAGGGGATGTATGTCTCCTCTGCATATCCAATTCTATTTAAACATTTTGAAATGTGTGTAAAAGTTAGAAGGAAGATGCCAAATCATTTTTATGAATCGTTGTGAGCTGTTAAATCTTCATTACGCCTGCCTCTACCTTTCATCCTCCCCAGGCTTCCATCAAGGATGTCATTATGAGAAAGTTACAAACGACCATTTCTGGGTAGCTCAACTAATGTAAATATGTTACAATGATTATAAACATTGTTATAAAGTTTTACAATGCGACTAATTGTATTTTCCTGTCTGAATACACACAGAGTAGCAAGCGATAAATACTGAGAAGGCCTCATTACTGCCTTTGTCATGCTGAGCACCTCCGGGTTTAGCAGGGGTTACAGCAGCACCTGCTGCTCCCTTAGTTCCA
Source organism: Calotriton arnoldi (assembly GCA_963921515.1). Classification (NCBI taxonomy): domain Eukaryota; kingdom Metazoa; phylum Chordata; class Amphibia; order Caudata; family Salamandridae; genus Calotriton; species Calotriton arnoldi. Next base: position 204,124 of record CAWUFW010018103.1, on the reverse strand, counting down.
GCGCACAAGCCCTCTGCTAAAAATCTGCAGCATCTCTGTAAACGAAGGTTTGCCAAAAGTGAACCACTAAGAAATGTTGTTTTGGCACTCTCAAGATGGCGGTTACTCAGTGATTCATGCTGCACATTGTGAGAGCGCGGCTTTCAATAGAATCTTGACTTTAAGCGTTGACTCCCATGGCGCCAGAAACCCCACTGGTAAAACTTTTGCTGTAGATGAATTCAAAATTTGTCCAACAATGCTGTTTTTTCTAGCGATATGATGTGATACTTAGGAAACAAATGCAGTTGGAACACAGTTGGAACGCTATTTTGATCGCCTACATTTATGAATTCAAAGTGTTCCAACCCGGAAATAGTTTCTGCATTATGAACATGATTTGCGTTCATCACACATTAATGTGAACTGCAGTACTAGAATGAAACCACGCATTATGAGTAAGAATGAAAAACGTTTTTGGTCACTCTTAGTGCCAAAATATGCTTTTAAGTTTGTAAATGTAACTTCTTCCATCACAGAGCCATCACAGAGCCATGGTAAGTGTGGGGCATATTAACAAGGCGGCGATAAACAATTATCGCCGCTTTTGCGGCCGTTTTCGGCCGAAAAGCGGCGATAATTATATCGCCTTATCAGCAAAGACACGCTATCGCGTGTTTTGCTGATTTTGCTCCCGTTCCAGCACGCCTGACTTCGCATCGATAATGAGATGCAAAGTAGGCGTGTCTGTGGAAACAACATGGGTAAATATCGCGAAGGCAGCTTCGCGATATTTACAATGCGGGAAGCGATTATTTTAATCGCGTTAAGTATGCTTAACGCAGGAATTTAACGTCTGTTAAATTCCTGACTAAGGCATACTTAACATGGGGGGTGGATTCTGTGGCTACGACCACAGGCCCTATCATCTAGGATATCGTCGTTTTCCATGGGAAAACGGCGATATCCACGCTATCTCTGACATTTTTATCGCCTCGGCGATGCGCGTTGTTAATGACGCGCTAACCGGGCGATAAATTCCAGAGATAGCCGGCGATAAATATGCAAGCGCTAAGCGCGCTTTGCGATATTTATCGCCGGCCCTTGATAATATGCCCCTGTATGTTTTTGAACGTGAGTGTGCTTATCCACCTCTTATATACTAAAGTTAACACTATTTTCTTAGATTCTAATGAATACAGGGGCATATTAGCAAGACCGGCGATAATGGGCTTGGTAATATGCGTTATAGAATTCCAATAGAAGCCCAGGTTAGATGTGCAGGACATCTAACCTGGGTTCTATTGAATTTATAACGCATATTAGCAAGCCCATTATCGCCGTTTAGCGGCAGTTTCCTGCCGCTAAAACGGCAATAATTTTATCGCCGGTCTTGCTAATATGCCCCACAGAATTTTAGATTAAATTTTGAGTGTGAGCTGAAAACCACCTGTTCCTGTTCACCAGGAGGTTTATGTCAGAATATGGCCCGCACAAATATTGTGCTCCAGAAAAATCGACTCCAGACTATCGACTATCGCTATCGTGAAAGTAAGTATATATAAATAAGCATAGGTTTAAGATTCTTAAGTCTACAAACCTTGATACAGCAAGAAATATAGATGTCAAGTTGGAAATAGTAAACCTACGCTTATCTATTTATACTTTTATAATAAATTAGTTGATATTCTGGCCACAATATTTTTACAGGACGATATTTAAAAGTCAGTACCTTAGGTGAAGACCCTAATACTGGGCGAATGTTCAATAAAAGCAAATAGGAGAAAGCGCCAATTCAAATCGGGGGTCTGAGCCAAGCAAACTACATTAGGTGCTTGTAATATTGGATCTGATAGAACAAACAAACAAAATGAAATCAGCCTTTTCTCATATAAGATCTCTGCCTCCAGCCATGGCCTTACTCCCACAAATACTGTGCTGAGCATGACAATTCAGTTCAATGGAGCTGCTAACTCAAATAATCTGAGCTCTGGAAACAATCAGCATGACTCCCTTTCTAAAAGCAGGTGTGTGTGCCTAGTCCTGCCTATGTTAGGATGGTCAATTGAAAAGCCAGGGCTTCAACTTCATGGGAATTCAAGAAGAGAGGAGGAGGCTCTGATGTGGAGTGGGAGGTCATTCTATGCTTTAGTAGCGATGTAGGAGAATGCCCACCCTCTTGATCTGGTTCTGTGTATGCATGGCATGTGTGCAAGTAGGAGTCCTGTGGAGCAGAGGTGTCTGGGTGGTTGGTGGAAGGAGATGTAACTGTTCAGTTATGTGGGGCCTGAGTTGTGTATTGCCTTGAATGTGTGTGTGATGAGTTTGAATTGGCTGTGTTTCTGTATCGGGAGCCAGTGTAGTTTCCTGAGGTGTGATGTGATGTGAGTTCTGTGTGGGAGGCTGAGGATGAATCTAGCTGCTGAGATCTGGATGGTTTGTAATCTTATAGTGAGTTGCTTGGTGATTCCGCCATAGTGGGGGTTCCCATAGTTCAATCTGCTGGTGACTAGGGCGTGAGTGACATTTTTCTAGTGCTGCTTTGGAGAAATATGATGATTTTCCTCAGCATCTTCAGGATGTGGAAGAATGATGCAGTGATGGCATTGACGTGTGCGGTCATGCATAGTTTGCTGTTGATGATTATTTTGAGGTTCCCGGCGTGGGATCTGGGTGATGGACCAAGTTTGGCCAGCCACCAGCTGGAGTCCCATGATGAGGTGTTCTTGCCGAAGATCATTACTCCTGTCTTGTCGGTGTTGAGCTTAAGACAGTTGGCCTGCATCCAGTTAGCGACTTCAGTCATGCAGGCAGTGAACTTGTTTCTTGTATTGGGGGTCTTGCCGAAAGTTTGAGTTGCATGTAGTCTGCATAGGAAAGGATATGTGCACAGATGACGTTGGCCAAAGGGGTCATGTATGCATTGAAGAGGATGTGACTGAGCGATGAACCTTGAGGCACTCTGCAGATGAGTTTGCAGGCTTCCAAGGAGTAAGGTGCCAGGCTGACAGCTTGGGTTCTAGCCGTTAAACAGAGCAGATCTAGAGGAGAGCGGGCCCTCAGATGCTAATCTCGTGCAGGCACCTGATGAGGATGGGGGTGTGAGACAGTGTTAAATGCTGCAGAGAGGTCCATGAGAATGAGGGCTGTCATGTCTCCTCTGCCAAGGATCAAGTTGTCATCTGTGGCAGTGATAAGCGCTGCTCTGTTCTGTCTGTCATGCTGCATTTTAGATTTTGCAGTCTGCTCCTCGGTTCTGTGTTCCTACACCTGCTAATATTAAACCGCTCTCTTTTGAATAACAGGGGGTCCAAACCTCACACAGTCAGATCTAGAGTGCAATTTTCAGAGTGTTTGGATTTGTGTGATAATTTTGTGACTTTATGCAAATATTGAGCTATGCCCTTTGCTTCTTAAAATCTGAATGCCTGTGGCCTATAGTTTTATCAGGATAAGACCTACTCTGAGATTCGAAGACTTGATAAAGTTGATGGCATGGCGCTTAGGGGCTCTGATTCATACCCACATTGTAAAATAGCTCACTGAGTACTGGCTGTGCTTTATTATTATTATTATTATTATTATTAATGAGTATTTATAGAGCGCCTGGCTACCCTTAGGCATCCCCGCGCTGCACATGGTTGCACATGGTCGGCCATGCTGAACATTTTGAGCACAGCATCAGCACACGCTTCTCTACCCTTCTTTTTCCCACAGATCCAATCAAGATTTCAGATCTGCTGGGCAAAAATAATTGCACAGTGCAGAAAAGTGGGGTATTATGTAGTCAGGCTTGTTAGGCTTCACTATGCAACACCTTCAAGTCACCCCAAATAGGTCCTTTGGATTCACAGTAATAAGTCCCTAGCTCAGTCTTGGTAGTGTGGCGCTGAGCAGTCAGCCTTTACTAGAGGAACATGTGTTAAGCATTTCAGAGTACCAACATGGACGATAAGTAATTGACATGACTCGAACGAAATCTGAAACCAATTTATGAAAATTGAGCAGATTTGTTTATAAATTTAGACACCAAAATGAAGACAATCGGATGTGTATGACCAGAGTTATGTTTTTTAAAGGAAAAATAAATAAATGCATTCACTCTTGCAAAAAAATAATGTTACAGTCAATGGGGAATCACACTAGTGACAATCGGTCACTTGCAGGTCGAGTTCAATGAAAACCACTAGGTGGTAAGGTAATGTTTGTCACAGGACCAGGGTCCGACAGTCTGTTGATATTAGAAATGGGGCTCTCTATTTGGCAGAGGTTTGTACCCTGTCCAAGTAGGGACCCTTCCTTCTAGTCAGGGTAAGGGAGATACACACCTAGATAACCCCTGCTCACCTCCTTGGTAGCTTGGCCCGAGCAGACAGGCTTATCTCAGAGACAATGTGTAAAGCATTATTACCCAAACACACAGTAACAGGGTGAAAACACTACAAATGGACACCACACCAGTTTAGGAAAACAAAGTATAAACCAAACAAGACGAAAATGACAAAAATCCAACATACATTGATCAAAATATCACTTTTTAAAGGTTTTAGAAATTCTGCCCATAGAAAACTATGGATGTAGGAGTTTTTCACAAGGTACCTTAGGATGCGTCAAAATTCACCAACCAAAACAGCCGCAGATCAGCGCGGCGCTGGAAAACACAGGGATGCGTCAATTCCTGAGTCTGCGGGGAGGTGATGCATCAGTTCTGCTGCACGCAGGAGAAGTGTTGCGTCGAATCCGGACTGTACGGTGAAGCGAGGAGTCTAGTTCCTGACAGCTTGGGTCTGCAGGTGTCAAACTTGAAGCACAGGTACGATGCATGTGAAAATCCAGGTGCTGAGGGTCTATGCAGCAGCGATCCAGGTGCTGCGTTAATTTCTGCAGCAGCAGGCAGGTGGTGCGTTGATTCTTCCAGGCACATGGCAGGGTTTGCATTGGAGTGGGAGCTGGAGTTTCCAGCATCAGAAACTCTGTGTTTGGGTCCCGGGCTGCTGTGATTTCTTGGCTTGCACAGACGCTGCATCGATCCTTTTAAGCGCACCTTGGCGATGCGTGTGTTTTTGGCCACACGGCACTTTGCAGCGGGAAAAACGGCGCTGGAATGGCTATGCATGGATTTTCACCAGGAGAAACAGAAAAACAACCTTCAAGGGCCCAGAACTGGAATTGGCACCACAAGGCAGGTCAGAACTCCCAGCAGTGGAGTTCCAGGATGCTGTGGGTGAAGTAGTTGTGTCCCTGAGACTTCTTAACAGGAGGCAAGCTCTACATCAAGTCCAGTCTTTGTCCTCTCCAGCAGAAGCAGCAATTGCAGAACAACCCAGCAAAGCAACACACAGCAAAAGGGCAGTACTCTTCCTCACAGCTCTTCAGCTCTTGGTAGAGGTACATCTTGATCCAGCAGTGTCCTAAAGTTCTGGTTCAGGGCCCCACTACTTATACTACGTTTAGCCTTTGAAGTCAGCATACCTCAATGAAAGTCTCTCTTGCTCACCAGAACCAGTTCTGTCCTGCCCTGTCAAGGCACGCTGCAGGAGGTAGAGGCAGCATTGTGGAAGGCAGCCATAGCCTATTCAGGTGTAAGTGACAACTCTTCCCACCGCTCTAGCCCAGGAAAACACATCAGGATATGCAGGACACACCTCAGCCACCCCCCTTTGTGTCACTGTCTAGAGTGAATGCACAAACCAGCCCCTGTCATCTACAAACTAGAAGTTGATTCCACAGGCAGGTAGAGGCACAGGATGGTTAAACAAGAAAATGCCCACTTTCTAAAAGTGGCCTTTTTTTCGAACACACAATTTAAAAATCAACTTCACTAAAATATGTATTTTTAAATTCTGAGTTCAGGAAACCTAAACTGCAAATCTCTATTCCTTCCCAATTGAAAGTTTCACTTGTAAGATGTTACACGGTAACTCCAAATGATAACCTATGGGAGAGATAGCCTTTCAATAGTGAAAAATTAAATGCACAGTATTTCACTATCAGGACATGTAAAACACACCACTATATGTCCTACCTTTCACATACACCGTACACTGCCCATGGAGGCACCTAGGGCCTACCTTATAGGTGACCTACATGCAAAAAAGGGAAGATTAGGGCCTGGCAAGTGGATGCATTTGCCAGGTTGACATGGAAGTTAAAAACTTCGCATACAGACACTGCAGTGGCAGGTCTGAGACACATTCGAAAGACTACTTGTGTGGGTGGCGCAATCAGTGCTGCAGGCCCACTAGTAACATTTGACTTACAGGCTCTGGGCACACACACTGCACTTTACTAGGGACTTACCAGTAAATTAAATATGGCAATCGTGGATAACCAATCAGAATCACAATTTACACAGGGAGCACTTGCACATTGACACTGATCAGCAGTGGCAAGGTGCCCAGAGTACCTAAACCAGCAAAAACAAAATCCAGCACACAGTCAAAAATACAGGAGGTAGAGGCAAAAAGACAAGGGAAACCACGCCAAGGATGCCAGGTCTAACAGTTGAATTTTACTTAGTTCATAGGGCCCAGATGCAGAGTTGTCTTGACTATCCCTGGTGCTGAAGCGGGAGGCGCAAGTTTGCTGGTTTTACCGCTTCAGTAAAAGCTCGACAAAGGGGCAACTGAGGAGGCAGGATGAAGGTGTTGCAGGGTTCACTTGAGGCACAGCACCAACAAAGGTAATGGCAGCCAGACTGGCCACCAACAAACCTTGGCAGCATCAAGCTCAGCCTGGGTTACTTCGAAATACCGGAGTTCGGGGGAAAATGGATGTTGCCTAAAACTTGCTGGAGGTGAGGACTACAATTCCCACAATGATCTAGGCCATTTACATTTGAGCAATCCCTCAGCGGGCCCGATAGCCAATCATTCTTTGGTTCTGGGAGCATGTTTTACCTGCAGGCTGCAGGGGACCTCTAGTACAAGGGAGTTGTGGTGTTGCCTTTGGCTCTAAGAGAAGTTCCTCTTTCCTTTGGAGCCAGTCTCTGGTCTGGGACGAGTCAAAGTGGTGCAGTTTCAGGGTGGTTTCCACAGGTGCAGGTTATTGCGCATTTGCTTTGTGCAGGTGCTCAACTCACAGACTCAGGTCTCTTCTTTGTCCCTTGTTGGAAGTTGTTCAGATCCGAGTTTCTGGTACCAGGGAAGCCCCTTAAATCCTAGATTTTAGAGGTGTAGGTGCTAGCAGCCAATGGGCTACTAGCCCCAGAGGCTAAAATGCTCCCGAGGTGACCACTTCCTGTGGAGGGTGGCACCTTTTCTACACAGAAGCCTCTATTCTGGCACTTTTAAAAATGGCAGAACACTTCATCATCTGTAAAGACCAGGTAGCCCACCCTTATCTAGTTTTACCTCCTGTCAGCATTGCAAATGTGCCTGGTCCAGGCAGCTGGCTTTTTCCTCCTCTGGGAGGTAGCCTGATTGCATATCAGAGTTGGTGGGTGCTTTGAAGCTTACCGCTTTGATGTGCCACTTCACTAACCAACTTGTCAGGGGGTCAGATTCCTGTTTTAGCAGCAGCAGTTGTAGGCTGTCAGCCTGGGCACAGGAAAGGCTGGGGCAACCAGGTGGGCAGCTTCGAAGGTAGCCACCTGGGTGCTTGTCACATTAAATTCAACTTTAGAAAAAAGTCGGGTTTGATGGGACAAACTGTTTGATACCAAACATGACATATTTCAGTGGGACTGTTTCTGGCATCTTTTGGTGTGATTTCCCCAGTCTTTTTGCTTTTGACCTCCTGTTTTTGACTGTGTGCTGAATTAGTCTTTGCTGGTTTTATGACTCTGAGCACTTTACCACTTCTGACCAGTGCTAAAGTACAAGTGCTCCCTATCTAAATTGTATTGGTGATTGGTTTATCCATGATTGGCATATTTGATGTACTAGTAAGTCCCTAGTAAGTGCCCAGGTGTGCCTAGCACCTTTAAATCAAATGCTACTAGTGGGCCTGCAGCACTGGTTGTGCCATCCACATGAGTAGCCCTGCAAACATGCCTCAGGCCCGCCACTGCAGTGTCTGTCAGTGCAGTTTTAAACTGCCATTTCAACTTGGCTAGTGCACCCATTTGCCAGGCCCAAATCTTCCTTTTTACTACATGTAAGTCACCCCACAGGGAGGCCCAAGGCAGCCCCATGGGCAGCGTGCAGTGTGTTTAAAAGGTAGGACATATAGTGGTGTGTTTTACATGTCCTAATAGTGAAATACTGCTAATTTCATTTTTCAATCTTGCAAGGCCTATCTCTCCTATAGGGTATCATGGAAATTGCCTTGAAATATTTTTAAGTGTAATTTCCCATTGGGAACAGATAGAGATTTGGAGTTTGGGGTCTCTGAACTCACAATTTAAAATACATCTTTTTGTGAAGTTGGTTTTTTAATTGTAAGTTTGAAAATGCCACTTTTAGAAAGTGGGCATTTTCTTGCTTAACCATTCTGTGCCTCTGCCTGTCTATCGAATACACGTCTGTGTTGGCTGACAGTTGGGCTCTTGTGCATTCACTCTAGACAGTAACACTAAGGAAGCTGCGGTGTGCCCTGCATTTCCTGATGCCTCATCACCCGGCTGATGGGCCTGCCTGAGCTAGAGTGGTAGGAGGAGTTGTCACTAACACTTGAAAAGGGCTGTGCCTGTCCTCACACAAAGCAGTCTCCACCCCCCTGTAGTGTGTCTGGAGCCAGGGCAGCAAAAGGCAGGGTCTTGTGCACTATAAAGGATTTCCTTTGCAGTTTGTTTACCTCAAAGGCAGAAAGGGGTGTAAGTATTGGACCTCTGACACCCCAAAATCAGAACACTTCTGGACTGAGGACATTCTGCCGGGAAGAAGAGCTGGAGAAGCAGTCAGGAGGAACTGTCACTGTGCTGTTTGCTTTGCTGTGCTGGCCTACTGCTTTGCTGCTTCTGTCCTGGGAGTGAAATGACTGACTTTGCTTTCTGTATCCTGCTTCCAAGGTTTTCCAAGGGCTTGAGTTTAGCTTGCCTCCTGTTAAAAAGTCTCACGGGCATTAAAGACTTCACCTGCCAGTACCTGGGCTCTTCTTCTGAGAGTTCTGACTTGCCAAGTGGTGCCAAATCCAGTTCCTGGGCCCTTGGAAGTGGAAACTCGTGACCTTAAGGAGAATATTCATGCATTGACTTCCAGCGTCTGCTTTATCGACGCACTGTTGTAAAAGATCGATGCATCACCAATGCCTGCCCTGAAGCGTGGTTCCCGCTTGACGCATAGACCACGGATTTCACTGTAGGCCCCAGCTTGCCATTGCAGCACGTCAGAAAAATGGCCAAAGCGTGAGTTTTGAGCCCCGTGTTACCGGCTTCCATGATGCCTGCTCCGACTCTGAAGCAGCACCTGCTTTGTTGCTGTGGAATTGACACAGCGCTTGCTTTGCCACTGTAACATTGACGCAGCTCATCTGGATTTTCGACACATCATCCCTTGGTGCAGATTGTTCATCGACACTGCACTGCAGTAAGGAACCGAGGCAGCATGTGCATTAACTCCCCTGCCAGTAATGAACCTACGCATCGCCTCCTCTGCCAGTAATGAACCAAAGCATCATCTCTCCTGCCTAACATGAAGGAACTGATGCATCGCCTCCTCTGCCAACAAGGAGCCGACACATCATCTCCCCTGCGCAGTAAGGAACCAACACATTGCTCTGCTTTTCTGGCACCTCACCACAGCTTTGATGCCAGGGGTGCTGGTGCAAGCAAGGAAAATGGCCCCTTTGACTGCTGGGGTAGTAAAATACCTCAACCATCAGGGTCCAATGGGCCCCTCAGAACTTTGTGCCCCATTGCACTGCAACTGCCGCACCAACAGTAGGTACGCTCCTGCAACTTATCACTATTTTTTCAGATTGTAAAGTGAGAGGAACTAGAGTTTTCAAGTAACTGAGGTTTTTATAGGATTTTTACATAGGTAATTTCTGTCCTACAAATCCCACAACTGGGAGGTATGTTTCAATGCACTGCTTAATAATTCTTGAAGTAGCAATAATAACAGAAACATTATGGGCCCGATTCACAAAGGTAAAGTAAGACGAAAGTCTAACTTTACGACTTTCAGTATTCACAAAGAGCATTTACTACTCTGAATGCCCTTTGTGAATACCGAAAGTCGTAAAGTTCAGCTTTTGGTATTCACAAAGAGCATTTACGAGTAGTAAATGCCCTTTGTGAATACCAAAAGTCGAAAAGTTAGACTTTCGTCACACTTTACCTGAATCGGGCCCTATATTTGTAGGTAAAGTCACATTTTATGAGAGTACCTATGTGCAACACCACATTTATTTTTCTTAGTGTTAATCTATATGTGTGCAGAGTGGTCACAAAATAGTTACAATGGATGAAAAGCATCGTGGCAATTTAATTTTTCTTTTTTCTTTTTGGTGTTTCTTCTCAATATGAAAATGCCCATGTTTCCTATTATTAGGATAAAAATACATAATAATTAATCTTTCTACATGTCAAAGAAAATAGACAACTTTACAATGGTTTTAATTTTCACTGTGGAACAACACAGGAGACTTCAACTATAGAAATGAGACTTAAATGCTTCTGGAACAAAAGCCACAAAAGCAACAATCGTCTATTAGTCTCTTTGGAAACTGTTAAAGTATTTGCATGTCGATAAAGGCTAAATCTTTTAAAAGAAGAAGGTCAACATGTGAACCAGAAGTACACTGTGTTCTTAAACTTCCTTAGAGCCCATCACAGCTCCCAGAATCAAAATCACAGATGTAAGTGGGTATCATTACAGTTCCATTGTGATTAATATAAGGCCTGCATTTGTGTTTTAATTAGCTCTATGGTAATAGCAGATCTTCAGATTAAAGATACAGTTGAAACAGCATTCAGGGTAAATGAGAAGACTGAATATTCAATACTTCAGTAATGTGCCAAGGATAAATGACTGTCAAGAGAGATCGAATCACATGAGTAGAGTGAGCTTCCTATTCTGGAAGGTTATTACAACATTATTTAGCCATGGGCGCACTGAAAAGAATCTTAGTTTTCATGACTTATTATTTACTTTAAACACAAATGATCTGCTAAAAAATCTGCAGTGTCTCTGTGAACCAATGCTTACCAAACGTGTCCCATGAGGGTGTTTTTTTTTTATATAATCTCAGAATAGTCTGTTAATCAGTGATTCATGCTGCACGCTGTAATTGCACCACTTTCAATTCTTTATATTCTTGCTTGTCCTTTAAGCGTTCATTCCTGTGGCGAGAGAAACCCAACAGTAAAATCCTTTCCCGTAGCAAAAAAAGCATAATTTACCTAACAGTGTTCATTTTTTTCTCGAGAAGTGATCAGATATTTATTAGATAAATGCAGTACAAATGTATCTATTAAAGCAAGACTGTCTCAAAAGGGTAATAGTTTCTATTTTATAAATGACAGTTACATTTAGCATTCATTCTTGGTTGACTGTATTCCTGTAATGAAATCACTCAATGTGGGTCCAATTCACTAAAGTCTCTCTTTGGTGAATTGGACCCAAATTAGGTGGGCTAAAAACTCATTTACCATTGTAAATGCCAGTTCTTATGTCACAGTATTAAAATGAAAGGAACTTTGTGAACAATGCTGATTTTTTTAATCCTATTTATAAAAATAAAGCTACTTCAAAAAAAGGTTTGAGCAAGTTTTCGACCAGTGTGTTAAAATATTTACAGCAAAACATACTTTGCCTGTAGAGAACAAAAGTAAAACATTAAGATACATGTGCCTTCTTAATAGTGTCAACAGGGGGGATTTTAGGATAAGGCATATGCACATATGTCTATGATATTCACAAATGCTTTTGTGACTCTGGTGCAATTGGGTTCTGCCCATTTAGTATGCCTGGATTTTTTTTGCCTTTGATCACCCAGTTTTTGGACCTTTATTATAGGTGAGTCTCACTACTCGGGTCTCACTCATGGTAAATGCATGTTAATTGGATTGTGCATGTTAACCGCCAGTGTCAGCCTTTTAAGATAAGGCTGCTGAGACACAGCTAGGGTAAGGGGCTCTGGGCTGGTTGCACGTAAACATGTGTGAACACACATGTGCACACCTGTGCGGGCTGTGCATGGGAGACTACACTGTGTGCAGTAACCCCCTTTGACAGGCCTAAACCTACCTTTTAAATAGGAATAAGTCACCCATCTGTATGCTTTATTGCCCATAAAGGCAGGGTGCATGAAATTTAAAAGTAGGACATGTAGAAATTAATGCAGAACATGTCCTTACAGTGAAATATGACCCAAAACAATTTTCACTGTAGCAAAGCTGGCTGCTGGCGTAGAGAATCATTGGGCTACATTGTTCCATTTATTAAATGTAATATGTGGAATGGTAGCAGCTACAGAAATATTTCTTCCACTCATTTTAATTGTAATTTAAAATCTTCTTTAATGGTAAAGTTGTATTTTAAAATCATTTCCCTGACTAAAGGTTCAGGGGTCTTTCTGTGATTGGCTCTCTACCTAGGCTGGTGATGGCTGTCCCACTGGGAAGCATGTTTTCGGGCCATACAGGAGACAAAGGGTCCTCAGTGTAGCGGGGAGTGGGTCTTCCTGACAGGATGGCTAGGGAGAAGCTGTGCCCTGCCTTGATTACACTTCAAATGACCCTGACTCCAACACACACAAAGAAACGTAACACCAGGCCTGCCCGTGTACTTGTGTCAGTAACCAGGCTGGAGTCAAACCCCAGGGAATGGGAGAAACTGACCAGATCTAGTTTTAGGGTTAAACAAAGGGTGTCCCCCACCCACAGGCTGGCACTGGGCATAATAGTGGCTTCCCCAGAACCTGAAGGAGAGCAAAGCCCCTGACGTGGACAGCGATGGTGGCAATAGCTTGGACAGCTGGAAGGACAAGCCATCTGATGCCCTGATGGACTAAAGACTCTGCCTACAGGTGACCTCCAGGACTGAATGGGTCTCTGTAGGGCCAGTGACGCTGATCTACTTAAATCCCCTGAGGACCAGTTGGGGGAAGACCTGGACTTCTATGCCCCAATAGGAGGAGAGGAGCACCAGGATCTAAGCAAAGGAGAAAGCTGGTGTAGAGAGCCAGTGAAACTAGCTCCCCAAAGAATGTGCCATTTTTCTTAGACTAGGAGGCCTTCTGAAACTGATCAGGTGGCTAGGACTTTCCACCAAGAGCAAAATGACCCAAGATTAGGAAAATCAGCCTAATAGGACCCGAGTTAGGTACAGTTAGGTACAGTTAAAACTTTGCCCATTTTATCATGCCTAAACTGAGGGGCAGAGCATGGGGCAGGACCATGGGGCTCAGCCCCATCTTCCAAACTTACCCCTAGGGTGATCGGCCAGTGCCTGGGGGTCGATGCAAGTTTCATTAATCATTTATCTCCAGGGAGGAGCTGTGCATGGGCCCCCCTCTTAATTTGCCTGGGGACCCTGTCCCCTGGGTTGATGCATACACGGATGGGGCCTGGGACCTCACCCTAGGCCCTGAAGACCAAGACGGATCCCAGGACCCCATTCCCAGAACCCGATGACCAGAAAGTGAATGCTGCTCCTGCCCGCCGGCAGGAGGCAAGAGAACTGGCTCCTGTAGCGCAGGATCCGAAAATTGTAATTCCAGCTCCTGCTATGGTCCAGGAGTGCACTGTATGTGGGGAGTCGGCGGGGCCAGGGGGGCTCCCCCTGCTAGCCCCCAATGACACTGCCATCTTGGGGACCTTAACACCCAAGATAAAAATACCCACAAAGAAAGGACGCTCATAGCTGTGCTTGGGAATAAAGCATCTGGAGGCGCGCACTAATACAATATGCATGCTCCCTGTTAGAAATGGGGTTTCTGGTTGGCTAGGGTATGCACCTAAGCCACGCAGAACCCACCACTCTAGTCAGTGCAAGGGAATTACACACTGAAGATAACCCCTGCTTACCCCTTTGATAGCTTGGCAGAGCAGTCAGGCCTATCCCAGAGGCAATGTGTAAAGCGTTTATGCAACAAACACACACACAACAGTGACACACTAGGCACACCACAAAAGAAACTCCACACAAGGTTATATAAAAATATGCTTTGTATTATCCGTAAAAACACATTAGATCACCAACCACATATATCACTGTGCAACTAGGCACTTGTCATGACATCACACAGAATCATATAAATCACTGGGCCGATCGGGCCATGGTCATAACATATGTAGTACACTGCAGCAGTGCTCCTAGGGCACGCACGTTACAAAATAGCATAGAAACCTTATGCATGAACATCATCACTGAAAATAATCAGCAGTACCTGCTAACACCGGACTGGTTGTTCCAACACTGGGCATACCACTACATCCCTTTATATCTCAGGGTATGAAAAATGGCCCACAATACCCCCGCAAGGCGTGCAAAAATGCAGTGGAACAATTTACAAGGAATGCACAGTACCACAGCTTCCTCATCCGGCGATAGGGCACTTCACTTCTGTGCCTCTATTAGGTATTATGCTGTGACTTCAGGTTTGGAATGCCTGGCCAGGGGGGCTTAACTCAAACGGTACTTCTCTAAGCACCTACGCCCCCTCAGGGGCCTTGGACCCCCGCGCACCTGCCCTTCCAATAGCAGGGTTAGGGTCCGTACACTGGCTGGGTTGCCAGGGACGTGTTTGTGCCTAACGGGTAGGCCGCCGAATGCTGGGCACACCTACCTAGGCAAATACGGTAATTCTCGGCACCGGGGCCTCTGGCGAGGATTTCCCCCGTAGTGCCAAGTCAGGAGAAAAAGAATCGCCCTAGGGCAGCTGCCCGCGCGCTGGCGGTGCAGTTGCCAAACAAATGCGAAAGCGAAGTGTCGGTCAGCTGCTTTGTTCTCCTCCGTCCGGCCTTCTTCCACAGCGGCTGGCCCCGCTCTCAGTGACGTCGGCGCTGCTAGGCAACGCAGAGGACTTCCCGATCCGGGAATCCTCGCTGTTCCTGCACCCTTTGGCAGTCCGGGGCCATGTAACAGAGCCCTGGCTGCACCGAAGCAAACCACTCGAGAGGGAGAGCATTTCTTCAGCTGTAGCTCTCCCTTCCCGTGGCTCAGCCACCACACTTGTGAAATGCAGCCAACACACGCTGCACGGCAACATGCAGTACCTGGTCCTCGCTTCAGGCTAGGGTGAGCCCCCGTTTCCTTGGACTAGGGCACTGCCAACTTCAAAGCGCTCACCACGCGCTATTTAGCTCACAGGGAGGGCTGCCCTACCCAGTCCCTGGAGGACAACTGGGGGGGGGGCACTTACAGCAGGCAGCAACCAACAGGCCAGCTCATCAGGATCCTCCTCTTGCATTAATGTGACAATCCTTTTTGGGACCTAGCAGGCCACAGGTGAGCACAACAAAAGCAAGGAAGTTCAGATGGCGGTACCTCGTGGCAGTACAGCAGTTCCTCCTGGCAAAGTGTCTCCCACGCAGTGTCTTCTCTCCTTTCATGGGGTTACAGCCCCTTTACTTATAGTCCCAATGTCTTTGTTCTGGGGGCACTTTTAAAATACATTTACAAGAGCACAACACCCCCCATTCACAGTGTAAGCTTTAGCCCCAGACACACAACAGGGGGGCGGAGCCAGCATTGTGGAAGGCAGGCACAGCCCTATTCAGGTGCAGGTGCTACTCCTCCCACCACTCCAAATGCAGACCAGGCCTATTCAGGTGCAAGGGAAATTCCTCCCACTACTCTAAATTCAGCCAAGGTCTATTCAGCCTAGCGCTGAGTCACCCAGGCAGGGCAGGACAAACCTCAACCCCCACAGGGACTGGCTGGAGTGAATGCACCTCCCCTCTCCCCTGTCAGTCAGAACCAGATGGCAATACACATCCAGGCAGGGCACAAAGACACATAGCACACAGAAATGCCCACTTCTAAAAGTGCCATTTCTAAAATAGTAATAATAAATCTTCTTTCACCAATAAGCAGGATTTATCACTACTATTCCTAATATACCAAACATGGTCACGCTACCCCTCTCATGTCAGGAATTACCACTGAAACACATATTAGGGAATCCCCAATGCATCCCTATGAGAGGGCAGCCTCACAGCAGTGAGAAACCAAATAGGCTGTTTGTCACTACCAGGACATGCCACACAGTTAAGGCACATGTCCTACCTTTTACCTACACCACACCCTGCACATAGGGCTAGCTAGGGCCTACCTTAGGGGTGGTTGATATGTAATAAAAGGGGAGTTGCACACATGGCAACCACTTTATATGCCACATCACGGTGGCAGTAAACTGCGTGTGCAGGCCCTACAGTGGCAGAGGCCTGAGACAGGTTTGAAAGGCTACTTAGATGGGTGGCGCAAGCAGCGCTGTAAGCCCACAAGTAGCATTTAATTTACTGGCCCTGGGTATCTGGATTACCACTGTACAAGGGACAAATTAAATATGCCAAACAGGTGTAGACTAATCTTACCAAGTTTACAAGAGAGAGCCCGTGCACTGTAGCACTGATCAGCAGTGGTAAAGTGCCCAGAGTCATAATACCACCAACAACAAGTCAGAAAAAAATACAGAAGGAAGGCAAAAAGTTCTGGGATGACCCTGCAAAAAGGGCCAAGTCCAACACTCCCGGCTCAGAGCACCGCACAATGCCCTGCAAGACTTACTTTGCTTATTACTTCCACCTTGTAGTGCCCCAAGGAGGGGCAGAAACACGATTAACGCATTTAATTAAGTGATTGGGGGCTGCAGGGCGCAGCAACCCCCTCTTGAGTAACTCTAAAAAGTTACTGTTTGTCTCCCATGACCTGGAGAAACTTTCATTGTTTTTTAAGCGCTCTGGGCTAGAGCTTTTGCTCTATAGCTCCAGAGTTCAGGGACCTCTAGAGGCTGGCCCTATGGTTGCATTTTCTGGAGCCTAAACATGTAAACAAAAGACTCAGAAATATGGGGGGATATTCACAAGAACGTGCGCTAAACATCACCAAAAAATGTTAACGCAACTTTACACATCGCAGTCTATCACAGGAAAATAACCCTGTGTTAACGTGGAATTCACAACACGGCGGTACCATGCGATAGTTTGCCGAAAACGCGGCCAATGTCCACGATACAACCACCACGACGGAGATAAAAACACAAACCCCAACACCAAAAAACGTGTGATGAGCCCATTCGCGATGAGGAAAGCAGCGATAAGCAGCACCAGGCCCGCGACACACATACGGCAGGCGGGAATACGCACAACAAAAGCAGGAAAAAGAAAGACAAACCAAACAGAAAACAACAGCGAAGCACAATGGAGGCAACCGGAGCCAGTACACAACCCCACAAGCCCCATTGGCAACAAAACATTGTACATGGCAGGCCATCGTGGACAAAGTGAATGCAGCCGGACAGCGGAGTAGGACAATGGAAGAAAACCAGAACAGCTGGAATGATGCTAAACGCACAAACAAGCAGAAACACGCCAACAACCAGAAGGCAGCAATGCACACCGGAGGTGGGAGTCCAGCGCCACACCAGGAGCTGGATGACATGGAGGAATTGGTGTCCACCACATCAGTCTGGAGATGGTGGCAGGAGTCGGGGACCGGAAACTGCTCCAAATCAACAGACACAACAGCAACAGGGAGAGGAACGACCAGGGCCTGGGGGGGCGGGGGGAGATGGGCACAATGGCACACATGCACAATTAAGCACAGCACAACTGCAGACAAACCATGCCCAAGAGTAACAACACCAACCAAGAGCACAAGTCACACAACCCGGCAATATCACACCACTGAACAAGCACAGAAGTGAAAACCACACTGCCTGAAAGGGAGAAGGGTGAGCCAAATCAGAGCTGAAGGGACATCTCACACACAATGCAGTACACACACATAGGAAGCAGAGCACCCCAACATGCAACACAATGTGGTACAAACACCAACATTTGCACAACCGAACACAGGACACAAGTGCACCCGCTTGTGGCCGGTAAATGGCCATACGCATCTGGCAAAGCACGAAACAGGGACATGATAATGCACAAGTACCAACCCACAGCCCTGATGGGGTAGCAATGCATGTAAGGCAGGGACCCAGATAGGCCGTGACACACACATTGGCATACAAATAAACACTCAACACAGTTGGAGACAAGTGAACATGCGGAAACTTCATCAACAATTGCGTGTCAGTACGGCCAAGAGAAGTGCCACGACATGCAGACCAATGCAGCAGCATGTCTGAATGAGGAACTTCGCAAAGCGCCCATGTCCACCCCGGGGGAGTCCATCACCAACCCGCGTTGGTTGTCCGCGCATGGATCAGGAGTCCAGGCCAATGCAGCCATGTCCACTGTCGTCTTGGGACATGTGACCAGATCCCCAACATGCAACCAGGCGTCAGGACACGTGCAATGCGTCACATACAGTTCTGGCTGCAGGTACCTTGTCACTCGTCCATGAACGCGAGTGCAGCAGCGTAGGCCAACATTTCCAATGAGAGATCGTTGTCCACCACATCTAACATATCGGCGACGTAACCCATCAGCTGTCCCGGATGAATGTGCTGACTCCAACCCCTGGCCCCAATTTGCACGAAAGCCCAATCGGGGAGCGGCTCAATGTGGTCACTGCACACGACGACTCGTGCAATCTCCCAGGTCCAGTTGCCAGCATGCATGCCAAACATCCAGGCATGCCATAAACGGGCATCACAGTGACACTCCTGGTCGTGGGCCAGCAGGGGGCGCACACACACGTCGAAATCCAGGTCAGCTACTGTAACGTTGGAGAGACAGACATCCATGGACCACTCGAATATGCACGAGCGACAATGCAACACAGGCTGAACGCAGGTGACGTTGGCAAGGCGGAAGCTCAGCCGGTAACTGATCCGCAGCACTGCCAATGGCAGTGCCCCCAGTACATGCAGCAGACGTGCACGGTACAGGTCCACGTGACTGGAGTTGAGCATGTGTCCGGGATGGTCTGCCATTGCGTCAGTGGCTCTGCTTGAAGCGGCACTGTGCTGACCTGCACCAGTCCTGTGGATGAAATGCCACAGCTCGGAGCAATGAGCAGTGTCTGTGTTCAACGGGTGCAGGCCTGGGGTGTGGTGGGAGTACCTGTGAAGGCCATTTCACACACGCTAACTACGACCAAGGACTTCTGCGTGTGGGATGTGTACACGTTGGTCTCACGTCGGGCAGTGCATAGTGTGGGAGTCGTCAGCAAATGCTATCGTATCTGTCAGGGGGTGCTGGGCACATGCAAGTCCCATCTCGGAGCTGCAGATGTGCTACCGCCTGATAGTTCAGACAAAGGACCTTTCACCCCTACAGTAACTTCACCATCTGCATGCATACAAGAGATGTACAGAGGCCTGTCGTGGGTGGGATGTCTGCGACCCAGGGAGTCATGGATGATATGACTAGCACGGGGCACATGAGCGGCCTCACTGTGTGTTACGTTGCCTCACAGCTGCTCCTCCCTCCCACGAGCCCCCACACATGTGTGCGCTGCGCGGTTGTATCTCGTGCACTCCTACGGCTCACCATTGTCATACATGTCCAGCGGCATGCCAACAACACCTTGAAGCTGGCCATTGAGGGTGTGCGGTCACGTCAGTGTAGGCCAATGGTCCGGACAAGGCGGACACAGGTGTACAGTCCATGGCTGGCTGTGATCGCGCTGCGATTGAGGCTAGGCACCTGACTCATGCAGCCGCAGGACTGATACACATAACACTTGGCATGCATGTGCCAAGACCCCGGGCGGTCTTGCGCTCCTACATTTCCCCATACGTGCGGGCCCGTCCTCCGGGTGCATGCTACATTGCAACATCGACTACTGTGGCCCTGGTGGCGACAACACCCCAACACAAAGACACACTTACCACACTTCCTGCTCAAGGCCAGACCAGAGCCATGCCCTGATTCCCCTGCTGAATCAGCACACCCCTGCGCTGACCTGACGTACGCCGGACCAGCACACGCCGCTTGTGCATGCAGGTGGGTGGCAGGCGAAGCTACATGTCCAAGGTCTCAGCCACTGCTGAGGTGACATGGTATCCTCCACTGAAGACAGCACACTGTGATGTTGCAGGGCTCCGGCCCATCATGCTGACATAATGACCACACGGACACACTTGCTCAGATGGTGGAAATGGCTACGGGCACGTGCGCACGGCCACTTTTATTAGCAGGCTCACATGTCGAGTGACACCTGAGTTGGATGTGTGTGGGGTGTGTGCACACTAGCCGTCATGGAGTGCCTGGTGCAGTCAAAAAACGACAACAGTGTACATCGTTAAGGACACAACCATTCAACCATAAAGGCCCCATGACTTGAGCTGCACAGAGTTAGTGGCCCCGGATGCACAGCGTCCTGCACAGGCCTACCGCCACGGGCCGCTGACTTGCGGTGCACTGGGGCAGGGTCACAAGAGCAGAGCAGGTTCTCGTAGATGACAAAGGGGGTTGTCGCGGAGTGTCTCGGTGGACAGTGGAAGGTGTACCCCCAGGGCATGATGCAGAGGGCAGAACCACGCAGAAACAGTCACTGAGGTGGAGATGAATGGATCAGACACATGTCGGACACCAAGTCCGGCCCAGCCAGATGATAATGCAGACAACCCCCAGGCCATGGACTCAGACGCCACCAAAGTCCAACCAGAAGGTGCCCATGACTCATTGCGCACAGAGTCAGTGGCACCAGTGCTGATAGGGGATGCCCCCTGCGATGAGGCGTGTCCAGTGGTGTGGACTCCTCCATATCTTACCCAGGACACAGTTCCACATGTGTGACCTACTGGACCGCAGTGTAGGCCTGAGGCAGCGGTCAGCAGGGGCCATTCACTGAGTGTCGCTGGCTTACGTTGGATGGTCCCACCGGCCTGCGTAGTTCAGGTTCAGTGGCACCACGGGACGCAGACTTGCGGTGAACAGGGTTAGTGGCACCAGGTCAGTTGTTGCTAGTGTTCTGTCACCTCCGTAACGAGGATCCGGCTTTCATCTGGACTGAACCGCATCTTCCTCTTACTCTTCTCCGTGCGTTCACTGGTATGGACTCTGCCATTCATGAATCACGATTAAGTGCTGGATGTGGGACCTACTGGACCGCATTGTAGGCCGGGGGCAGCGGTCAGCACGGGCCCACAGACACGTGTCATGTGCTTGCGATGCAGACTTTGGCCTCACTGATCGGAGGAAGTTCAGTGTTGAGGACACTGCCACGGACTTGGGGTCACTGCCATTCAAGACTCAGGACACAGTTCCACATGTGGGACCTACTGGAGCGCAGTGTAGGCCTGAGCCCTCATCCAAGTGTCGCCGGCTTGCGTTGAACAGGGTTAGTGGCACCAGGTGTCGCCGGCTTGCGGTAAACAGGGTTAGTGGCACCACGTGTTGCAGGCCTACGATGCAGACTTTTGCTTCACTGATCGGAGGGAGTATAGTGATGTGGACGCTGCCACAGACCTTTGGTCACTGCCATTCAGAACTCACGACTCAGTTCAACTTGTGCCAACAGCTGGGCCGAAGGGTACGCCGGTGGAGTATGTCAATGAGAAAGGAGTACTGTGGGCCAGCGCTGTGGAGGCCAGCGATGGTCTGCGGAGGCTGCAGAGGTCGCGGGACTGGGGCCTGGAGCTTGCACCGGCACGTGGTGGGCCCTCTTTGACACATGCCGGTGTCGGCAGGTGAGCGGAGCCTCCTTGGTGCGTTGGGCCAGGCATGACCGGTCTGGGGACCAGCGGCCCAGGGTGCAGCAGGTGCACAGGGACGCAGGCCCCGCCACGCACGGCGCCGGCTTCATGGCGGGCTGGGAGGCGCCGCCCTGGCAGACGCATTGGCCATTCCGAAAGAGGACCAAGCCCAGTGCGACGGGCTTTTTATTCACACCCCTACGCAGGCCTGGCGTACGCAGGGCCAACCCACTCTGCCCGCGCATACAGGGGGGGACATAATGTGCGACATTTCCGCGTTCTGCCCCACAGCCTGTGGGGACATGGTAGCGTCCACTGGCCACTACACTCCATGCACCAGCAGTTAATGTCCACATGGCCATTTCCGTCGTTTGCACACTGAAGTCTGTCCGCCACCTGCAGGCCACACCTGGCATTGGGTAGGTTCTCATTCATTAGTCACTTGCTGCTCTCACACATGCCTGCTTCAAGCCTCTCCTCACATCCTGCTATTGTGTGGCTGTGGTGCCATGCCGTGGCTGGGTTGTGGGCATGGCAAGCCCAGGTTCCCAATGGAGTCGTGTTGTCGTGTCTGGTCAGTTGGCATGTTGTGTGGCATGTTGAATGTAGTTGTGCTGCGTGCCCATTGCCAGTGTCGTGAGTTGCATGACTGTGGGGTGGAAGTGTGTGGTGTGTTCATTTGGGACTTACCAACGAGCACTGCATTTCCATAGGTGCCATCCTGGGAGCGCTGGTTGATGATGGACTGTCGAGAGATGTAGGAATCATGCACACTGCCTGGGGAGTTGGCCACGACATTGTTGAGGAGTCCTGGGCGGTCCACTATTGCCTGCACATCCATGGGATGCGTGTGCTTTCTGTTGAGGTAGTTGTGTGCAGTGTCGGCAGGGGGCACGAGGGGTACATGTGTGCAGTTGATTGCCCCCGACACGTGAGGGAATCCAGCTATGGCGTGGGAGCCTTGCTTGGTCTCCAGCTGCTAGTGCACAGTGTGGGTGGAGTGGGGGTGCTGGGGTACCAGGCTGATGATGGCATCCAGGACATGTGTGATGAACTTGGATGGGGCTGGCTGTGAGACTCCTCCGACTCTGGCAGTTGTGGGTTGGAAGGTACCAGAGGCCAACATGTGCAGCACAGCCGGCAGCTTTGTCTGCGGAGGGATGTTCGTTGTGCGCTGTGTTGGTACCATCAGCAGGTGGGCGATGTGGGTCAGGATGCGGGGGATGGTTGTCCTTTTGCGCCTGTAGTGGGAAATGTCCTCCTCTGGCGTTCGGTCTGTGAGGCTGGTGCGTTTACGGTGGGTCCGCTGTCTTTGTGTACGCTGCCTCTGTGGTGGTCCGGGGGCGGGACGGGTCCTGGGGGTGGTGGCGGGCCTGGGGGTGGTGGCTGTGGGTGTTGTGGCCCTCATGGGTCTCCGAGCTGCATGATCATTGTCTCCATGGCATCTGTGGGTCTTCAGATGTGGCTCTTGGCTGGGCTCCCTTTCATGCAGCAGGTAGTCGTCCTGCTTAACACCAGCAGAAGGCAGGTGTTAAATCCCTGCTGCTACCACGGCTTATCGCCTGTTTTTGGTTCGCATCGCAGATCTGGCCGTTTGTTGTGAAAGTGGTGTAGTGGTGTTTTCGTGTGTTTTTGCACGGGAACGCCTACTCTGCATCTCATTAGGGTTAGTTGGTGGTGTCACCCGTGGAGGTAAATTTTGAGGCAGTTATCGTGGGAATACTTGCGTTGTCTGCAGTTTGCAACCGCTTGTGAATGGGGCATTAAATCTATCTCCACTTTTGTTGCGTTAAGGTGCGATAACTCGGCGATAAGTCCTTGTGAATATCCCCCATGGTGTATTGATTTTCTATGCTTTTTTTTAAAGTATATTGTTGACACTGATTTTTGGTAAACATTGCAATGCTTTTATTAACAATAATGATTGATTTTAGACATGGTTACTGATTCCAAAGATAGGATGGTGATTTTTAACTTAATTATTGGTATAATGTGAGGACCCCTTGACAAAGCCAATAGGCGTGCCTTATATTTTGTTATGGTAACCCATTCAAAAGGCTAATATGCTTGCCTTACATTTTGATATGGTACCCCCTTCACATAGTGAAAGGGCTTGACTTGTAAATTAATATTTGTGACCCCCTTGACAAAGCCACTAGGCCTGTTTTATTTAAAATGCACCCCATATTGTGATGATCTACCAGGCATTGGTGAGGGATGGGGGGGTAATGTGGCTTTGGAGGTCATGACACAGTAGGGGCCAAATGTGATTTCAGTATGTCCCCAAAGGTAATTCCATCTGCCTGATGTATATATTTGTAAATTAATGCATCCTATTTAGCAGTGTGTGTGTAATAAATGTGTTTTACTTTTTCAAAGAAAAGGCATTCACAGGAAAATAATTTATTGAGTGTTGCTATTGTGTGCCAGCGGACAGAGATTACTAGCCCACACCACCTCCCCCGAGTAGGAGTTAGGCAGCTCTGCTTCGCTACCCTCGGACGTTAAGTGTTACAATGGGGTACTTGGTTCCCTGTAAGAAGATAATTGTGGACCTATTACTTGAGCAGGACTTACATCCTGCACAACTAATAGCATAATTTCTTAAAGACTCCCTTACCAGCCTTACATGTACTAAAATGTTAGGGGGAAGCCTAGGATCTTACAATTGGGAACTGAGTCCAAAGTTAGAAAAAAACGCAGCATATCCCAATGATTGTAGCAGAAGAATATTAGAGCAGAGATACTTGTTTACCAGAGCTGTGTCTTAGTGGAGGCGTGAAATCGGTCATCTTGCAGCTTTGTGCTTGGTTTTAAGCGGGGCTGGCAGTAACACTGCTGCTGCGTTTTTGTTACAAGGGGCCGATATTGCTGCACAGCTGAAAAACCGGTCCCCTGTAACAAAAACAGCCAGCACCAGTCCAAAACCGGGCCCCACCCTTCTGGCCCACCGGGGAAGCACCCGGTGCCCGCTACGGCCAGTCCGGCCCTGATAATAAAAGTCAAACTCTGAAGGTGGATGTTTACTGTTACAGGACATGGATCTAAAAAAAAACAAAAAAAGCATCTTGAGTTTATTGAGGCAGTTCTAATGCCACTGGTAAACGGTGCTATTGCTTTATCGCTGGAAGTGAAAAGTAACTTTAGGAGATGACAGTGACAGTTCCTAATGGTTTCTAGAAACTTCATCAAAACCTCTTATTTTTTACTTAATTTTAGGTTGAGTTTTGCTGTATTCATCAGTCAAACCGTTTTTTTTTCCATTATGTACTTTGATTCGACATCAGAAAGACAGCTGACAAACAGTAAGTGCGGGTGTGACAGCTGTTTAAGCTCCGTTTGTCAATGCTTCACAGCCTCCGAGGCCTATGCCTATGTATTTTACGCACGCAAGCTGACATGCATATTTTTTGAATCTCCGAGTTTGCCGAAAATACGAAATGTTCACAAAGACTTTCACCAAATATTCGAGAACTGCAGTTTGAATAGTAAATCATCCTCTCCTCGAATATTCGCAGGATTTTGTAAACCTCTTCTCTGAGTTTTAGGAGAAACATAGACATACAGGCACTTCCAGGAGCCATTAAGAGGGTTTGAACACACGCCTAAACATTCAGCTCCAGGCTAAACTGACTTGTACCACATAGAAACCCTCTGCCTTCAGCAATTATTAAATGTTTCCTGGACCCTTTGACAAAACTGCTAAAGTTCGGCCAGATATATTGAAGGTGACTCAGAAGTCAATGGCATCTACTCAACTCAAATGAATAAAGAGAAAAGCTGAAAAAGCACTGTTTGGCTGAAAAGAAAAGGAGGTTCTTCCGAGGAAATAAGTTAATACACCTCGAGTTTTTTTGTATCTGGATAGAACAATAAACTTCTAAAGATTTTAAGAACTGTTCATGTTGAGTAAACAGTTGCCGCTCCTCTAGACTCATCATATATCCTTAGGGCAGGTGGTTAGTTAAACTCCATTTTCGGCTGTTGTATTACTCTACATGGTTGCATTAAAAATCAATTTTAGACTCTAAATGGTGTACTACTCCTCTAATAGCTATGAATTGCAGTGTAGGCCTAAGCTGTGAGCTCAAGAATTAGTGTATGTACCCAGAGTAGGAAAATACTACCTACCAGTATTTGATAGAATCACATGACATTCTAAAATGACGCTATACACTAAAAATGACGTTTGGGTTTTAAAAGTATGCCCAATGCCACCACCATTTTCTTCGGATACAAAGCCAGAGTTTCTGCATTGGTGTGTGCATTATGATCAGTTGGCCTCCTCCCACCATTTACATTTTTAGATTTGCATTCAAATGTGACTGTTTCTTTCCAGTCCAAGGGGGATAGTCACAAGGAAGTGGCGGAGAGGCGTTAGCCTTCTTGGCTTAACGCCTCTCTCCGCCACTTTGCAAAAGCAAGGCTGCACCGCAGGCACCCTTGCACCAGAGTGCAAGGGTGTCTGCAAGCAGGGAGGTTTGTTTATGTACAGGAAGGTGTCCCTTCCTGCACATAAACAAACCTAAAATGCAGGTTTGTAACTTATATGTGTGCTGCTTAATGCAGCACACATGTAAGTTACAAAATGGCATTTTTAAAAGGTTTGTTTATGTACAGGAAGGGACACCTTCCTGTACATAAACAAACCATGGCATTTGCATTTTGCATGTGTGCTGCACAAGGCAGCACACATTGAAAATGCAAAAACGAGGAGAAATAAAGCATTTCTCTCATATCGCTAACTTAAGACCAGGGTTTTCCTGGTCTTAAGTTTGGCGTTAGCTCCTATTTACGCTGCCCTTGTGAATAGGGGGCAGTGTAAATATCAATGGGTGTTGCAGTGGAACGCCCACCACAACACCCACTGCTCGCCCCTTTCACGCAAAACACAGCGTGAAAGGGGGCCTAGTCACAAGGCAGCGTTAAGCCACGTTAAGTGGCTTAACGCTGCCTTGTGAATAAGGCGAGGCCCCTATCGCCACCACAAAGTCACTGAAAGTGACGTTGTGGTGGCGATAGGGGCTTGTGAATATGCCCCCAAGTGTTTAGAATATGGAACAGACTGTGGGGGATATTCACAAGGAAGTGGCGGAGAGAGGCGTTAGCCTTCTTGGCTTAACGCCTCTCTCCGCCACTTCGCAAAAGCAAGGCTGCACCATATTCACAAGGATATGGTGCAGCCGTGCTTTTCCCCCTGCGATGGCGCTAAGTTTCACAACTTAGCGCCAACGTAGGCACCCTTGCACCAGAGTGCAAGGGTGTCTGCAAGCAGGGAGGTTTGTTTATGTACAGGAAGGTGTCCCTTCCTGCACATAAACAAACCTTAAATGCCAGTTTGTAACTTACATGTGTGCTGCTTCTTGCAGCACACATGCAAGTTACAAAATGGCATTTTAAAAAAAAAGGTTTGTTCATGTACAGGATGGGACACCTTCCTGTACATAAACAAACCATGGCATTTTGCATTTTCCAAGTGTGCTGCACAAGGCAGCACACATGGAAAATGCAAAAGCGAGGAGAAATAAAGCATTTCTCCTTCGTATCGCTAACTTAAGACCAGGGTTTTCCTGGTCTTAAGTTTGGCGTTAGCTCCTATTTACGCTGCCCGTGTGAATAGGGGGCAGCGTAAATATCAATGGGTGTTGCGGTGGAACGCCCACCACAACACCCACTGCACGCCCCTTTCACGCTAAACACAGTGTGAAAGGGGGTCTATTCACAAGGCAGCGTTAAGCCCGTTAAGTGGCTTAACGCTGCCTTGTGAATAAGCGAAGGCTTCTATCGCCACCACAACTTCACTGAAAGTGACGTTGTGGTGGCGATAGGGGCTTGTGAATATGCCCCTCTAAGTGGTGTGCAGTTCTACAACATCAATATCCTAATTGGTATGCAGCCAAAGAGGTCACGCTTTTTGGGTTACATCTTTAATAGGTTGGGAAGCGTCACAAGAGCCTAAATACCCAATAAGGGTGTAGTGGTCGATGCAAATTTGGGCAATCATTAACACATAAAACCCTTTCTGCAAGCTATAACTAGTTTATTTCTTACCTAGACAATTTACAGCCCTCCGGCAAACACTCAGATTCCTTCGAACCAGAGCTGTATAAATATAAATATTTATAACACAAACATAGAAATAAACACAATAACAAATAAATAATGTGGTAGTAGATGATTGGATACGTATTTCTAATTCATATTAACATCAGATAGCAAAAACAATGTATGATTTAAGAGTGTGATTCAGGAATAAATTATAACTGGTAGCAATGTGTTGGTAGTTTGTAGAAAGAAAAAGCCAAACTAGAGCATCACAGTGTTTTGTGGCCACATCAATCCTGTGGAAGTGTAGAATGATAAAATACAACCCATTACCGTTTTGTTTTATAGTCTCACTCAGTACTTTAAATGACAGGATATAAATACACGCAATGAAGCTGGAGCAGAGGCACCTCTGACAAAACTAATTTGAGCAGCTTGTTCATATTTGAAGGCAGTGGAGGTCAGCATGGTTTGTGGGTGGCGGGGCAGGTACAGGCGTGCGGGGTGGGGCACAATGGGGGTGGGGAGAAATGGTGCGCAATGTTAAAAAAACAATATTAAATAAACACTTACCTTGCCGCGCCGGGTCCCGATTCTCTGCTCCTGCTCTCCTCGTCGGACTGAGGCACAGGAAGCACAGCCAGGCTCCCCCGACCAATCACAACGCTGCAATGCAGCGTTGTTATTGGTTTTGAGCGTCTTGGTTCAACGCTCAACCAGGGAATAGGGGCTGGGCTTGTTCTCCATGCAGGCTGTAATGCAGATTGCATGGAGAACTGAGAAAGTGTGCATGACTGGTTTGGGTGGCCCAAGAGGGCCGACCAAACAGTCATTTACCCTTAGGAGTGGGCGAACCACTCCTCTCCTGCCCTTCTCCGAGAGCAGAGCAGCCCCACCCAACTGCCTGCCCGCAAAGCAGCAGGAAACATAAAATGATAATAACTCAAAGGTATTATCATTTTATGTTTCCTTTACTTTGCCGTGCACTGCTTAAAGACAGTGGGGCGACGCTCCTCCGCCATAGCAGAGGAGCCGCCCCTGTTTGGAGGGGTGAAAAGAGAATAGTGCATACTGTGATCCCGATCTGGAGGGATCCCATAGTCCAGACACTCGGCACCTGTGCCTGAAGAGAAGCTGCACCAATGTGCCTTGGCCGTGTGACTTGATGACTGAGATAGATTCAAAGATGTTCAGTTAGATCCTGAGCAAGGGCCACACTGGCCTTTCTGCCACTCTGGCAATTTCCGAGTGGCTGCAGTTTACTGGCTGCTCCCAGAGGTGGATGGACTGTAACATGGCAACCATAAAACCCCCTGTTATAACTGGGGTTTCTGGTTGCCAGAGTATGCACCCTGTACCAGCAGAACCACCACTTTAGTCAGGGAAAGCTAGACACACACTAAACACTAAATGATAACCTGTGCCCACCATCTGGTAGCTTGGCACAGAGCAGTCAGGCTTATCTAAACAGGCAATGTGTAAAGTATTTGTGCAACACACACACACAGTAACACAATGAAAACACCCCAAAAATACTTCACACAGAGATTAAAAAAAAATAGATTACATTTTTATGAGTACAACAATACCAAAAGACAGAAATCCAATAAGAAGAACCGGAGTTATGAATTTTTTGAGAATAAATCAAAAAGTAGTGCTTAGAAACAAATAGCGCTTAGGGGTTACTTGAGGTCGTGCTGGACCGGGGTAAATCCAAGGTTCAGGCTGACTGCAAAGGAGGGTAGGCCAGCTACAGGACTCACGGAGGTTCTGTCGAAAAAGTATATTGGATGGAGCAAGCGTCGACATCAAAGAAAGATGCATTTCTTACAATCTGCGCACTCGATGAAGGCTACATCGATGAACCCCTCTACAATGCAGGCACTGCATTATCATCGAGCCACCCTGTCCATTGTTGTCGAGCCACGCAATCCGTCGAACCAATGTCATCGATCGGCTCCTGCGTCGAAGGGCAATGCGTCGGTTCCGATCGACGCAAAGTCATCACTCCATTGATTTAGATGGTTTTGGACACCAGAAGTCCCCTTTCAAGGGGCCACAACATGATTGCCACCACTTGGAAGGGCAGGACTCACAGATGGCAGAGTCCAAGTGCTGTTGTAGGGTTGAAGGAAGTCTTTGATGGCCCTAAAATGACAGAACAGTGAGCAAGCCAGCAAGCCATTGGAGTCACTCTGGGTTCAAGAGAGATGGGTCCAGTCCTTGTCTTCAGCAGGGCATAGATCAGCAGGCAGCAGGGCAGCACAGCAAAGCAGAAAAGCAGTTCTTCCAAAGCAGCAGCCAAGCAGAGTGGCAATCCTTGGAGCACAGCGGTCTTTACTCCTAGCATAGTTCTTCACAGGTCCAGTAGTGTACTCTCTTGGTAGGGTCAGAGACCCAGTGCCTATTCCCAGTTGTGACTTTGAAGTGGGGGTGACTTCAAAGAAGAGTCTTTGAAGTGCACACAGATCCTTTCTTCCTAGCCCTGGCTCCAGACTATCAGAAGGTGGTAATCAGCCCTTTGTGTGGGAAACAGGACACTGCCTATTCAGGTATGTGTCAGCTCCTCTCCCTCTTCCTGCCCAGAAGTGCTATCAGAATGAAGATAAATGCAGATGAGTTCTCTGTCACATCCACCCTTCCTGTGTTTGTGGCTGTCTAGAGGGAATGCACAAAGTGTAGCTGTCACCCACCCCAGACGTGTATTGGAGCCACGCTGCAAGGCACAAAGAGCAGTAAGAGCAAAGAAATGTGTCATTTCTAAAATATTAATGTTAAATCCAAATTTACCAGTAAAGAGGATTTATCATTACCAATTCAAAGACATGAAACATGATGCAGGTACTCCTTTCTAATCAGGAATTACAGCTTAAAATGCGTATTAAGGAATTTCCGAGAATACTAGCATATGAGAGGAGTAGGTCTCACAGTAGTAAAAAATGAATTTGGGCATTTGTCACTACCAGGATATATGTGAAATTTAAAAATACATGTCCTACCTTTTACTTACACACACACTTACCTCAGACTGGGCTGAGGATGGGAACTAGAGGCACGGGGCCAAAGGGCAAGCCAGCCTCCAATCTTATATGCAAACACAAAAAGGCTGCCCCTCACAAACCAAACGTGTAAGTAAGTTTATAAATAGACAATTGTTGTCATCCAACCCAGGTCACACCTATAGCGCGCGTGGTGTGGTCTGTATGAGACACGTGGCACACGTACGTGTCATCAAATGGTCAATTGCATAATCCATTTCTTACCCTGAAATACTATCCTCTATACTCCATGGGAGGGCGAGGTGGGAGCGCCTACTTGTGACTTTCTGTATGGGAGAAATGCTGATTTAGAAAGTGGTAATGATCTCATAATGTATCCATAGATTAAAACCAGAAAACTAAAATGCATGAAACTGTAATAACCAAAATGGTCATCCAGTAGTAGTGATTGACACCCAATCTCTCCGAGAAAACTGGGATCAAGCTTTCATTCTCACCATTATACATTACACTCATACGCTTACTGTCTGACTTCAGCGCTCCCATCGGTTCTCTCTACAGGCGTCCTCTCGGTCTCCCCGTCGTCCAGGTGTGACCTGGGTTGGATGACAACAATTGTCTATTTATAAACTTACTTACACGTTTGGTTTGTTTGTTTTCTTTGTTTCCTTGTTTCCTACAGAATCTGTCACAGTGGTACTACACCAGACGGGCGATTTTATTTTATTTATCTTTTATCCCCGTCCCCAGATTAGCAGCTCCTTTTTGCATTAGAGGCAAAAGGATAAACCCATTTGGTCCTGACGAATGCGACGTACCCTACGGGGACACTAACGCAGAAACATGTTGACCACACTTAATACGGTGAAGGGAGAATAATGTCCCAGATCACCGTACACCTATTTTAATACCATACATCTGATCCCTGAATAAAACACAGTTGAGTGACAGGTGTGATGGTTTTAAATCACCTTTCACTTTCACACGGCCATCACTTAGTTGTAGAAGTGCATCCCTGTCTCCAGGTGTATGCCCGCCCTCTATCAAACGAAGTTTTTAGAGGGCGAGGACAGCCTATGATGAAGCATGACACCGGGCGGTGTGTGAGGCCAGTCCGAAACTTTTTATGAGATGCCCCCACTGGTGTTGCATCTCAGCATAATTCTGTAGGAAACTGTAGGAACCCACGTGAGGGGCTACCTTTTACTTACACAGCACCCTGCCCTTAGGGCTACATAGGGCCTACCTTAGGGGTGACTTATGGGTAATAAAACAGAGTTTAAGGTTTGGCAAGTAGTTGTAAATGCCAAGTCAAAGTGCCAATAAACTGCACACACAGGCACTGCAATGGCAGGCCTGAGACAGGTTTGAAAGGCTACTTGAATGGGTGGCACAATCAGTGCTGCAAGCCCACTAGTAGCATTTAGGTTATAGGCCCTGGGTATATGGTATACCCTATAAGGGATTTACAAGTAAACTAAATATGCCAATTGTGTATACACCAATTTTACCATGATTAGGGGAGACACTCATGCACTTTAGCACTGGTCAGCAGAGGTAAAGTCATCAGAGTCCCAAGGCCAACAAAAAGATACTGCAAAAAGAGGAGGCAAGCAGGCAAAATGCTTGGGGGAAGAGCACCCTATGAATGACAGGTCTAACACCCCCCTGTGGCCCCATTATAGATTCTGCATCCTGCATTGTGGGGCTGCCTTATTTTTGATAGGGCTGATCTGTGTTTCCATTCTGGCCCTGCGCAAAGCCATTTCAGCCATAAATGTATACTTACTGTCCTAAATAAGTTGATTCAATTGCCACAATTTGTGAATGTACACAAGCCTGTGGGTTTTTTGACATTCATAAACTCCTCTTCCATCTTTCCCTACCATGGATAGGTTAGAGTTTGACTAAATTCCCCTTCCAGGGTACCAAGGGAAATGGATAATCCCGAACTTGGTTGTGATGTATGGAAATGGGTTTATCTACGGGTGAAAAATGATTTCTGCGTGAGAAAGAAAATAAAAACTAGGTGCATTTGCAATTCCTTCTGAATTTCCTCAGTGTATGAGGTAATTGTACAATTACATATTGGGGAAGTGGCAAGATGTCAAAATGTCACATGGCCTTCCTAGTGCTGATTTCCAGGTGGACTACTTCATTTTTTTGTAAATTCCAAAGAAGTCTAAAAATGTTTTCAAGTACAGGTATAAATCATCGCACTGAATTAAGCTCAATGTATAATTTGAAACAAAGACGATCAATCAAAATGTCAAATCCAGTGCATACGATTTGGTCTGCAAGTGATTGGACTTCAAAACAAGGAATAGGTTTGCGTGAGGAGAAGCAAGAGGAAAAATAAATAGCAACTAATGGGAAATGCCATATTTGCAATTACCAGCCCACTTCAATATTTAGGGCAGCGCCATTATAGTAAGTACCTCAATATAGCAGACTGTAGCAGTTTAGCTGCTTCCCCAGTGGCAATACTACTTGGAAATAATTGTTTTGGGAAGCATGGATTAAAATATTAAAGTTTTGTCGGTTGATTATTAACTCGAAGGTATATTGGTATTTTGGGAGTTTGCTTTGGAGGTTTAACAATCAAGTCACAGACACATGGATTAAGTGTCATTTCTGGAGGCCAAAGACTCACATTTGAAGAGAAACCCTTTTAGCTGTTGGTAAAAAGCAATGGCTGAAAGAGCTCACATTTTTAATGTATTTATGCGTGGAAGAAACACTAGGCTGTAAACGCTCGTTCTTGCTAGGACGTGAACCACCAAAAGACGTGCGATTAATGAAACCAAGGCATGATGAAGTTGTAATTCAGAATTCACAATATCAAGACCGCATGATATGTTTCTGAGTAAAACACTTTTCCGTTGCTAAAATGTCCTCTCGTTCTGTGAGTGTGATTCAGATGTGTGAATCAGAGAAGCGCAAAGCATGCACTGTGAATATATGTGCATAATTCAATAATTTTAAGAAAGTGATGACTTTTTAAAGTTACTGTTAGCCAAGCCTTCCTAGTTGTGTGTATCTGTTAAACTCCATAAGTAATGCAGATTGTGTGCAGTCTTTGAAATATGCTTGTACTGATGACTCTTGTGTGAAAGAGAGTTTTTCAATATAGAAATCTATTAAAATGAAGAATATCATTTTGTCACAGGGGAGATAGTGAGAACACGTACATGTGATCACCAGCTAGACACCTTGGATATGGTGTTTGATTTGATATCTATTTAATACAGATTCGTGCGAAGTCTATCTCAGAGCAGAATATAATTGTTTCTGAGATAGTTGATATCTGTTAATTATAGGTCGAGTGTCCTGCTTTGCCATTGGTCTAACGTTTACCCATACAAAATATCCCTTGACTAGGCATCAGAGCATCCCCTGGGACACACACAAGAGGGATACAACGGCACCTGAAAGGTAAAAGGCAACACCCTCGCAATGGAAAATAAAGAAATGATCTAGTACAATATCCATTTGTTAAGTTCCACTTATTGAAATTAATTCTATATTTTTTTATTGTAAAGTCTGTTTATTGAATATAGAACAAAAGCAAAGGCCAAACAGATTGAGGACACATGTCCCTGTAAGAGAAGCAGCAAATAAGTCCACATTCCATGTTACACGGTGAAACATCATAATAAAAACATAAAAAGCGTAGTCTACCATGCAAAATATCACCAACTCTTCCACTGTGAGGTATGCCAAAGTAGAGAAGAACAATACATGCTTTACCCCCTGTCCTCAAGTATCTTAACTATATACCCGTTTCCACGGGAGTGTAAAGGGATAGAACAGGAAAACAGGAGGTTCTCCGTAATCCGGATGTCGAATGGGATTCTATCATTGACACATTGATAAAATCGTTGGGGACATGCTATGCATGACATCACAATAGATAAGACCTTCTCATTGTCTGAGGTAGCTTGTTAGACTAAAAGAGCAACAGAAAACTGCCGGCAAGCTTATAGAGCTAATGAAACAAAAAGGAAAACAAGAGAGAACTTCCCTCAAGGAAGGGGGGGGGAGAAGGATGCGCTGGGAGGATCTAGACCCCAAATTGGGGACTAAAGGGTCATCGGGGTAAGAGAACAGGCCCTCCGACTTAGGTGAGCCGTTCTGGGGATTCCGGTTTCCGACCCCTAGAGAAAGGCTCAAGGGAGTCTTCAAACAACTGTAAGGCCCGTAATCTGGGGGGGACCAACCGGGAGTGTCTAGTCATGGTGAAGTAGGGTATAAGTGGCTGCCAAATGCGGTCAAATCTTGCATCTGTGTGGTTGATGCGGGCTGTAAGCAATTCAAGGGCTAGAACATCCCACAAACAAAGAAACCAGGTGGCTATGGGGGGGATGCGGCTTCTTCCAAAATAAGGCTATTGACTGCCTAGCCGCTCCTAACAAATGGAGGATCAAGTGCCACTCTGTGTGTGTCATAGCATTTAGCGTTGAGGGTTTAATGCCTAAAATCGTGACTAACGGGGAGTAAGGAATAGGAAATCCCACCACCTCTTTGATGTGACTGAGGACCTCCTTCCAGAACATCATGAGACTCGGGTATGACCACCAAATGTGAATGAAATCTCCTCTATCTCTCTGGCACCTCCAACAAGTTGGGGGGGAGTTTGGAAACATATGATGCAAGCGGATTGGGGTGTAATACCACTGCGTCATTAATTTGTATGCTGACTCGCGTTGCGGCGTGCTCCGGTATTCCCTTGGGATATCCCGCCACAATCAAACCCACCCCTCTGGAGGTATATCCTCTTCCAGGTCTACAGTCCACAGCATTTGATATCCATGGGGCGTGGGTCGCTGAGAATATTGTAAGACGGAGTATGTTTTAGAAATCAGACCCTTCGAACCCTCAAACTTACGAACCAGGGATTCAAAGGCAGTAAGCTGTCTGGTGGCTCCCTGGGTGTAAGTCTGGGAGCTAAGCCAGTGACGTAGCTGATAATATTGCATACGTGTCCCCCCTGGGAGATGAAAAGTTTGCCTACATTGTTCGAACATAAGGAAGTCATTGCCCTGGAAAAGGTCCTGAATAACCCGACATTCCCCCTCTGTCCATGCACCAAATGCCTGAGTTTCCAAAGCAGGGGGAAACATGGGATTACGTGCTATAGGTGTGTTAGGGGAGGGAAATGTTGTTAGGCCTCGGTGTATCGCCAACTTATCCCAGATCTCTAGTACCATTCTCGTAGGGGTTGCTATGTAGGCGCTGCGGGGACGGGCCCCACGGGGTAGCCATGCCAAGTCCCACAAAGGTCTACAGGATACTGCTCGGTCCAAGTGGAACCAATGCTTTTCACTTTCGCGAACCACCAATTCCGATATAAACCGAAGGTGACAAGCCCAATAGTATTCCAAAAGGTTGGGGCACGCAAGCCAACCCCGGTCACAAGGCAACATCAGGATCTTATTGGAGAAGCATGGTCGGGAGTTCCCCCATATACATTTTTGTAAAGTCCCGCTGTAGGGCAAGAATATCAGACTGTGGTATTGGAGTGGGAAGGGTTTGAAAAATATATAAGATTTTAGGGAGAAGAGACATTTTGATGGTATGGATGCGTCCTAACCATGCAAGAGGAAGGCCCTTCCATCTGTGCAGTTCCTCCCGGATGGCTTTCCTATATCTAGGCCAATTGGACAAGGTCCAGGTCGAGAGTGTGGGGGTCAAGTCTAGGCCCAAGTACCGAATCGATACGTCAGTCCACTGTACCGGGATCAGGTCTTGCAATTCCTGGACTTCCGAGGCCTGAAGAGTAAGATTAAGGGCATGAGATTTAGTGAGATTGATCCGGTATCCCGACGTGTCTTCAACGGACCTTAGGAGAGTAGCTATAGCAGGGAGGGAAGAAGGTGGGGAGGATAGGGAGAGAAGGAGGTCGCCAGCGAAGAGGGAAGCTTTATGTTCATACCCACCCATGGGGATACCCCGTACATCCTGGTCTCAATGAATGGTAATGGCCAAGGGTTCCACCACTAGGTCAAATAGTAGGGGTATAGCAGGCACCCCTGTATGGTACCACGATAAATGGGAATAGGGGCAGTGAGACATCCATTGAAACGAATGCGGGTAGTGGGTTTCGCATAAGGTGCCATCAATTTGGAGATCATCCCCGGTCCCAACCCCACCTTCCGTAAGACTTCTTTAAGAAAACCCCAGTCCACTCGATCGAATGCTTTCTCCGCGTCGAGGAACACCAGACAGGCAGGAATATTTGTGCAGCGTGCTTTTTCCACCAGGTGGGAAATCCGACGGATGTTATCTGCCCCCTGATGATGACGGATAAACCCCTCTCGATCGGGTTCAATGAGACCCGGAAGGTGGGGCTCCAAACGGTTTGCTAGGATTTTCGTGTAGATCTTGGCGTCAGTGTTTAATAAAGCGATGGGACGAAATGACGCGGGTAGGGTATGGTCTTTACCTGGCTTAGGAATAAGCACTACTTCCGCTTCATTCATTATCGGAGTGAGGCCGGAGCTGTCTGTGAAACTATCAAAAAGATGGAGCATGTGATCTCGAAGTTGCGGGTAAAAAACCCGGTAAAAAGCGACGGTAAACCGTCAGGACCCGGGGTTTTACCAATTGGGAGTTGCTTCAGGGTTTTGGCAATTTTGTCATAAGTAATGGTGTCTTCCAACAATTTCGTAAAGTGAGATCAATAGGGTCCCAAAGGCAAGAGTTAAGAAAAGCAGAGACAGCTTCGTGAGGACAAGGAGCATTCGCGTAGAGATCCCTATAGAAGTTCTCCAACTCCAGGCTTTTAACTGCCTCCGAAATGGCCCATGTGCCATCCGGACGCTTGAGCTTAGCAATGTGGGCTCGCGCGGTCTGCGCTCGGAGTCACCGTGCCAGACACGCCCCGACCTTGTCCCCCCCGTGTAGAATTTCTGCTTGAGGGTGAGTAGGAGTCGCTCAGCCTTGTTGGTGCGATGCAAGCGCAATTGGCCTCGTAGTTCAGCAAGGAGCCGCTTATTGCGAAGGGACGGTTGTAAGTGGTCCTTGTGTTCTAAGGTCTTAATATCTCTAGAAAGAGTGGTTTCGACCAGCCGAGCCTCTCGGATCCTGGCGATCGATATAGACATGATGACCCCAAGGATAGTAGCTTTGAAAGCATCCCATCTAATGTCCTCAGAAGTGTCAGTGAGCGTATTAGCAAGAAAGAAGGCCTCAATCTCCTTTCGGATATCTGCCACATCCACAGGGACCCGGAGGACCTTAGGGGGCAGTTTCCATCGAGGTAAGGGCTCCTTACGTGAATTAGGGGGTTGGAGAGAGATCAGGACATGTGAAAGATCTGATAAGGATATATCGGAGATCTCTGCACTACATAGCTCATGTATCAGGGGAAGGGAAAGGAAATAGTAGTCTATACGAGAATATGACCAATGCGCATGATAAAAGAAGGAGTAGTCTTTAGAGTCCAGGTGTAGGTGTCTCCAGGCATCAACTAAACCTAAGTCGGTGATGGCATTCCGCAGTGTCGCCAACATCGCCCCGGCAGTTTGGTGCGCTTGCGCAGTGCAATCCCATTCTGGGTTCCAGACCAAATTAAAATCTCCCCCAAGGACAATAGGAGTTGTGACTGCCTGCAGGAATTCCCTGAGGTGTAGACGTAGAAAAGCATCCTGATTTTGATTAGGGGCGTATATGTTGACAAAGGTTAGGTACCACCGATCCCAGGCCATGTGTGCTTTAATAAACCTCCCGCCTTCGTGTGTCGTGACTTTAGGAGTCACTGCATGCCAACCTGGTTTAAAAAAGATAGCAACCACCCCCGTTTTAGAAGAGGAGCAGGCCCAATATTGAGTGGGGTATTTGGGGTGTGACATGAGGCGAGTGTCAATAGGAAGCAAGTGAGTCTCTTGAATAAAAACTACATCAGGATCTTGGTGAAGTAGATATCGCCACACCTGGCGTCGCTTGTTTGGGGAGTTCAAACCTTTTACATTTAGGGAGAGGAGCTTAATAGGGTTAGTCATAATACTACAAAAAGTAATATGCGTCCCCCACAATCCTCACAACAGCACCATAAGCCCGTGGTTCCACCCCCAAGGCCTCCCACCGCATTAGAAAGATTAGAAAGCCATCGTAGGGCTCCGATCTAGCCAAGCATGTATGAGTGGCTCCCAGCAAAGCACCCTTGGTCATTCTCATCCCCCCAGCCCCTAAGATCAGCGCATCCAGGGAGAAAAAACAATCTGTTAAGAAAGAAGAAAAGAAAAAAAAAATGCAACAACAGATGGCCAACTAGGCCAAACAGCATCAGAGTCTATCAGGAATAGCCTGGAGTCGCTCAGGCGGGCCATTCCGGAAAAGTCACTCTCCTAAGGGACTCCGAGGAGGGGGGGCGGCAGACACACAAATGGCAATGTTGGGGAAAGCAATGGTTGCTCCGACCACCGGGCCTTCCCAAGGAAACCAGCTGCAATGTTGATGATGATGCCCTCTGTAGGCATAGTTACTCCACGTAGGAGGGCCAATTGTTGCCTTCAGATACATG
Source organism: Calotriton arnoldi (assembly GCA_963921515.1). Classification (NCBI taxonomy): domain Eukaryota; kingdom Metazoa; phylum Chordata; class Amphibia; order Caudata; family Salamandridae; genus Calotriton; species Calotriton arnoldi. The sequence goes on along the minus strand of CAWUFW010018103.1, from coordinate 164,932 downwards.
CAGTGATTCATCCTATAGTCAATATCCAACAAAATCCAGGCCTTATATCAAATAACCGGACATGCCCACATTCCAAGACTAGATGCAAGGGCCTTCAAGGCGAGCCCGGGAGCTGACACATCCAGTGTAATTTAATCTGCATGGTTAGGCGATCAAGCTGGAGAAGAAGAGCCACTTAGAGAGTGAATGTGGCTAATGATGTCTTGCTTGGTTTGGGAGGATTCAAGTTTTTGTTCCCTGCGTTTGGATCTAGGAGGCATAACAGTGGACCATATCGGGCGGAGAGGCCCATCTCTACATTCCTGCGGTGAGGACAGGTCCTCCCCTTCAGGCTCCACAGGGAGCTGTAGAAGCTGTTTCGCGTCCCTCAGCGAACGAAGGACCCGCCGTTTGCCCTCCCAGGTGAACATCAGGGCGAAGGGATGGCCCCACTGATACTTGATATTGAGGTCTCTCAATTTATCCATGACAGGCTTGAAATCTTTTCTCCGTTGAAGTGTAGCTGGCGCCAAGTCTTGTAAAATTTGTATCGAGAGGCCATTGTACGAAACTGCCTTGATCCCTTGCACTTTTTTCAAAATGTCTTCCTTGTCGGCAACGTAGTGGACTCTAGTAAGGATGTCTGGAATGAAGTCAGGCTGATTGCGTGGGCTGAAGACCCGGTGAGCTCTGTCAAGCATAGGTGGTGAGGCTTCCTCATTCTCCCTTGATGGCCTGTAGGAGTTCTGCTGTGTATGCCAGAATGTCCTTTCCTTCCGCTCCCAGTGGAACCCCCCTGATACGCAGGTTGTTTCACCTACTGCGATTTTCAAGATCTTCTTGTTTCAATTGTAGGGTGATATTCTGCTCTTCTATTTCCGTCATTATTTTCCAAAGGTTTTCATGGTCTTCTGCCCTAGTGTCCATGGTGCGTTCAAGATCGTCGACCCTTCCACCGATCTCCGTGACCTCCCTACGTATGTCCTGTAGTCCGGCCTTAAAGTCCTGTTGGAGAGATCCGATCTCATCTTTAATTTCCTGCAGAAAAGACGCCATGAATGCCTGAGTGATTGGCACCTCTGAGCTGGACTTCCCTGATGCCGCAGCTGAAGAGTTAGGATCCTCCTGCATTTGAGAGTTCGTTTTAGACCAGAGGGACATAACCGGGTTGTCACGGGATGTGGCTGACTCAGTGTTTTTACTGGCTTTATTTTTAGGAGGTATGACAGCGTACACGATGAGGACCATGGGCCCAGCGATGGAAAGAAGTCAGCCCTTGAAGATGAAGTGGCGGGGTAGCGAGGAGCGAGAATTTGGTGCCGTTTTCCGTTTGTGTTCAGGACAGTCCGGGGTTCAGTCAAGGGGGCTCCAAATATCTCATCAGAGCAGAGGCAGAGAGGGTGAGTGCGACAGTCACCCCACCAAAGATGCAGTTCAATCTAGGTCTTGGCCAGGGGGGCGAAAGATTGTAAACCAGGGCATCCTGCTACCTCCCCTCGGTCGATTGGTCCAAAACAAGGAAGCTCTGACCAGGGCCACTTTATTCTTTGCCGGTTTTGCCAGCAAAGAGTGAATGGGGGACTCTCCCCTGACGCAGTCCACCGTGCAGGGCGCAATAGTTTATGTAAAAGGAAGGGCACTCGCCATGCACAGCGAGCTCCCAAGGGCACTCGCACTCAGGCTGGATTCACACCTCCTCCCAGTGCACCACAAGGCAAAGCAGTTGAGCTTTTCTGTTCTCCCCGCCCGATGCGGGGGTGATCAGGACAGATGTGCCCCTTTCAACTGTCCTTCCATGGGACCAGGAGCCCAGCGTGTGGCCCGCCAGGCAGTCAATGCGCAGTTAGCAGATCTCCAAATAGGGAGGGAGGATTGAGGCCAAACACCACGGGCGGCTCCACCTCCCCTCCTGTGGGTAGAAGTAGTGATCAGTGTAGTGTAGGCACTTCTGGCCGGCAGCAGGCAGGCGCGCTCCAAAGGAGAGACAGCGCGACAGGCCCTGGCGCGGCGCAAGGGCTCTCCTCCTCCCCACAGAGCCCTCGGAGGCAAAGCGCGTCTTCCCCACTCACTGTGGCCTTCACGTCCAGCCGCTTCCGCCTGGCATCTCGGATCCAAGCAATCGAGTCAGGGCGTGTCTAATGTGGGTGTGCGCCGGGGCCCCCTCTGCCGTCAGACAGAGCCCTGGGGAGCGGGCACCAGCACAAAAACCACCGCAGGAGGACCCTTCACTCTCCCGGCCACCAGGACTGAAGACGCTGCGGCAAGGCCAGAAACTCAAAATGGCCTCCGAGAAGGCCTCCGGAGCGATCGCCGGAGACCCCGAGAATACAGTTACTGCAGGGTGATCTCCCTCAAGCTGGCGGGTTCCTGCAGAGCTTCAGCACAGGTAGGGCACCCACCCCGGTCGTCCTCTCTGGTCTCTTTTAATGGGATGCACCGCTGCGCCCGCTGCAGGTCTTCGGCCCGGCTATCCCCGTCAGAGCTCATGGGGCTGAGCGGCCGGACCACTAGGCGATCTCTCAGGGCGGCGCTGGAGCTCGATGTACTGCCGCACTCACTCCAGAGTCGTGACGGTCTCAGGGGCCCAGTGCCAACATGGGAGTCTTGCCAGCGTTTGCACCCCGCACTCTGCTTTCGGGGACGGAGTTGGCGCCCAGTGGCCACACCACAGCAGAGTCCGTCCCGCAAGATGGCGGCCGGGGGAATCCTCGCAGAAGTCTACCGGGGGTTCGAGCGCCCAGGGTCTGTAGGGCCACTCACCACCGATCCGCAGGGCACCCCTGACTCACAACTCCAGTCCAGGCACCCTGCCCCAGTTGACAGACCCGGCGGCGGGAAGCAACAGCAGTTACGGGACACAGTGGAGCAGAGACCCGGCGATACACGTCTCACTCCATTCGTGTCCTGGCCACGCCCCCTTAATTCTATATTTTAACAACAGAGAGCTTTATTCATGCACACCGATTAGGCCCCTTTAAATATAATTATAGCATGGAAATATCAAGAGAACCTGCAATACTCTTTTATATCAAACTTTTCAAACAGGCTCTGTGGTCAACCCTATCTGTGCACAGTCAAAGGCTATGTGCAGTGGGGTAGGAAATTAGGTACCTATTAACAACCCCTAGACATTCACTGAAAAATAAGAGTTAAAAACTGAGGTATGATTCTGCCTCAAACATGCAAAACCACCGCAGCTCACCAGTTATGGTTAGCAATGCACATAACACATGCCATAACTCATAACAACCCACCACCATTCACAAAACACCAATTTGCCAACATCACAAAACAAAAAAAGAGCTATCAAGAGACAACATGAGAGGTGGTGCGAGTTATGATATGAGTTGTGTGCTTCTCAAACCATATCTGGCAATTGGGGTTAGAGCTTCATCCAGGCTCCAAAACCAGACCCCAAGGGAGCCCATGTTACATATGACCACCAATGATATATGATTTCTGACCTATGTTGTATTCTCTATAGCCTATCACCCATAACCTTTAGCCTGTTATTGCCACATAATATTACTTCCTGGGAATATTTTGTTTTGTTACAAAAGCTTGTATTCATATCTACATGTAGGTTCTGCTGGTTAGCCCCTGCCATACACACTCTGATAACACATATGGAAAACTCTGTGTTTATTAATAGTATTATTTCGATTTATGCAGATTTCTCGTGGTATGGTCTTTTAGACAATATGGAAACAGTGTTTCTTCACAAATTAGTTAATTCATGAAGACTAGTGGCAAAAACATGTGTCTTTATGAAGGACTATATCAATAGAGTAGTGGATCCCGCACTCCGTAGGTAATCTAAAGTTCAAAATAACTTTGTGTAGAGAAATACACTGTTTAATCTGGTGTGCAGTGAGGTATCGTCCTCTGAGCCTGGACGTAAAATTCAATAAGACTGTTGTGTTTCCCCACTGGGAAATGTCCCTCAGGTGCACTGCCTGTGTCAAAATTGGAAAATTTCAATCAAAGTTCAAAATGTTCATGCAGTACGCTCGATTGAAGAGAGACGTGTTTCTCGGGACCACATAAGGAGCATACCCTCTGACAAAGGGCATTCACCATGCCCGAAATGCATTGGGGACGATTGCACCTTATTGTATGATGCCTCATTAATACACGTCACCATATGAATGATTGGATTAATTCATGAAATTGCAATGAAGATTACGATAACCTAAATAAAGAGCGTACTGCATCAACATTTTGAACTTTGATTGAAATTTTCCAATTTTGACACAGGAGGGGCACCTGAGGGACGTTTCCCTGTGGGGAAACGCAACAGTCTCTATGAAGGACGCCATTTTGTAGGCTATTCACTTGATATGAGCACGTCACCCATGGATGTTCTCGGGCTGCAAAGGTGAGAGCAGCATTTAGCCTCATTACCTCTACGTCCCTCACTCTCAACCCAGTCATAACAAATGAGGTATATTCCACTGACAGGAAACAAAACAGGAAATGCTTTTAGGCTCCACCCACCCTCCTTCAGGGGCTATAACACCACAGCCAGCAGAAAGCACTTCCTGATTTGTTTCCTGTCGGTGGATATGACGGGGGACGCTGTGGTAATTGCCTGGCTCATACCTTGCTGTATGGATGTCCTCGGGTTTCCTCCTTTGCTGGGCTCTGGGGGGGCCTATGGGGGAGCAGCTGGAGTTGGGACACGTGGGCTCCTGGACTCGGTGAGTGGCTCCGGGTGCCTGGGTTGTTGGACTTGTCGGGCCTCGGTTGCCTTCTCCTTCTCCAATCTGAATGGGTCGCATTCCCGGAGGCGTCCTGTCCTGCCCCTTTCTCTTTCGGTCCTACGTGCACTTACTTTTTGGTGCCGTGTTGCCTGGTTGATCCTGCGGTGTTCTCTGACGCGGTGGGGGTGCTGATGTCTTCTTAACATGGCTCCTACTGAATCGACGATCTCGGAGCCTTCCTCACAGCTGTCCCCTTGCCCACTGTGTTGTTGGAGGGAGCGTGGTGGGTCCTCGTTGGTGCCTGGATGGGAGACCACCTGGATCCCGTAAGTCTGGTTGTCTTCCAGCACACGTATTCGTCCTCCCAGTGGAAGGAGGCTGTTCAGTGGTTGTTCTGGCCCCGCTTCTGTGTGTTACAGCTGGGGGCATCTCCTCTTGCGGTGTGGCCTCCGGCAGCCGCTTCCTGGCCTGCTTTCTACTACGGCGTGATGCCATGCGCCCCGCCCTCATCATTCCTTTCGTGTCTCGTGTCAGCTGGTTGGGCTGACACTGCATGCAATGGGACCGGTTTAGGGCTGCTTGTTCTGCAATTGAGTGTAAAAAAAAAAGAGGGAATTTAAATAATAGGGGGGGGATTCCTTACTTAAGGGACTACTGGTGGTTTCCTTGATCACTTGCGTTTGTTTCACTATGGGGAAACATCCTCAGAAGCGCAGGCATGTTTCTCCTGTTTCTTCTCCGTCTTCGTCAGGGGGCAGTGTGGATTCTGCCACTCCTTTGAAGCAGAGTAAATTGCATGATGACGCTCGTCTAAAGAAGCAGATTTTGGAGACTCTGTCTGATATGAAATCCTCCAGGAAAGCTGCTGGTGTGTGCTCTGGTGGGGGTCATGACCTCTACTCTGATATTTCCAGCTCTGAGTCTTCCGATGGTTCCTCCATGGGTGCAGTGGACCTTAAGGGAAAATATATTTCTAAAGATATGTTGCCGGACATTCTTTCCTATGTCAGTGATAACATGGGTTTCCCTGATGAGGAGGTTGCCAGCACGTTCAGGGATATGATGTTACCCCAGTTTCCGAAGCAGGCTACAAAGGCTTTGCCCATTCATTCTTTCATGATAGATGTACCTTTGAAGGAATGGAAAGATCCTGACCACATTATGATGCCTCGCTTCATGTCTAAGCTAAAACCCTTGCAGGACATGGAGTATACCATTCCGGAGTCAGTTCATGTGGACTCTATTGTGGCCAGTCTGGTGGGGAGTCCTTCCATGGCTGAAGATAATGTCCTGAAGGATGGAACGGATAAGAAGATTAACTCTTCTTTGAAGAAGGCCTATGCAGGGTCACATCTCGCCGTCCGTTCTGGGGTGTATGGTGCGCATGTCGCACAATCCTTATTGTCCAACTTTAAGACCTTGTTCGCCACTATGCAGGACGGTGATAGTTGCCCTGACTTATTGGAGTCCATGGAGTGTCAGGCTGAGTTCCTCGCTGATATTGCCTTTGACTCTGTTTGTGCTTCGGTCCTTTCTTGTGGTGCTTCCATTGCTGCCAGGTGGAACTTATTACTGAAGAGTTGGAACTCTGATGCGGCTTAATGATTCACGGCTTTGCATTTGCCTTTTACTGGTCCTTGGCTTTTTGGAAAAGGCCTTGAGAAGAAGTTGCACAAGGTGTTCAAGAAACGGAAACATTCCTTGTCTTTCCGGCTTCAGCAACGTCATAAGGAGTCGTTCTTTTCAAATGCTAAATCTTTTCGACAGCCTTCTCGCCTGCAAAGGAATACGTTCAGGAACCAGAAGGGCCCTGGGAGGGGTTTCCAGCGCAGGTTTCATGAGAGGCCTCCTCCCGATGTGGGTCCTGGTGATCAGCGTTCCTGACTATGCCACCGCCCGGCTTGTTCCTGCTGGAGTGATGCCAGAGGTTGGTGGGAGGTTGCACCATATCCTGGAGGCCATATCCAGTGGGTCCTGGATGTCCTGAAAGTTAGCAGGGTGGCAGGGTGCGGACACCGATGCTGAAGGATGTGTCACATCATCAAGCCCTGTTGGATGGGGTTCAGCTCCTGTTCTGGAAGAGGGTGATTGTGCCTGTGCCCCGGTCAGAGTGGCGTCAAGGGACTTATTCTGTAGTCTTTCTGGTGCCAAAGGTCACGGGCGGCTTTCAGATCATGATCAATCTCAGCCCTCTGAACAAGCTTGTGCGGAAGATTCCTTTCAAGATGGAGACCCTGCAGTTCGTGATTCCATTGATTCAGACTGGCTGGGTCATGTCTACCCTGGATCTGCAGGAGGCTTATCTTCATGTTCCTGTGGCCTTGGGGTTCCAGCGCTTTCTGAGGTTTTACCTGGGGGGTCAACATTAGCAGTTTTGGGTCCTCCCTTTCGGCCTGCGCTCATCTCCCAGGGTCTTCACCAAGATGGTTGCTCCCCTTGTGGCTCATCTTCACCTCCGGGGGGTGTCAGTGTTTCCCAACCTGGACGACTGGCTGCTGCAGGCCCCTTCTACCCTGGTGATGTCTCAGCATCTGAATTTGACCAGACCGGCTTTCTCCTGAACTTTTTGAAGTGCCATCTTCTTCCTGCCACCAGGAGATCATTTATAGGGGCGGACTTTGATTCTGTTCTGGACAAGGTGTTCCTGCCTCCTTCCCGGATCCTGCTGCTGCAGTCTTTGTTGGGGAAGCTTTTGTCTGAGACTTCAGGGCCCCTGCTTCAGTGGTTGGAGGTGCAGGGTCACATGGCAGCATCGGTGTTCAGTGTTCCGTGGGCCAGGTTGCATCCTCGCCCCTTGCTGTGGCATCTTCACCACTTTGTTTCTTTCCCTTTTCAGGATTTCTCCGTAGCGGTTCCATTGTATCCGGAGGTGGTGACCGCTCTGCAGTGGTGGATGGACTCTTCGAATCTCTCGTGGGGCATGTGGTTGCATCTCACTCGCCTGTAGTGTTGACAACGGATGCCAGTGCTTCAGGTTGGGGCGCAACTCTGGGTCAGTGGACTGCGTAGGCTCGTTGGCAGGGCTTGGAGTCCCACTGGTCCTCCAACTGGAAGGAACTGTCTGCTGTGGAGCGGGCCCTTCGGTTCTTCCAGGATCGTCTACTGGGGTGCAATGTTCTGGTGCGGTCCGACAACACTGTGACTGTGGCTTATGTGAATCATCAGGGCCGTACTTGCAATTAGTCCTTGAATCTGGTGGCCTGTGCAATTGCAGGTTGGGCGGAGCTTCATCTCCAGGCCATTTCTGCCCAGCACATCAGGGCTTTGGACAATGTGGTGGCGGATGCTCTGAGCCACAGGTTTCCATCCTCTCTGACTTTGTGCCTCTCTCCCAGGGTGTTCCAATTGATTTGCTGGAGGTTCGGGACTCCAGTATTGAATTTGTTTGCTTCCAGGGCCGATGCTCTTCTTTCCCTCTTTTGTTCCCGGATGCTGGAACAGGGTGCGTGTGGGGTGGAGGCCTTATCCCTCCAGTGGCCCCATTGGATGCTGTATGCCTTCCTTCCTTTTCCTCTCATACCTGCATTTCTGCTGAAGGTTCAGAGGGTGGGGGCTCAGGTGGTGGCTGTGTTACCTCACTGGCACAGGAGGGCTTGGTTCCCGTTGTTGCTGAGTCTGGCAGTGGGTCCTCCTTGGATCTTGCCAAGATACCCGTCTCCCTTGATGTCTTCCTCACCTCCTCTGCTGGTCCCTTTCACCTTAGCAGTCTAAAGGTTGAACAGCGTTTGCTTGGGGGCCGAGGTTTGCCTGACCACATTATTTCTGTGATGCAGGCCTCCCGTAGGAGGTCTACGTTGTCTTCTTATTCAAAGCGTTGTTCTTCTTTCGACTCCTGGTGTTCTGGTCTTGGTCTAGCTTTTACTTCTTGTTCTGTCTCTGATATTCTGAAGTTTTTTTTTATGCTTTCCATTAGGGTTATGCTTTGTCTACCCTGAAGGGCCAATGGGCTGCTATTTGGGCTTTTTGTTTTCCGGATTCCTTGTCCTCTGCGGATGGGTGGATGGTGTCTCGTTTGTTCCGGAGTTTTTCTCTCTCCTCTTCTGTTGTTCGTTCTTCGGTGCCTCCGTCAGGTCTTTCTATGGTCTTGAGTGCTCTCCAGTGCTCTCCTTTTGAGCCCTTGCCCTCTGTTGATCTCAAGTTCTTGACTTTTAAGGTGGCTTTTCTGGTGGCCATTACCTTAGCTCGGAGGTTGGGTGAGCTTTCTGCTTTGCCCTGTCCCCCCCCCTTTTTGAGGTTTGTGGACGATGCTGTGATCTTATGTTTGGATCCTGGTTTTCTGCCTAAAGTGCGTTCTAGGTTTCATGCCTCTCAGGAGTTGGTCTTGCCTTCTTTCTACCCTTCTCCTTCTTCTCCTGATGATCAGTTGTTGCACACTCTTGATGTGAAGTGTGCTTTGACCGTGTATGTGGACCAGTCGGCAGCTTTTCGAACCTCGGTCAGTCTGTTTGTGATATTTGGATGGGCTGGTCGTGGGAAGGCTGCTTCTTGTCTTACCCTGGGTCGTTGGATCAAGTACGTTATCTCTTTGGCTTATCAGGGCTCTGGTTTGCCTTGTCCTTCAGAGGTGCAGGCCCTTTCCACGAGGGGTGTTTCAGCTTTCTGGGCTGCCTTTCATGGGGTGTCTTTGGATGAGGTCTGTCGTGCTGGGACTTCTGATTCTATCTTTATTAAACATTACAGGTTGAATTGCGCTCTGGATGACCATTTGAATTTTGGTTCTGGTGTTTTGTGTACTGTGTTGATTCTGATATGTTATTAAACATTTCACTGTGGTGAGCTTCCATCCTGTGTGCTGTCTGATTTGTTTTCTGGTGGTGTTCCAAAGGCCTTCGCTTGGTTGGTGCTTTGGTATGCCTCATTTGTTGTGACTGGGTCGAGGACGCGGGACATAAAGGTAATGTTATGATTACTTATCGGTAATCCTCAATACTCTTAGTCCTCCTCGTCCTCGACCCAGTCATATTTCCCACCCACCCTCCCTAGTTAAGGCCTTTGTTGTGCTTGGTAGGTCAGGAAGTGCTTTCTGCTGGCTGTGGTGTTATAGCCCCTGGCAAGAGGGTGGGTGGAGTCTAAAAGCATTTCCTCTTTTGTTTCCTGTCAGTGGATGTTGGACTTGGCCCTGCTTGCAGGGTCAGCCCGAACCTTTTCGCCTTTTCCTCCTAGCCTTTCTGCTGTATGTGTGTGATGGAATGCTGCGCAATGATGTGCAGAGGTTTATTTACGCTGTTTAAAAATGTCACCTTTAAAATGTCACCCTGTTTGGTGTGCTTTGTGCCTGCCTGTCTGAGGTGGGTTGGCAGTCTAGTTGTCTGTCTCCCAGCACCCCCAGCTTTTGGAGGAAGCCTGGCAGGCAGGGTGCTCTACACCTCCCCCAAAACCAGTTGGGACCGGATTACCAGAGAGCCTTCTAGAAGCTTCTGGCCCTTTCTGGTAGGTGGGGTGAGGGTGTATATATAGGGGGCTGTGCCTCCATGTGACAGACTGTGCGTGGACTTTGATCGAGAGGGACACTCTGCCAGGAGGTACCGCCGCAAGGGCCTGCGTGCTGGCCCCTGTGCCCATCTGAACCCCTCTACTGTCCACAGGGCTAGTGAGAGACTCTGCTGGAGTGGAGACTGCTGCGCTAGCAGGATGGCCATCGTAATGGAGGATGACTGTTCCTAGGAACTGCTGCTTCAGGTCTGGTGAGCTGCCCTATTGCCTGCTGATCTCGCCCTTCATTAACTGTCTCCTGGCCCCTAGCGCCCCGTGAGCGCTATATCTCCCGTGACTATACTTGCCTGCCTCCCTAGCGCCTTGTGAGGGCTGCAGCTTGATTTGGTGGGACCTAGTGCCTGGAAGCGCTACAACTTTATTCCAGCAGTGACTGGGCTCTTCCTGCTGTCTAGCGCCTTGGGAGGGCTGCAGCGCTATCCAAGCCCCCAAGGACTTTCCTGCCGCCTAGCGCCTCGTGAGCGCTATATGTAAATTGCCGGGGAGAGCTGCTTGTTCTAGAAATACAGCGGGAGCCTACCCCGCTGCTGTGTGACCCCCGAGGGGACCCCCGGCGCGGGGACCCCCCCTGTGTGCAGGAGAAAAGCGGGAGCCTACCCCGCGTATCACCGCCGCAGACCGAGGAGCGGGAAGAGCCTGACCGGGAAGTCAGGCAGGACGAGTGTGACGGCGGGCGGGGCCTGCCCAGGAACCAGGAAGTGGCCGTGTCCAGAGCGGGGGCTCCCAGGCGTTGGTGAGAGCCCTGCGTGTGTCAAGCCTGCCGCCGGGACCTGGGTGAAGCCAGAAGAGAGGCTGCTGTTGGCGGGGCCCCCGTGAGTAAAGGGGAACCCCGCGCGAGTGCTGGGCCGGCCAGAGTCCCGACGTGACGGCCGAAGCCGAAGGAAGACGTCCAGAGCGGTCCTGGCAGAGCGGGGGACGGTCGAGGCACATACCGGTGCCTGTCCCTGCCTGAAGGAATCTGGTGACCAGCGGAGGCCTCAAGAGAGTCCCGGTGAGTGGGGCTCAGGCTTTACTGGTGGGGGTGGAGTCGGGGCACATTGTCGGTGCCCGTCCCCCTGTGGCCGCACTGAGGGCCCCGTGGTGCCCGTGCTGGTTTCACAGCTGCCCTGCGAGAGCGAGGGGAGCTGCTACATTGTGGGCCACATTTCTTCAATTACCAAGTCCCAGGGGGGACTCCAACGTGCCAGTCAGTGTTCTTTTTTGTGGCTCCTCATTGACCGTGAGTGCCCGTGTTTGACTAACTGCACCGAGGGGGCATCTCTGCCTTCCAGATTCCCGGTGTGGGGCTCCAGAGGCACCGTAGGTGCCAGGGACCATTGGTGACTACCCAGCTGCCCCGCCGGACAGTGGGCAGCTGCAACGTTCCGGGGGCATTGTTGATTTGAGAGTCCCAGAGGAGGGGCTCCCCAGGCACAGTGGCGCCAAAGGCTAATCTACAGCGTTGGGGGCAGTGGTAATGTGTGCAGCTTGTCCCTAAGGCATTTACACTGCTGATTTGAGGCCTAATGTAGTGTTCATGTTTTCAGGCCTACTTTGGTTTGTGCCAATGTGAGGCTGAGGATTACGCTTAATGTCAGGATATGATGTTCTAAGTTTATGCCTCATGCAGTTCTGCATAGTGTCATGTTACGGTCTCACATGGGTATGCCTAATGCTTTTATGCTGGTGATGCTGCTATGCTCCCAAGGGTAAGCCTAATGACATGCCATGATGTTTTCATTTCATGCTTGAGGCTAATGCATTCCATGCTCACAGGTTTATGCCTACTGCATATGTTTGTACCTAACATTAAGCATGATGTGTTGTTTATGCCCCTAATGATGCCTAGCACATATGTTTATGCTCATGACTTATGTCCCATGCCTAAGGTCATGTTATGATGTGCTTAATATTTCCTGCTAATGTGATTTAGGCTCGCATGTTTAAGCCTGAGCTAATGTGGCTCGTGCTTACGGCAATATTGTTGACCTCATTATTTCACCAGTAGGTACTGGTGGGTTTACATTTACTGTTATGCCTAATGTGATGACGCTAGGTTCCTGCCTTTTACCCCGTAGGTACGGCCGGTGATACATTCCCTGCGTATGGACTTTCATTTATTCTTGGACTTGTGCTGGTTCTGGCAGCGGCCCGATTGGCCCTGCCTTGTAAATAGTCCCCCTGTATATGGCTACCGGGTGCCAGTTGGCATGGTGTTCACAACTGTGATGGTATTCTAAGGTGTTTTGCATAATACATATGCTGTTTTCACACAACCTGGTGTGGAGTCTCTTTTGTAGTGTGCCTGGTGTGTCGCTTGTGAGTGTGTGCTGCGCAGATGCTTTACACAATGCTCCTGGTTTTGCCTACCCGCTCCGCACCACGCTACCCCGTTTCTAACAGTGGAATATACCTCATTTGTTATGACTGGGTCGAGGACACGTAGGACTAAGCGTAATGAGGATTACTGGTAAGTAATCATAACATTATCACGCTGCAGCTACATTTCTTATCACAGAAAGATTTCGGTTATTTTGTGTATACAATGTTTGGTATTTATATTTTATTTACTTTTGTTATATTTGCCTCTTCTATTGCTCTCGTAATTCTCTCTATAACACTTCATACATTCTAATCTAAATAGTATAAAGACAAAATGGAGCTATACATAGTTGCATGTGCTTAGCCGTTGCTGTCACTGGGATGTTGTACAAAAAATACCCTGCTGAATCCGTGGCAGGTCTGTTGTATGTCTTCATGCTGAACCTCTCTCTGAAAAAGTCAATGGAAGAGCTCATTTCAACCCTGACTGTTCTTTTCATTCCATGGGGCTCATAGACTTTACTTGCGAGGTTTTGCGGACAAGCGATATCTACCTCCAGTTTGAAAACCCTGACATACATTACTCTGGCCCGATCTCAAATGACCAAAATAGGTTCTCCTATGTCGATGATATTTCCCAGAGATCCACCAGCAGTTTGTATTAGAGTATGGTTGGTTTTAGATTGCTGTACCTAGAGATACTGTGTTTTATATATGTTTTTTTGTTGACATGAAGTTGCATTGGCTGAGGTGTCCAAGTGATACAGTGGATGAGGTGCTATGTGATGTCACATGTGATGTCATTGGTCTGTGAGGACAACACCAATGCGCTGTGGGCACCGAGGCACCCAGCTTGCCACTTACCTATTGCCTCCAGTTGCTGCTTGTTTCAGCCTGATCCAGTGAGACCGCCACTGCCTGGGTTCTCCGGCCCCAGTTTTCCCTTCTGGGTTTTCCTGACCAGGATTTTCTGCTCACCATTCTTCCCACTAACAGAAGTCATGCCCACCCCAGTGGCTGCTTAAAGCAGGCCACAGCGTGACCATGCAGCAGATATACGCAGTAGGCGTGCTGCTGGCACGCCGGAGGTAAGCCCTTCCGTGCCTGGACCCAGCCCAGTGCCACGACCCCTGGCTCTCCCACCCTCTGCATATACACCATCACTGAGCTCTACACACTCAACCCTGGAGACCGCAACACACACTGCCACTGCACCAACCCACGCTCCACGGTAAGACTTTTCACCTGCACCCACTATGATTTCACCTGCCATAGCACACACATCAGCCAGCTGTTCAGCTCTACCCCGAACACACCACAGACACCACTTGAAGAAAAACACCAACTCGCATGCGCCCTTCTCAACACACACTCACTATGCAAACACACCACCGTGATTTGGAACCTCATCTCCACCATCACACCCGTCACTGAGACCTGGCTTAACCCCACTTCTGTGCCCGACAGCGCCTCCGCAATACCCAAAGGATACAAGATCGCCCACCAAGACCTCATCAACAAGCCTGGGGGAAGGATTACCATCATACATAAGGAATTCATCCAATGCACCATCACAAAAGACAACATCACCCCAGCCATGGAACACCCCAGCTTCTGACTCCAAACAGACAGCAAAACCACTATCAGGAACACCATCGCCTACCATCCTCCAGGACCATATCCAGCCTCCTGCAACTTCATCGCCCCCCTCGCTATAGACTACTACAAACACATTTTCCTCATCGACCTCAACTTCCATCTCGACGACCACAATAACATCAATACTATCAACCTCCTCAACAGCATGAACAACATCATACTCACCCAACTTGTCCATGACTGCATGCACACAGCAGGCCATACGCTAGACCCCACCTTCATTTGCTGCAACTGCATGAGGTAGAGCAACACCATGGAACTCACCTGGTCTGACATCTTCATTGTCCATTTCAACATTACCAGCTCACACACTTCTACCCCCAGTCTGCCCAACAGCCCCCACCAAAGCTTGAGCAAAGTCTCAAAGTACACATGGATCAACGCCATCAACACCACCCACCCCATCTACTCCAACAACCTAGACCAGAAAGTCAGAAATTTCAACAATTGGATCACCAACTGCTCTTACAGCATAGCTCCCATTGGCAACAACACTCACAGAAGGTCCACGAAGCAGGTGAGCTGGTACACTGAAGACCTCAGAACCGCTAAACAACACTGGAAACAGCTAGAAAGGAGATGGTACACCAGCAAGAAAATGACTAAAAAGACCACCTTGAAGACAGCCCTCAACCTCTCCCACATACAGTTGAGAGAATCAAAGAAAAAGGCCTTAGCCTCATGCTTCAAATCAAGCTCTAATGAAAGCAAAGAAGTCTATCAAAATTGTCAAAGAATTCTTCAACTGCAACAAAATACATTACCCCCACACAGGAATTCTACAACAACCTTGCAAACTTCTTCCATGACAAGATCACCAACATTTACAGAAACATCAAAACCCAGCATCAGGCAACCGACTTCTTCAAGCAACACAAAGACCCCGCTACCACCACAGACATCGGACTAACCGAATGGAGCCAGCTCGTCCCACAGGGCACCACCCTCCATCATGATCTCAGTTCACTCAGGGGTCACAACCTACCCATGCCTTCACAACATCTTCAACCTAGGCAAAGCCAGAATCAGCTATGTACGCACCACCATGTTCAACACTTCAATTGCCACGGTCACCTTCTCCGAGGACTGGAAACATGCAGAAGTTAAAAAGCCCTACTAAAGAAACCATCAGCAGACGCGAGGAAACTCACTACATCTCCCTGCTCCCATTCTCAGCCAAAGAATTAGAAAAAGCCATCAACCAACAACTCTCCTCACATCTGGATTGAACCTCCTAACTCGACTCCTCCCAATCCGGATTCTGAGGCAACCACAGCACTAAGACAACCCTCATTGCGGCTACCGACAACATCAAAGCCCTACTTGACCAAGGAGACACTGCATGTCCGATCCTCCTAGACCTCTCGGCAGCCTTCAATACAGTCTCCCAATACACACTCATCACAAGGCTGCACAACATAGGCATCCAAGGAGCTGCTCCAAGATGAATCCCTCTTTCCTCACTAGGAGAACGCAAAAAGTCCACCTTCCCCCTTCACCTCCAAACCCAAGGAAATCATTGCTGGAGTACCCCAATGATCCTCGCTCAGCCCCACGCTCTGCAACACTTATATGACACCTGAGGCCGGCATCACCAAAACCCACAGACAGCATATCACACACAGATGACACACAACTCATCCTCTCCCTCTCCAAAGGCACCACCAATACCAAGTCCCACTTTCACAACTGCATGACAGAAGTCACCAACTAGATGAAAGACAACTGCCAAAAGCTCGACTTGGACAAAATAGATGTATTGATTTTCAGAAACAAAAGCTCCTGCATCCAGGTGGCCCTCAGAACTCGGACCTACTCCTACCCCCACTGACCATGCTATAAACCTAGGCATCATTCTGGACAATAAGCTAAACACGACGACTCAGGTCAACTTAGTCTCCACCGCCTGCTTCTTCATCCTCTGCATGCTTCGTAAGATATTCCAAAAACTACCACAAAGCTCAAGACGCACCATCACCCAGGCCCTCATCTCCAGCCGACTGGACTATGACAACGCTCTCTACACAGGGATCGCAGCTCACCTCCTCTGATGACTACAGCTCAATAAGAACACCACAGCCAGACTCATCCTGGATCTCCCTAGATAAACCCACATCACCCCCTACATCAGGGAAATTCCACTGGCTCGCTGTACAAAAAAGATGCCCATTCAAGCTCCTGACCCATGCATTCAAGGCCCTACAAAACTGCAGACCCTCCTACTTGAACCATCGCCTGAACTTCCATCAGCCCACCAGACACCTCTACTCTGCGTTCTTTCTCTAATCCTCACCCCCCACATCCGATGAAGCAGATGAGGAGGTCACTTCTTCTACCTAGCAGTAAAGCTACCCTTTCATCTATGGAGCTCCCCATCTCTTTAAGAGTTCCAAAAGTCCCCTAAGACCTGGCTATTCAGCTAATCAACTGGACCCTGCCAGCGCCTGGATGCCGTCACTGGTGACAAGAACCACTCTACAAATCTACTGATTGATTGATTGACTGATGCAAGTTATGGTTGTATTGCTAAACATACCTGTCAAATTTTAGAGGTATTCAATTTCTTTTGCAACCATAACATCACTATAACTGTTTTTTTTATGAAGTGTAGTGTTTTTTAGCAAAATGTTTTGTATTCTGAGAATGTAACCATTACCTACTGTAAGAAATTGGGTTACTGGTTGAGGGGAATGAAACCCCACTCAAGCAGAATCCACAATCCTTGTTGGGGTGAAGTTACAAGCAAACCCCAAATTAACCTTTGCTCAACTATCTGGTAGCTTGGCACAGAGCAGTCAGGCTTAACTTAGAGGCAATGTGTCAAGTATTTATGCAGCAATTCAAACAGTAATAGAGTGACACACAACACAAGAAAAATCCCACACCAGATTAGAAAAATAGAGTAGACTTCAACAAATAAAATAAGACCAAAATGACAAAAATCTAATAAGTACACTCAGAGTTATGTAATTATAAATGTTTCAGGGAATATTGTGCCAAAAAAGCACAAAGGGCTAACTGTGGAGATCTGGTTGTGCTAGATCAGGACAAAGGTACAAGTTCAGGCTGACTGCGATGGAGTGCAGGCTAGCTACAGGGACCAAGTTAGACCCACTGAACAAGAGTAACTTAAATCCTGGTCTTTGTGCTTTTTGGCTTTATTTTCACTGAAACCTGAAAGATTGAAGATCTCCGGTTCTACTAATTGGATGTTTGTTGTTTGGTCTTGTTTTATTGACTAAAATAAGTTCTATTTTTCTAATCTGGTTTGGGATTCTTTTTGTGTAGTGTTTTCACTATGTTACTGTTTGAAGTGCTGCACAAATACTTTACACATTACCTCTAAGTTAAGACTGACTACCCTGTGCCAAGCTACCAGGGAGTTGAACACAGGTTAATTTGGAGTTTGCTTATGCCTTACCCTGACAAGCATTGTGGTTGCTGCTTAACCAGGGCTCACACCCCAGTCAATCAACAACCCAAGTTCTTCTAAGAAAAATATGGATAAGTAAGGCAAATTGTTTGGGGGAAAACTACCCTATGGCTAGCAGCTTTAACACCTACTTTCAGCAAAGGTTTTGTTTTGTAACTTTTTTGTGTTTTGGAATATATATTACATCTAGCTTCTTATTAACGTATGGCACTGTGCATAGCTTTTGGCCTTGTGCAGCTTGGGTTTAGGCAGTTGAGGGTCTTTGGCAACTAGTGCACTCGCAACGTGCTCTTTAGCAGCTGCACCAGTGGTTAATTTGTAAAAAATATAACTTCTGGGGCTCTCGTCAGGAGGCAGCTTGCACCTGCCCATTTCTCCTGAAAGCGCCGCCTGAAACAGAACCAACTACTAACCATGAAAGTGGGCCGAGGATGTGGTGTAATGGCCAGATCTGCTGACTTCGGAGCTGGGGAACCAGGTTCGAGTCTTTGTGTCGGCTCAACATTCTGTGATTTTGGGCAAATTGCTTAATCTTCCTGTGCCTACAGGGAATGTGTCCTTAACTGGTGCTCATGAAAAGTGCTGATGTTGATGATGAATTGCCAGTGCTGAGCACTGAAAACCACCGGCTCAAATTAAGCTTTGAGCTGCACATGATTCTTGGCACAACATTCAGCCACCAGTTGCTCAAAAGCTAATGCAAATCTCTTTAGCTTGCATGCCGGGCAGTTCAAATTCTTCAGTAAGATTCTGCACCAGCTCTCCTGCTACTTAATCAGTTCTGCTTGGCCTTTGGCCATACACAGCAAGCCCTGGAAGTGGGCCTGGCCTACCTGCAACTATGTCACTATACCCGCTGTTCACGGTCATTTGAGATGGGCTTTGGGTGGCACAGTGTCCTCTGTGTGGAGGGTCTTTGCCACTAGGGCTGCTTTTCCTATGGCCGTGCACAGCTGCCTCTAGGCACAAGGCTTGCATCACTCCTGCCTTCATTTAGTCTTTGACTGTGCACACCTGCATTCCTTCTTACCAATATTTCTGTTTTCATATTTTTCTCAGATTCGTAAAAACATTAATTGGGTCCTTCAACTCAGGCCCTGGTGGTTGTGGTGGTTGAGGAAGAATGAGAGGAAGCAAACACGCAAGGGGTGATCACTGTGGGTCTGATTCACACAAAAACACACTTTTGTATATTTACAATTTTTTTGTATTTACAAACAACAAGTTTAATTTTTACAATTAGTAAGTTTATGACTGAAGACATTCCAAAGTCCGGGGGGAGACCTCTGCATATAAAAATATAGGATATGCCACATGAGTGTGGAGTCTCCGAATTATTAATAATAAAATTAAACTCGCAGTTTGTGAATACCAAAAAAAATAGTAAAACTTACACAAATGTGTAAACTCACCTTTGTGAATCAGGCCATGTGTGTATTGCCTTTGATTGGTGGTGAGGAGTTAAGTTCAATCATAAAGTCCCAGCATCCATATAGCTGTTGACTAAAAAATAAGAGGACTGGCTACTGTGCAGTATAATAACTTAGCTGGTAAATTACGCAATATTGTTGGATGTGGCTCCTAAATTTTGTTCCCTTGTGCCTGATCTGCCGGTATGCTGCTTCATTCTCAGAAAGGATGAGCTTGCCTCAGACCAGAATAATAATCCTGCATTCCTTGGGAAAATGTTTTTATCTGAGTTTTTTATCTCTTTAATTTATAGTCCCTCTTGCATTCTATTATTTGATATCAATTGCATTTGTCGTTTTTTCAAGCGTGCTACTTATATTTCCCCAGGGCCTTTCGTACTTCATTCTTATGCAAAGGAAAATGCTTTGCTCCGCTCTGAGCCTGCTGTCAAGAATGTTGAGCCTGTCAGTACATCTTGGAAAACTCTGAAGCAGAAACAAATCATTCAATGCATTCAAAAATGACTCATTTCGTCAATGAGATTACGATTGCTTACCCTGAGTCATTACACGCAGCAATTTCTCTGCTCCCCTTCTTCTCAAGGAGCGCTCTGAGCAAACGCATTACATTATATTTCTGTTCAACAATTCAACGGTCACATTTTCCGGGCATTTTATCATTTCACTCTTGATGGTATTCAAGTGAGGGAAGGCTAAAGTTTACTTTTTTGGATGAACCACGAGCACTAAAATCATTGTAAGATTTGAGGCGAAGAAAGTCATAAAACAATGAGTTGAAAGTGTAGACAGCAGGGGCAGTAGTGGGACTCTCTCAAGTGATTACATGCAAAAATTCCAACCTGTATCACATTGGCGGCTGCCTCGGAACGGGGTGTTGGGCCGAGGGCAGGTGCTTTACAAAACAAAATGATAATAAAAAAAAGTAACGTACCTTTTCCTTCGCTGCCATGCTGCAGCACATCTCTCTCCTCCGTCCTCTTTCTCACGATCTACCGGGAGCACCCAGGCTTCCGGGCTCTCCAGGGCCGGACTGGCTACCGGGCTTTCCTCAATAAACAATTCAAAACAAATGTTTTAAAAAGTAGGCTTTAAAGCTATTTGTTTTGCATTGTTTATTTAGAAGCACCTGCAGTTCCCCAGCAACAAAATCGGCCCCTCCGCAGTGAACCTGGGCCCCACTCTGCCTCCCCAGCAAAAAACGCCCGGTAGCCAGTCCGGCCCTGGAGCTCTCCCAGCCAATCACATTGCTGCAGGAACAGGTTCGTGATTGGTCTGAGCGTCCTGTTTGGACGCTCAGGCTGTGCCTGGGGAGGCTGGGCATGGTCTCCACGGTGCTGTGCAACACAGTCCAATGGAGAACATGCCAAGTGCGCATGACGGTTTGGCCGCCACTAAGGGGCCGGCCAAACTGTCATGCTCACTTAGAGGAGTGCAAACCACTCCTCACTCTGTTTGGCATCACGGAGCCCAGCCCCGCCCCCACCTGGCTCCGAGCTCCGCAAAGAAAGAGAAAATGATAATAACGTTATGTTATTATCATTTTCTTTTTCTTTTGTGCACTGCTGAATTAGCAGTGGGACGATGCGCTTCCACCTTGGCAGAAGAGTCGCCACTGCTGTATCATCAAGCTACAGGACTTTTAGAGGTCGTATTTATTACGAGTGGCTTTAATTAGGTGATATGTTGGCTGACAATTATGTTTATTTATTTATGTACGCATTTTGATATAGTCCGGACATCACCCAAAGGTGC
Organism: Calotriton arnoldi; assembly: GCA_963921515.1. Taxonomy (NCBI): domain Eukaryota; kingdom Metazoa; phylum Chordata; class Amphibia; order Caudata; family Salamandridae; genus Calotriton; species Calotriton arnoldi. Next base: position 144,182 of record CAWUFW010018103.1, on the reverse strand, counting down.
TTGAGTGCTTTACTGTAGTAATACTTGTTACATGGATAGTTACAGAGGATTCAAAATTACCAAATAGTACCAAATATAGTGGCATAAGGTAAAGAATTATAAAATGGGAAGTGATTAAAAAAAAAAAATTGTACAAGAAGTATATACAGCAGTAAAAAGAGTGTAAGCAAAAGGAGGTAGTGTAGTTTTGTGCCAAGACCTGATGAAATGGAGGTAGTGTAGTTCTGTGCCAAGAGGTGAGTGCACTGGCGTAGCAAGGGGGGGGCGGAGGGGGCGGCAGGTAAATTTATCGCCAGCACCCCCCCCCCCCCCCCCGGCTCTTAGGCGCTCGGCGGCAAAAGGCAGGGACCGCCACGGGCGGCAGAGTGCCTAGCTACGCCACTGGGTGAGTGAACATGTTCTCACTGGAAAGGATTAGCGGAAATGTCTTAGCTAAAATAGCATTGAAGGAGGAGGGCTTTCAGTTCTGTTTTGAAGGTCACCAGGGCCTCGGTAGTGCGTAGAGAGGTGGTGAGTTCCAAATCCTGGCTGCACTATCCTAGAAGGATTGTGCCAGGAGTTGTTCCTTTTTAAAGGTCGCAGTTTCTAGCAACAATGCTTCGGTGTTTTGCGATGGTCTAGAGCCTCGTAAAAGCTTACGTTTGTCCACAATGCAATGGGAATGGATTGTGTAGGACCTAATGAATAATTTAAGCAGTCTTGTATATAGCACTGGCTTTAATGAGCAACTAGTGGAGAGAGACCAACATATGGGTGATGTGGTCATTCCTTTTGGCACCATAGGCAAAGAGTGCTGCCAAGTGTAGGATCGATTTCAGGAGGGGTGAGATGGGCTTTGAGGAGACCAGTCAAGAGAGAGTTACAATTGATGATTCTGGAGAGCACCAGCATATGAACAAGAGAGTTCAGATCTTGCTTGGAGTGTAGTTGTGTATTTCTGGCCATGGTGCTGATTTGAAACTGTAAGTTGAGCTTCTTGTCTAGGACAACTCCTAGGGATTTGACACTGTCAACGGTGGTGGGTTTACTGTTGAGTATGTGGAGTGTGTCTATCCAGGATTGTAATGGAAGTGTTGATTTTGAAGAGGAGATGAGAAGGAATTCAGTTTTGGAAGGCTTCAGTTTTAGGCAATGAGTAGTCATACAATTTTGAACACAGTATAGGGTGATAGCGAGATGCAAGATGTTTGGCGAGGAGACCTTTAGATATAGTTGTGTGTCATCTGCATATTGCTGATAGAAAAACCCTGCTTTCTTAAGGAGAACTCCAAATGGCTCGATGCACAAGTTGAATAGGGTCAGGGCAAGGATAGACCCTTGCGGGACCCCTTGCTCAACCGCCATTGGTGTTGAGAGACAGACATCAATTTCTATTCTCTGTGACCTGCCCATGTGGCATTTAAGGACCACTCCATCAATGCCCATTACATTTTTGAGCATGCCTACGATCATGTGGTGGTTGACCATGTCAAAGGCTGATGATAGGTCAAGAAGAATCAGGAGGCAGGAGTTGCCTGAGTCTAGGATTTGAAGCGCACTATTTCTCACCTGTAATAATGCTATTTCTGTGCTGCACCCCTGATTGAAACTGTATTGGTATTCGTCTAGGAGGCTGTTGTCTTTGATGTATTGGATGAGCTGCTCAGCTACACATCTTTGAATCATTTTTGTGAGGAAGGGCAGGTTGGAGAATAGGCGATAGTTTTGGAGGTCATTAGTATCTGTGGAGTGTTTTCTTGAGGAGAGGGGTAACTTGCCCGGTTTTGAAGCAGTTAGGAAATGTTCCTTGGTTGAAAGAGAGAGTCACTTATTTTGTTCATTAGGGCAGCATGTGAGTTTGAAGGTGTTTGACAATGTTACTCAGGATTGTGTCTACAAAGTGGTATGAGGGTTTGGTTTTCATGATAATCATGAGTGTCTTCCTCTCTAAAGATGTTAAATATTTGTCAAATGTCTTTAGATTAGCATGCCAAGTGATGGTTTGGATGGACGTCTTGCCAAAGAAGCGATTTTACTTTGGAGTTGAAGAACTGTAGAAACTCTTCTGCTTTTGTTGGTGGGTCAACAAATTTGATGGATGTGGACATGGAAGGGCAGTTTTGAGCATGATGGAAGATTCACTTTATTCGGTTCTTGGTTCAGTCAAGGAGAGATCTAACGCAATTATTTTTCTCACAAAAGATATGTCTTTTGTACTGGGACCTTGAATTTCAGAGACATTGGAGGTCAGTGGGGGAGGGCAACTCTCTCCATTTCTCCTCTAGAATTTATAAGGCTTTCCTCACAATAGGCTTTGTTTAACCATGAGGCTGATGGTTAAGGTTGTTTTTTTTGCTTTGAAGTGGAGCCACTGTATTAAACAGATCAGAAAGACATTTAAGACTGTGGGAGATCAAGTCATGGACATCTATGATGGGGCAGATGGGAGGTAGTGCCTTCTAAGTATGTTGCTAAATATACTGATGTCAATGTTCCTGGTGTCTCAAAGCCAGGTAATTGATCCATCTGTAATAAGGTGTACCTTGTTTGGGGCCTGTTTATGTCAGGAACACAAAATGTGGGTGCAGACTGTGCACTCGCTAATTTATGCTAGCATGGGGTGAGCTAATTGGTGGATGTGTCTAAGAAATTGGCTTCGATTAGATTTTTATAAATACAGTGATACCAGAACTACAAAAATCCTATCAGTACAACTGGAGATATGCAATTTCAAAGTTTTTAGTGATAATAGCACCTATCGCCAAACATGCCACTCGTGGTCATCGCACTAGACCTGGGGAAAGTCACAAATTCAGGCCGACAGCAATGAAGTGCAGTTCGGATACAGAGACCAGGTTAGTCCAGCTGAAAAGTTATCTTAAAAAACCAGTACAACGAGTTCCATTCATGGTGGAGAAGACTGTGAGTGAGGAGGGGGTGAGTGTTGCGGATGGTTGTCACTTTGGCATGAAGAGCAGGCCAGGCGTCGTGGGCTGTTGTTGCTGTAGCCTACAGAGTCGATTAAGAGTCATTGACTGGCATTGCAGTAGCTTTGCACTGTAGCCAGAAGTCAGGTCTACCATTGCCTGTCGTCGCTGGTGGTCGCTGTTGATGCTAAGAGCAAGTTTCACTGGATCTTCACCTAGACGATCATTGAGGACAGCAGAGTCTTGGAGAGAACAGGCCCGTTCATGGTTGCAAGAAGCCCAAACGCAGGATTTTCACCTTTTCTTCAGAAAGAGTACACTGATGCAGCCAAGGGTCCAGGACCTAGGGAGGCACCTCTTGGGGATCAGGGACTCACTGCAGCAGAGGCCAGCAGGGGTCAGGCATGTCGAGTTGCAGCTCCAGGCAGGTCCAGTTGCAGCAGGTCAGATGGGAAGCTGCAGAGAGGCCTCTGAAGCTTGTTTTGTCACTGTAGATCATACCGGAGGTCAGTCAACTGACCTTTGGAGCCACTCTGGTTAGCCAGTCTTCCTTCTAAGGCAGCAAGGCAGTCCTCTGGCAGCTGGGCAGTCCTCCTTCTGTAACTTCCACAGGTCCAGGAGTGTTCTGATGAGTGGCTCTGGAGGTCCAATATTTATCCTAACCCAGGCGGTAAACTCCACTCTGCTCGCGGAGTTTGCGGAATTCGGACACTCCACGGAATTCCTGAATTCCACCATTCGGGCGCGAAGCGGAGTTTTTTTTCCGTTTGCGCACTCGAGTGTTCTTTTGGGGCTCAACCGCAAGCGCCAAGACTCTAAGGCCACTTGCGAGTGTGCGCAAGATTCTCACACCGCTAGAGAGCTCCCGCAAGGCTTCGCACTCACTCGCACGACTTTAGGCCGCAACGGCACCAATCTAGCATTCTTAGAGCTGATCGCAAACGGAGCGGTCAAGCAGATTTTCTGCTTGAGAATGCAGCTGAGAGGCATTTGGAGTGGATTTTCTTCTCAAACTGGCTGTTGAAGTTGGTTTTTGTGTGTGAGAAGCCATTTTTTAAAAACATTTTTTCAAACCGAAGGAAGTGCCCCAGAGACTCCAACTTCCTGTTCCTGTACAGCAGGTTCTTCCCAGTGGTTTGTCCCTCCCCTGGTCACTTTTCATTGGGAGTTGGAGCTGGAAGGATCTCTCTCCTCATCTGCTGCATATATACCATTGGATTTAAGGACTTTTTTTTTTAGATATCACAAGTAAGTTGAAAAACTGGTGCATAAGGGTGTTGTTTGTTTGACTGGGGGCATGCACCTGGATTTATTTGTACTTTTATTCAATTTTTTAAATTTATACTAGTGGGTGGCCTGCAGTTTTAGTAGGGGCCTAGTTTTTTTGTGCATGAAACTTATCTTCTTTTGTAAAGGAAAAATGTTGCACAGTTCAGTGCATTTTCATTTTTTTCTCCTCCATGTTTTTTTATTAAGTTTGCAATATTGATTGATTTAATTAATTCACTATGTGGCCTAGTTTGCCAATGAGCCTTCCAGTCAGTAGGCCCTATACTATTCATGGGTGCATGAAACAACTGTTTCTGTTGTGTCTGTAGAATTGAAACATCATTTAGGCCATGGATGGGATTTGAATTAAAATACAAAATGTGGATTTTTGTGGTTTTTGCACGTTTTTCCATGCAAACAGTGTTTAGGTGGGGTAATGCATTTGTAGGATGTGTGTTGTTGTGAACATTTTTAGCCCTGTTATTTTTCATTTTTGGCATTGCTGAATTAATGCTGTGTTCTCTGTGTTGCCATGCCTCTTTTGTCTGGCCACTGTGTATGTGTTTGTGTGTGTGTGTGTTTGGAATAGGCCACCATTTGCCTTTGTTGTTCAAGAATCAGTATGCCATGTGGCCAGGGGCCATTTTGTATAGCCGATGTCCACCCTAGGCCTGCATGTGTTCTTTGTTTTCCAGGCCTCCTTCTTGATGTTGTTGTTGTGACCATGTGGCTGGCGGCCAGCCAGTGGGCTTTACTTTCCCCATAGCCCTACATTTCTTCTTTGTTTGTGGCCATGCCCCCTTGCTGGTTGTTGTTGTCAGACCATGTGGCTGGCGGCCATTTTGTGTAACCAACCAGTGTGCTTTTTTATGCATGTAATTTATCTTCTTTTGTAAATGAAAAATATTGCACAGTTCAGTACATTTTCTTTTTCCTTCTCCATGTTTTTTAATAAGTTTGCAATATTGATTGATTCAATTAATTCATTATGTGGCCTAGTTTGCCAATGACCCTTCCAGTCAGTAGGCCCTGTACTATTCATGGGTGCATGAAACAACTCTTTCTGTGGTGTCTGTAGAAGTGAAACTTCATTTAGGCCATGGATGGCATTGGATTAAAATACAAAATGTGAATTTTTTGTGGTTTTTCACGTTTTTTCCACACAAACAGTGTTTAGGTGGGATAATGCATTTGGGGGATATGTGTTGTTGTGAACATTTTTAGCCCTGTTAATTTTAGTTTTTGCAATTGCTAAATTAATGCTGTGTTCTCTGTGTTACCATGCCTCTTTTGTCTGGCCACTGTGTGTGTGTGTGTGTGTTTGTGTATGTGTGATTGGAATAAGCCACCATTTGCCTTTGTTGTTCAAGAATCAGTATGCCATGTGGCCAGGGGCCAATTTATATAGTCGGTGTCCACCCTAGGCATACATGTGTTCTTTGTTTTTCAGGCCTCCTACTTGTTGTTGTTGTTGTGACCCTGTGTCTGGCGGCCATTTTGTGTAGCCAGCCAGTGTGCTTTGCTTTCCCCATAGGCCTGCTTTTCTTCTTTGTTTGTGGCCATGCCCCCTTGCTGGTTATTGTTGTCTGACCATGTGGCAACTGGCCATTTTGCATAGGCATCCAGTGTGCTTTTGCCTTAGGTTTGCATGTGTTGTTCTTCTATCATTATGTTGCGGCCATGCTTCCTTGGTTGCTGGTACAGTATGTCGCAATAGCAGGCAGCCATTTTGTGTGTCCTGCCAGTGTGGCCTTTGCAATAAGCTTGCATGGATGGTTGAGCAATGAGATAGCAGTTTAATAAATAAAAACAAATTATATGCTTGAAGATAATGTCACTTATTCATAATTTTCTTAATTTTTTTTTTTTTAATTTTTGTTTTTCAAAAATGTAATATTTTTTTTTTTACCATTTTCATAGCATCTGGCATTAATGAATCAACCCCATGTCTTCTATAGGTGCCCAACAGCAATCATTGTGTAAGGATTATTCAATTGTCAATGCATTTGTCAGCTGCACCTTCCTCCGGGCCACATCCCATGTGATGCATTGCACATAAAGTAAACAGTTACAGCTGTATTGTTTTGTTGTTGTTGCTCGTTCTTCCTGAGTGTACAGTCACCATGAAAGTTTATGTTGGTGTAGTTTTCCGTTTTAGGAATGAACACTGTATATTATTGTGAATTATTTATAATAACATAAGTAACCACACTGAATGATATTGTTAGTTTGTACTACTACTTGAACTGCAACAATGCCATGTTTCACTGAAGTTTTTCTTGCTTTTTTTGCTTTTAGGTTCACAAGAGTAGAGACATCACCGACAGTACTGCCAGACAGACGGCCTGTGCACGATGTGACGCATGACTGATTAAGCAACACAGTCATCTCTTCAGCTTGTTGTGAAGCTAAGTGCCACTGCCAACTGACAGCTTCAAGATGGCCCCAAAGAAAGGTGCTGCCAAGAAAGTGGCTAGTGGGGAGCAGAAGAAGCAGATTTCCACCACTGGCATGCGGACCGCATCCTTTTTCTGGAAAGTTGTGCCTGCCGCACCGGCCTCTGGCGAGCAAGCTGAGATCAGCACTCCTCCATCAACAGCACCACCTCCCCAACCAAAGCCCAGGACCATGTCTGTCAGTGAGGCAGCCAGTGCAATCATATTGACACCGACGAGTAGTGATGTTGAATTGGATTTGTCCCTTTAGCAAAGTAGTACACAATCTTTTCAGTAAACACAGCAAAGTGGACAGCAGCTGAGGCCAGCAATGGATATTTCTGATGTTGGAGCAGGACAGGAGGTTGAGCTTCCTTCAGAGCAAGAAGTTGAACCTCCTCTTTTAGAATCATTGGCTCCCACATCTCCAGCAAGGACAAGGAAGTGTACTGCAGCACCATCTTCTTCAAGCAGGACCACTTCTGATGATGATGATAGGGACATGGAGTGGATCCCAACAGAGACCAGGAGACAACAGGAGAGGCAAGGGAAAGGAAAAGTTTCAGAAAGACTTAGACTTATGGAAGGGGATGAAGAGGAGGATGACAATGACGAGGTAGTCATGTGGAAGGTCACACAGAGGAATCTGACATTGCTATTCAACCAGTTCAGAGGGATGTGGCACAGGTAGCACCTACACCAGCTCACACATTGGCAAAGCCCCAGCTGAGACCTGCACCAACCCTTGCCTCAGGAGAAGCAGAGAGGCAATCGATGACATGGCCAACTACCTCCAGTTTGTCTTCAGGTATTGGCAGTGGGCTGGTAAAAATGTACTCCTCCCCAGTTCGGGACTCTTTTTATAGTTGACAATGAGGGGGAGCACATTGCAGTATGCACCATTTATCACACAAATGTTCGTCGAGGTAAGCCTGGTACACATTATGGTACTGGAGGCCAGATGACCCATATGAAAAAACACCACACAATCAAGTGGGAGGAGCACCTTAAAAAACATTGCTGAACATGGTTGTGGTGGTGGTGAGAGCAAGGGAACATCAGCTACAAGTCCAATCACGGCGGAAGGTGAAGATGAGGAAGAAGAGGGTGACATCTTCACACAAAGCAGCCCTGTCCCCAGCAGTGCACCAGCATAATCACCCACCTCAGCGACTTCACAATGGCACAAAAAGACTCAGATTGAGATGATGGATACACTGTGGCATACAGTGACTGCCCAACCACTACGATGCACATTGAGTCTACCACTAGCATCAACTTCTCAAAAGACGCCTGTGTTAGTGCCCCAAGAAAAGAAGAAAATCCAGGCTACTATTACGGGCATGTTTAGGCAGGAGGGGCCCTACGAGCGGAGCCACTCAACCACACATTTGTACAATGGGAAGCTGGCAAAAATGTTAGCACTGGACCTCCTCCCTTTTTCATTTGTGGAAGGAGTGGGATTTTTAGAATTTGTGGCAGCCATCTACCCAAAATGGAAGGTACCAAGAAGGACCTATTTTGCTAGAGTGGCTGTTCCAGCACTGCATCACGATGTTCTGCAGTTGGTTGAACAAGCTTGGCAGCAAAGCGCAAAGCAAAATATATCTTCAGGTCTTGGCCCTGAAGAAAGTTTTAAGTGTGTTCGGCGGCATGCAACAGTGGCCATGTTTGCTATGGAGAAATCACATACAGCTGTAAACATCTTGGAGGAATTTAACAGCAAGGTGGATGACTGGCTGTGACCCAGAGGTCTTAAAATTGGATTTGTTGCCACGGAAAATGGCAGTAACATAGTCAAGCTCATGTCAGACGGAGGCTATTTCAGGGTCCTGTGTTTGGCCCATTGCATCAACCTGGTGGTGGAAGACTTCCTCAAAAAGGAAGACAAAGTCAGCAACATACTGACCACCTGCAGAAGAATCTGCACCCATTACAGCAATTCTTGCCTGGAAGCAGCTGCGGATTATACAGCGTAATAATAGAGCACCAGTTAAAGCCCTGATACAGGAGGTACCAACACGTTGGAACTCCACCTTTTACATACTGCAACATCTGTTTGTGCAGTACAAACAAATCAAAGACTATGTTCCCCCCTGCAGGTGTGAATGAAAACACAGAAGCACATGCCTTGGTTAAGAGCTTAGTCCTGTGCTTGGCTTCTAATATAAGGCTGCAACATGACATCATTGAGTCCAAAGAGTACATATGTGCCATACTACTTGATCCACGGTACAAAAATATTCTGCCCACTTTCAACCCTTTTTCTGAAGGGGATGTTTTAAAATACAAGAGGTGGATTGTAGAGCAAGCCGGAGAATTGGAAGAAGAACGGCTGGAATTTCGAGTCACACCCGCACTTCTGGGTTGCCGCCTTCAACTTCCAGGGAGGGCAGTCTTGTCTCACAGCAGCCAACAACATCATCAACCAGAACACTGGCAACAACAGCAAAAGAAGGACCGGACCCAACCTCTGCATTGTATTGGTTTAAATTGGCAGGGCTCAAGTCCAGTGCAGAGGCAATGGCAAAACAGGTAGAGCAAGTGACAGCACCAATGACCATCCACAGGAGGTGCCAGGAGTATCTGGATGATCCAAAAGAGGTCTATGTGGATCAAAATCCATTGATGTATTGGTATGGGAAGATGCGCCAATGGCCATAGCTTAGCAGGCTGGCAATAAAGTATCTGGTTTGTCCTGAACCAGTGTGTCTACTGAATGTGTGGTCAGTGCAGCTGATGTGGTCATCACAGTGTCAGTGAGAATGACCAGTCTCGCCTCAAAATGTGAAGAGATTGACTATGATAAAAATGAACCAACATTTTATACCACACAATTACACCATTCTTGAATCAGCAGCACAGGAGAAAGAAGACGGTGATTGATCTGAAATTGAATCAAATTTGTTAGCTGACCAACTTCTGGGTGAACCACCTGAGTTTGAGGACGAACTCTACTTTCCGAACTAAGTATGCCAGTGCTCCCATAGAACTTTTCAAGTTTTCTCGTTGAACTTTTGAACATTTAAAAAAAAAACAGCTAGGGGAACATTATTATTTTTGTGTCAGATTTATGCTGCCCAACATTTTTTTATGAGTCACATATATATTGCTGGATTGCAGTTGGACCAGTGTGCCATGAAGAGGCCTCCACAATTCCTTCATGACATTTGGAACAATGCCTGACCCCCTCTCATGCCTATTGCCTAATGCCTATCCCTTTTTGCATCACTTAGTACTAGAACGGCTTCCCCATAAAACCATTTATTATGTACAGGACTGCCTGCCAATACCAAATTCCAATGTGTTGCCTGCATCAAAGATGATTGAATACCCATTACCTGAACTACCCGTGCTTGCCTTGGATTGGATGAGGTAACTTTAACTATTGCAACAATGAGTGACTGATTACGTGAGTGATGATTTAAGTTGATTGATGATTCAGTTGGTGGCAGACACTCAGGGAGGGTGTGTGTTGTTTAACTGTAATATGGGAAATTGATTATTGATTTGCATTGTTTGGGGCTTTAGTGATGGGCTCCTATTTTATATTTCCTGTAGATGATGATGATCAGCCCTTTCACACTTAGCCAGATTTAATTAATTGCAGGGGTGTTCTCCTTTTTTTCTGGTTCTTCAGACACAAGAACAGTCAATTTAGTAATCAAACAAAAACCTGTGCAAAATACTGCAATTCTGTTTCATTCTCTACTTGTTCTTCAACAGCAGTGCACTGCACTCCCTGTCTATTTTGCTCTGGTCTTCATGATTCATGATGGTGATGATGATTTGAGGACTGGTCTGGTTTGGGACTGGTACGGGGTTACTCAGAGTTACTCAGGACTGAAGGAGTATCATGGAAGAAGAACTCAGGGCGGGACAAGGAGCTGCAGGACTACCTCATCAACACACAGCAAGAAGCAAGACGTTATTGAGTATCAGCTTCAGTTCAAAGGTAAACTAAGAATCTGAGACCTAGTACTACCCAGCTATTTGGAATAGAAAGAGGTGTGTTTGTGAAATGCTGCTGTGTGTGTGTTGGACTTGTGGCAAAAGTGAAACTCTGAGCTCCCCCTCTTGTTTTTTTTGCTCGGCCTCTGAGTCTTCCTATCTTGATACACTCCTCATGAAGCTTACCTTCCTTCTGTCCTTCTCCTCGACTCTAAAACACAGTTTCTCTTTTACAATATGCAGGCCTTCTTCTAGTCTCCTTCATGAATGAAATGCGAAAGCTAGATGAGCTCAACAAAACTCCTGATTACTCAATGGACCACTGCAGAGAGGCCACAATGAGTGGACATTCCCAAGGAGAATGCAGACGCACCACTCAATTTTGCAATACAGTATCATTTTTCTTTTAACAATCATATTAACTAAGAGAAGAAGTGGGTGGGTGGGTTCACTTCCTAACCTAGAAGACAGAACATTTGGATATATGGTAAATTGGGTCTTGGCCTGGGGCAGAAGGACTCCCCTGTTATTGCTGCACGTATATTCAGGTAAGACAACTAGTATGGCTATAATTTAACTTAGTAAGAAATAAATTAACTGCTACTGTTTTTTAACTAGATATTTCCGACCCTTGACACAATATAGCCTAGGTCATCTCATCATGGCAGCATTCCCCATAATGGTCAAGATAGTTGGAGAAGTATAAGCCTAGACTCTATAACTAAGTGCTACGATAGCTCGACTCTTAAGTTAAAAGCACTTAAACAAGCTGCCTAAAACTACTTGAAGGCAGCAGTGCAAAGTAAAAGTAAAATAAACTACTTCAAGGATAAATATAGATTATAGAAAATATTTTTCCCCTTTATTTATTTACAAAGCAACCCACACTCTCCACCAAAACAACATGCACACCCCTCTCCCAAACAAAACTGACCCTAGTCCTAAAGCTCAAAATGTTCAAAAAAGTCTCTAAAGTCCCACACCTAACTCCCTTCCTAACCTCTCCACCTAGCCCCAACAAACAACAAATCCCACCCATCAAAACAAAATATAAAAAAATGGTTAAAAGAGGGCAATTTGGATGTCGGTCCAGAGCTGGTCCATGCTCTGCTCCATTGAGGTGAGCCGGCCCTCGATAGTGTCCAGCTGCTGCAGGGTGTGGTGCAGCAATGGCCTGTTGCCATTCTGGTGGGGGGTGGCAGCAGTTGGCTGGCGGCAGTGCCGGCGATGGGATGGCCGGGATGCTTGAGGGGGCCGGCTGCACTGGGGCCCGGGAGCTGAGCATTGATCTCCTCCTCCTCCTCTTCCAGGACCACAGCAGCCGGTATTCAAGCCGGATACCCTCCAGTCTCTGCCACTGCAAGCAGGCCGCTCTCTCCTGCCTGTCCGGTGGTCCGGGTGGACCAGCAGGAGCAGCTATATTGAGAAAAACAAAAAAGACAAATTGTATATAATGCTCTTTACAAACATCTGTTTTAAATAACAGCGTGGCACAGTAGCAGTACATTGCTGGTCCCCTAGGGCCATTGGAATTTATTTGATGTGATGATTATGATTAGGAGAATCACAAGGCCAATTTTATGTTTTCTTTTATCCACACATGTTGCCAAACATAATAAAACAGTGACTGTGTGGCAGAAAAGTAACAGGCAGACTGGCAGTGAATAACATCACAGGATCAAAAAACAGTGATTGGAATATTTTTTTCTTCTAAAGGCTTTTCAAGTAACTATAATAAACAGAGTCAGACACTTTCAGTTGAAAAATTAATGACTTCTCATTGATGAGTACGGCATTATGCATTAATATGGAGTACAAGTTGTGTGTGGTAGTAAAATAATGAAGCCATGCTAATTGCTAGTCAGCACCTCTGCTAGTTTGCTACTGGCTGCAGCTGTACTTGACAATTATCTAATTCCAATGGCCATGCTCTTCACCAAATGCATTTCTCTTTCTACCCTGTCTCCAAAGAGGCTGATGAATAATAAATAAGATAGTACGTCAGTCACACACCTCATGTATGAAATGCGTATATTAATATACTATCCTGTCTGCCGTAAGTAGAAGTAGAGAAAATTTAATGGACTGCACTACAGGCAAAGGAACAGATTATATAGATGTTATTTGGCACATTCATCACTGTGTATCCCATATACCAAATCTGATATCAAATCATGCACTTACTCCCACTTTACTCTGTGGCCGCGCCTGCCACTATGTTTTCTAACAAATTCATGTGATGGGCAAGAACCAAGGAAAGGGAACTTGATTTTCTCTACTGCAGGGGATAGGGTAGCGAGATTAGACAGGTAGGGTAGAGCTTTTTTTTCTATATAATAAAGGGGCCACTACACTGATCATCGATTCATCATATTTGGCTTATTCACTCGTGGTTCATTTCACAAGGGAAAAATCTGAACAAGTGTAAATTAATCTGTTATGGGAAACCATGATATATGTTCTGGAATCACTTCACATGGGTATCGCATGATTAAATGTGGCACATGCCAAGAATGGCCCACCCACCCTTTCACTCATATACCATTTCCTTTCTTTTAAGTTGCCTTCTGTTCTTTCATGTCTCCCTCAAGCCATCAAAGTGCATTATGTGAAATATTGCTGCATTTGCAGATAGAAGAGTCCGTAATAACTCAACCACCGCCATGGCTGGTAAAGCTGGGGGGGTTTCACCTCACAGTCATTTTTGATGACGACGATGAGCGACGCCACGGCAATAGGTAGTGAGAAGAGTAATTGCAAGAAATATGTGACTTACCAGAGTCCGTCCCTGCTGCCCCTTCGCCCCCTTCAAGAACTGAGCCATTGCCATCTCCTCATGCAGCGGCACTGGAGCCGGCATAACCAATATTCTGTGTGGCTAGAATATAAAACACTACACATAGTTTTCTTTAGATGCCAGATACGCAACCCCAAATACAACAGCAATCAAGCAATGCAACACTACAGTTCAGTTAGAACGTATCTTCCAAATATCACTCTGGGCATTTGATTGGTTAGTTTACAAAGTTAGACACGCCAGGCATGGGATAACGCTCAATGAAAAACCTATGGGGTTGGGTGGCAAATGCAATGCGAGTGGGACCTTATAATTTTTTCCCAGCCTTGCTGCATTGTCATTGGAAATCAGTGGTGTACTGTAACAATAAATGAATGGGTCTGCAGCATACTACACTGGGGGGGGTGTGGTGGTCCATGATGACCATGGCCACTGTCTTGTGAACTGAACTGTGTTAGAGCTAGGCATAAGCAGGAAAAGGAAAGCCTTCTGAACAAACATACATCGTGATTTTTTTAATTTAAAAAATACTAGCTTCCTTGGGCCTGCTATCTGAATCTTCATGAATCACGATAGATAGCACCAACATTCCAATAGACAAAATATACCCGAAGATTCTATGGTCCATTCTACCCTAAGAAGTCCACAACAATCATAAAATGACTTTCTGGGATCTGCAGAGCACTCAGCAGCGGCGCTGGTGGTCGGTGCCAGCTGACCAGCTTGCCCCATACTCTCCGAATCGTCCCTCTTCTTCCCCTAGGGTGCTGATGAAAGAAATAAAGAAGATAAATAAAAATAGATTAGTGATTCTGATAATTATCTCCACAAAATGTTTTATGAAAAGCAAACGCAGTTGCTAAAACAGATCACCTATAGTACTACTAGTTCCTTTCAACTCGAGTCTATTGACTGTCGTTAAATCCATATTCCAAATCTCCTTAAAAAAACTACATATTGCAGTTAATGATCTATGATTTTATTCTAGTCCCATTTCTCAGCACTCTTGATGAGCCAACTCACTCTCCATTTTTTGCATGCATAGATGGCTGCATACTTCACATCATCGCTGTGAATTCAATCAAATAAATAACATTGAACTGTATGAGCTACATGAACAAATTCACAGAGAGAATGCGCTACTCAGTGATTCACTATAGTGACAGAAGAAACAGTCTGCAATGGCTTCTTTATCAATCAGCCAAAGCGAGCGTCTGATGAATGCGATTAGGTAGCGGCACCTGCGTAGCAGAAACTAGAAACTGGATTACATAATAATAATATTATACCAGCGTAAACTATACTAAACACATAACTTACCTCTGAGTGTCAGCAGAATGCTATTCGGATTTTTTTTTAGCATTTTAGGACACAAACATAGCAAATAATTAATACTCACCGATCCACGGAATCTCGACGCCTAGCAGGTCGAGCAGGTCCTGCTCCTTGTCGAGAATGCCGGCCCAGCGGAGATTCATCTGCTGGGAGGTGAGCCGAACCTGGTTGTGGAGCCGCACGCACCGGCGCACCGGCCCCCAGCGCTGCCGATGCTTCCGCAGGGAGTCGCTGCTACCAGGCCTGACGCCTGCTGCCAGCATAGAGGGGAGGTGGTGCTGCACAAAAAAAACTAGTGCTGCCACCTACTCCTCTCCAAAGATCTCCTGGCGCTGGACACCTGGGCGGTGTTGACACCTGCATGGGAGCCGCCCCTCTGCCATGGTGCTGGGTGGGGAAATCAAATAAACTAAGGCAGGAAAGGAAGGGAAACTAAGACGAAAGAAAGAAGGAAAGAAGTAGGGGGAAATAAACTCAAAAAGTCACAAAAACACAAAAAAATTTAAGCAAAATCGTAAAATACGCAAACACAAAGACGTACACTATTATAAAAAATAAAAATTACAAATTAGAGTTAGAAAAGTAATAAAGGAGGAGGAGCACAAAGATTAACAAGAGATTAAAAATTAGGCCCAGCACAATAATAGAGAGCAGAAAAACAAGATGGCCATGCCCATGCGGACCGCATGGTACTGCTTGCGCGTGATTTAGAATGCGATCACACTTCAGGACCGTTCTCGCATGATTTTGGAGTGCGCTGATGCACTCCTCGTTCCCAAGGTCAGCGGGCACGCTGGCAAACTCCACCAAACGCGGAACTCCATGTAGCGCAGCAGAGTTTTTTCGCGACTCAGTGGAATTCCACGCAGTGGGACTACACGAACTCCGCCCACCCCTAATTTACACCTGGTGGCAGCCTTTATGTGGGGGACTCTCTGTCCTACCCCACATCTGGTTCTGGTTCTTGAAAGTTTTTCCCATTTCTCTGTCAAGGATTCAAACTGTTTGGGGTGACAAAAAGCAGTGGCAGGCCTCATGTCAGGTTCCTTTGTGTATGCCGGAAAAAAAAACCTCTTAAGTATAAGTGGGACTTGGTACAGCCATTACCCAGTCATCCTGCCTGGATGGCCCATTCTGCCCACACCACAGGCCCCATTGTGTTACTGTCTGGAAGCTATACACAACCCCCAACAGCAGAGCTATTCACAGTCATGTGTCCCAGGACACTGGCTGAAGTAACAAATGGTTAGGACAAGAAAATGCCAAGTTTCTAAAAGTTACAAAACAAATCCAGGGGTTGGGCCAATTTTATGTCAGCAAGGCTAGGCCACTTTGAATATCAAATATAAAGCAAGAGCCACTACTGACGTTGCTTCACACAAACCTTACTTTATGCTCGTGACCATGGAACTCAATTAGCGTGGTCACCATTTATTTCATCATTCCTTTTTCACCAGATCATTATTCGTTTTTTTGGTATCTGTCATAGACGTAGGAACAAACAAACAACAATTTTTTACTTCAAAGAATGCTAGTTGTAGCCCATGTGACATAAAAGCAAACACCACACTACATTAAATAGAAATTGAACACAAATTGTGGCACATGCACTTGGAATAAACATGAACAAAAATATATCACAGTTCTCAATATTAACACCAAAAAGGAGCCTATGTGTAATTTCAAAATAAGTGGGGGCCCCTACTTAATGGACAAACCAGGGGATGGAAGCAACAAAGTTTCACCAAAGACGGACAACAGGGGCCATGAAATTGCAAACTGTTCCTATATATTGTGCCCTGTGTCATGCAAAACATTTTGCTTTTTGGCAGCAATCCCCCTGGCGTGATCTGCTATTAACGCATTTCGAACCTGGACCAAGTTATGGGTTCTTCTCAGGACCGAGAACTGCTAATAAATGGGCTTCAATCACATGTTTTGGGACTTCTTCTTTGATGCATATCTATTCTGCAGGAATTTGTAGTGGTTTTTTCGATGTAAGCATGAAGCAGACTGAGATCAATTACATTTTAAAGCTGTTTCAATTATTATCAAGCCTATTGAGGTCTCCAACCATCTTTTCAGAAGCTTTCAGTGGATTATGCAGAACAAGCAGTCGCCTCCTTAGAGTCTCTACAAAAAAACTAACAATGATCTGGTGAAAAAAGAAGGATGAAATAAATGGTTGTTTTGTATTTCACTTTCAAAAATGGGCATTTTCAAAATTGTGACTTAAAATCCGACTTTACAATCGAAGAGGTTTAAAAATTAATTTCAGTGTAAACAGCAAATCTCTATCTACTCCCAATCATCAGTAGAGATCAAAAACGATTTTCTTCTGGGGTTGCTGAGCAGGCTGCCACAATTCTTACAGGTCTCAGTATCTCTCACAGGCGCACAGGTGCACCTCCACTAGCTCGTCAGCTCAATGGCTCAAGGGAGCCTTTTCAAACAGGAAGGGGTGGGAGCACATTGCTGACTTCCCAGCACAGTTCACCCCTTAGCATTCTGGTAAATGCAGTTTGTAGTGCATGCTTACTTGGTATTTTGCTGGAGTGTTCCACCAAAGTTGGTGCAGATTAGTGCTGTCATCTCTAGACACATGTGTTTCTGGATTTTATCCGTCATCAGTAGAGATCAAAAACGATTTTCTTCTGGGGTTGCTGAGCAGGCTGCCACAATTCTTACAGGTCTCAGTACCTCTCACAGGTGCACAGGTGCATCTCCACTAGCTCGTCAGCTCAATGGCTCAAGGGAGCCTTTTTAAACAGGAAGGGGTGGGAGCACACTGCTGACCTCCCAGCACAGTTCGCACCTTAGTATTCTGGTAAATGCAGTTTGTAGTGCATGCTTACTTGGTATTTTGCTGGAGTGTTCCACCAAAGTTGGTGCAGATTAGTGCTGTCATCTCTAGACACATGTGTTTCTGGATTTTATCCGTCATCAGTAGAGATCAAAAACGATTTTCTTCTGAGGTTGCTGAGCAGGCTGCCACAATTCTTACAGGTCTCAGTCCCTCTCACAGGCGCACAGGTGCGTCTCCACTAGCTCGTCAGCTCAATGGCTCAAGGGAGCCTTTTTAAACAGGAAGGGGTGGGAGCACACTGCTGACCTCCCAGCACAGTTCAGCCCCTTAGCATTCTGGTAAATGCAGTTTGTAGTGCATGCTTACTTGGTATTTTGTTGGAGTGTTCCACCAAAGTTGGTGCAGATTAGTGCTGTCATCTCTAGACACATGTGTTTCTGGATTTTATCCGTCATCAGTAGAGATCAAAAACGATTTTCTTCTGGGGTTGCTGAGCAGGCTGCCACAATTCTTACAGGTCTCAGTACCTCTCACAGGCGCACAGGTGCATCTCCACTAGCTTGTCAGCTCAATTGCTCAAGGGAGCCTTTTTAAACAGGAAGCGGTGGGAGCACACTGCTGACCTCCTAGCACAGTTCGCCCCTTAGCATTCTGGTAAATGCAGTTTGTAGTGCATGCTTACTTGGTATTTTGCTGGAGTGTTCCACCAAAGTTGGTGCAGATTAGTGCTGTCATCTCTAGACACATGTTTCTGGATTTTATCCGTCATCAGTAGAGATCAAAAACGATTTTCTTCTGGGGTTGCTGAGCAGGCTGCCACAATTCTTACAGGTCTCAGTACCTCTCACAGGCGCACAGGTGCATCTCCACTAGCTTGTCAGCTCAATTGCTCAAGGGAGCCTTTTTAAACTGGAAGCGGTGGGAGCACACTGCTGACCTCCTAGCACAGTTCGCCCCCTTAGCATTCTGGTAAATGCAGTTTGTAGTGCATGCTTACTTGGTATTTTGCTGGAGTGTTCCACCAAAGTTGGTGCAGATTAGTGCTGTCATCTCTAGACACATGTTTCTGGATTTTATCCGTCATCAGTAGAGATCAAAAACGATTTTCTTCTGGGGTTGCTGAGCAGGCTGCCACAATTCTTACAGGTCTCAGTACCTCTCACAGGTGCATCTCCACTAGCTCGTCAGCTCAATGGCTCAAGGGAGCCTTTTTAAACAGGAAGGGGTGGGAGCATACTGCTGACCTCCCAGCACAGTTCGCCCCTTAGCATTCTGGTAAATGCAGTTTGTAGTGCATGCTTACTTGGTATTTTGCTGGAGTGTTCTACCAAAGTTGGTGCAGATTAGTGCTGTCATCTCTAGACACATGTTTCTGGATTTTATCCGTCATCAGTAGAGATCAAAAACGATTTTCTTCTGGGGTTGCTGAGCAGGCTGCCACAATTCTTTCAGGTCTCAGTACCTCTCACAGGTGCACAGGTGCATTTCCACTAGTTCGTCAGCTCAATGGCTCAAGGGAGCCTTTTTAAACAGTGTGTGGGAGCACACTGCTGACCTCCCAGCACAGTTCCACTAGTAGAATTTAATTTATAGGGCCTGGGTACATGTAGCACCATTTACTAGGGACTTACAAGTAAATTAAATGTATCTATCAGGTAGATGCCTATTGTACCTTGTTTTTAGAGAGAGAGCACAAACAGGGTAAAAGTCCTATTGCCAACAAAAAAGGGTTCAGCAACAGAAGGCAAAAATCTGGGAGAGATCCTGCAAAAAAGAGCCAGGTCCATCAATGCTCAAGTTCTTATTTCAAGCTAAGGAATAGCATGGAACCTTTAGGCTGTATCACAGCTTGCAGGATCTAAGATATACATCACTGACTAGGCCTAACAAGGCTAAACCAGGCATGGGGTTGCTTGCGTTCCCTTCTGGAGGGAGCCTCACCTGGCAGTTCTGGATGGACTGTTCCCATGAAGAGCAGGGTCAGTACTGATTTGCATAAGCTGGGCCTCTGTCTAGAGGACAATTTGAGAGAAAATCAAATAAAGTCTGGGATGGAGCTAATGCGAGATTGCAACAAGAGAGATCTTTTTAAGGTTTGACTAATCCCCAATTTTTTTTAGAAGATATGGTGGAATTAGATGTTCTAGTTCCATATTTTAAAATATATGAATTTCTAATTTGTATGCGATACTAAGGCACATCAGTACCTGTATCTTTGAGGAGGACTACTGACTACACCATGTGCTCAGTCTTCTTGCAGGATGTGAAAATATTTGTGACTGGAGTTTTAGGGGCATACTTGTCAAATGCTGAAGTCAGTCAGAGACCGTAAGAATTCAAGAAGTCTGTAGCCGATTGTACAAGCTGGGCTAGGAAAGTTAGGCTAGGACGGCCTTAAGTGATAAGGACACTACGGGAAATCAATTTAAACCATGCACAAGTGTATTTATTAATAGAGGAAAGCAATCTATCATGGTTGTTGATGAAGGAATAAGAGATGGCTAATTGATCTACCTCAGAAGATCAAAGGAACATAAACCTGTGACAAGAGTTGAAAAAAGAAGGTCAAGACAGTGATTTGCCACATGTGTGGTACCAGGGTGTGAGCTTGTGCAATGTTTTATCTACTGTGCACACTGACCAATCCTATTTCCATAAACCAGGATGCCAGGATCCTGTGATAGACATGAAAAAACAAGGTTGTCTCACTAATTCCTGAGTCAGCAATCATCCGATCTGAAATGCTATGGATTACTTTCAACACCACAGAAGCTATTTCCTGGTCTCTGGCTTCTGTCACCCAGAGGTGTGAAATTTCCTTATGAGTTACCTGACTTCCAAACTGATGTTCTGAGCCAGTGAAATCTGAGACAAGAAAAAAATAGCCTACATCAGAAAATGCAAGTGCATATTTACACACTGAACCACTGAAAGGCATTCAAATTCCCAAGTGGAAAGGGCAGATCATTTTTCATCTTCGGCAACAAAACCATAGCACCACCTGTGGCCACGATTCTGTACTGCAGAACTGGGAAAATATCGGTGGGAGCAATGAATATCATAGGCAGATACTGACCGAATGCCTAGAGGAAGCAAACTAGGGGAGTGGTGTTGTCACAAATTTTCAATTATTAACAAAAGCTGAGCAAGGGAATCACTGCAACAAAAGAGGTAGCAAGGATACATCTATCTATCCAGAACAGTTCATTGGGCTTTGCAGCCCAATAGTATGATAGAGGAAGGAATATGTACCCGAGTCAGTTATCACTCACAAGGCCTTTAACCCCTGGCAATAGTACTAAAGTGAGCAGAACCAGGTTTTAGCACTGCCCCCCGATTGGAGCTAAGTACAAATTGTAGTCGCTGGTATATGTGCTCGCACTTACCAGAAACTTTTCAATGGTGGTAACTTCAAGGCCCAAACTGGAAAAATCTGAGAAAAAAATGAAAACAAATATCATTTGCATGCATTTAAAAAAAAAACATTTTAATTAAATATAAAAGTCAGACACAATGCACGTAAAGCACCAGGTGCAAATATTCCTTGCACTTGGTATTTCCCAGCTGTTTTTACAACCAGTCTTTAAATGAGGCCCCAGTATTTTTTGTCTTAGTTACTTCGCTCATTGCACCGTGTAGGCGTACCATCTACCTATGAGACGCGAAAAATGAACCTACATCAGAAAATGCAAGCGAACATGTCCATAGTGAACTTGGTATTTTCCCCAGTAAGTAGTCCATCGTGCTCCTCAACAGGAACTGTCTCATTTTTCAAATAGAACCTGTAGCTTTTACAGAGAGCACATCAGTTTCACTTCAACAGTGTTGCTCATTTCACTATTTTGCTATTCACAGCTAGATGGAGTGCATTTGGCAATAGTGATAAGAAACATCATGGATCTTGTCAAAAGGGGGTGGAGCACCAATAGATGTGATGGAAGTCTACTGCTGATGGGAATGCCCCCAGTAAATCATCCAATACCCTGTCCTGCCAAGTGCTGCAACTTAGTTGTAGATTATGGAACAAGTGGGGATTATTCTGAACGATGTGAGCTACACCAGAACCAAGACCATCGCTGACTGGTCTCCATTCTGTGGGTGTTATATTAGCATGGCCTGCACCTCCTAAAGTTCATGACTCTCCAGGGAGTCTTTATTCTTAGCAGGGATTGTGTGACACACTCTAAACTTTCCATTCTGAGACGGTGGATGACACTGCTCATGCTATTGGTCCATGGGACTATTTTGGCACTTCCATTTGCAGAGCCACATTTTTCAGTAAATCAGTTCTCCCAGATCTTGTTATAATGTTGTAAAAATGAAACCATTGCGGTATTCTTCTGACCAGAGAGAGCAAACATTTGTTGTTTCACAATTTGTTTTAATGTTGCCTCCAAATAATAGATGTGCTTTTCTAATTCCCAATATTTTGTACAGGTATAGCTCTGTCTCTGTCTCACTCTAGCTGGATCAGAAGTTTGAAGTCCTGAGGAAGTGAGAAGTCTGCAAATGAACATACTTTTAATGTGCAAAGTGTCATTTTGGGCATATAGACTATTTAGCAGGAATGGAATGGAACTAATCGAGATTCTGTTGTAAATTACGAAATTAAATTGAAGTAGAGCAGGACTTAAACACTTTTCTACATTAATCAATTTCAGTTTCGGGTGTCATGAATTAAAATTGTTTGTTCTATGGTATTTTGACATATTGGTGAAATTATGCTATTTTGGGCATGATTTAGATCTTGGCAGACGGGTTTATATTTGGGCGGACAGAATATCTGTCACCGTGGTGATGGAGTAACCTGTTCACCGAGAACTAAATCAGGTCCTAATTTTCCATTCATCTTGCTTGTAATGTATTAATCCCCAGTGTTTGACAGATACACAGGTGCTTGTTTGTAAAATGTGCTGATTACCTATTGGCAATCTTCATTACTCCGATTGCATTTAATTGTCCCAGTACTTCCTAATTCAGACCTCCTCCCAAACACCACTCAACACAGCAAACTCAAAACTGACTTCCTTCCTCTCCCTTTCCTCCATTGCCCTCAGGTTACTCTTTCCACATAAGTCAAAAAGGCATTGGAAACACCCAGATCTTTAGCCTCCAGATCTTCCTGTAATCCCCAAGCATTAGGGATGGAGGTTTTGATGATAAAAGAAAATGTTGGCCAGAAGTACTGGGACAAGGATGGATATTTGGAGTAATGAAGATTACCGGCAAGAAATACCTCCTCAAAATTCCTTGTCGTAATACTTGCTAAATGAGGATATACCAGAGCAGTTACCGCATGACCTGATCACTACAGGGTTCAAAGTAATCTCCCAAAATAGTATCACTAAAAGTAATGTTGAGAGTCATCCAAGAGTTGCGGAACCCGAAATGACTAACAAGTCATTGCATAATCAGAACCACAAAGAAACAGACACAGACACCTGTATAGAACACATCCTATCTGGGCCAAACCAATGAAACCCCTTGTCCCAAAATCTAAATTGGAAGTGGAAGTCCAGAACAACCAGCCCAAGACTTGAACCAAAAGGATGGAGCACATGAGTCTACAAGAACTATCATAAGAAAGTTTCCAGAACTATAACGCTGGTACCTAACCCAAGGTACCCAAGAGAACCATTGCCAAATCCCAGATCACATCCAAAACACACCACAAGGTACAATGAATAGGAGGAAAATATCAGACAATGAACAGGGCCAAGAAGACAGGGCACCACAAGGGAGTCATTTAACAGTCCAACGATGGATCATCCCCAACAAGATGAAACTATGTAAATGATCTATGAACCAACTAATCATGCCATTGACCTGCCCTCCAAAGAGACAGCCATGCGAGGGTAAAATTAGTTATAGCAAACCCATCACTTTTCCCGGATGAACCCTGAAGAGAAGTAAAACAACCCAAGATGTACCAAGAATGATATTAGAAAAATAAAAAGGATGACCAGAACCAGTCAACTTATGACCCTTTATGAATATGAGAACATAACTTAAAAGTTCTGAAAAGTAAAATGCTAGAGGGAAGGTACAACACATCCAAAAGCTCAAAGCCATTATTGTGTACCACAGTATGTGCATATGTGCTAACATAGCTTAGGATTCGTAACAAACCCCAAACCCAACAGGGAGGACTATAGAAAGTCAGAGCAACTAAGACCAAATCTTTCATCTCCAGAAGCACTTAATTTCCCCAAAAATAAGTGCCAGGGCCCTTGTCAGAATGCCACTGCAGCTTGCACCACCCATTGCCCCCCTACTAGCACTGCCAATGACAGTACCATCACAACTAACCATCACACTCATAGCGCCCATGCAGGGGCGTAGCAAGTTTTGGGTGCAGCGGCGTCCCCCTGCTCTTACCTGCAGCCGTCGCGGGCGGTGGTTGCAGGAATTGCCAGCACTCCCCTCGCTCATTCCTGAGGCCGTTGCAGGAATCGCCAACTTCCCCCCTACTCTTACATGCGGCCGCCATGGACGGCAAACGCAGGGACCACCACTGGCGGCACAAGGTCTAGCTACGCCACTGTGCCCAAGCTATTCTTATAGCTTTGGGTGGCAGATATTAGTAATTTTAATGTATTAAAGTGTTGTTGTACTACTCACAAGACCAGCTAACCAGTGCTACCATGTGACTGGCTGTTATAAGAGCCGGTGTTGACAATAAAGCTCCTGTGCCTAGCACCAGAAACCAATGGCTCAAATTTAGAACTCTTCTTCAGATATAAAAGGTAGCACAACAGTACACCAGAATGGTTAAAAACCAGTCCACATGTACCTCTTAAAATTTCAGCCTAGAGCGTGATAGAAACAAAGAGATGAAGTTTTAACCATAAAGCAACACTAGCATTGAGCATAAGAGGAAATAAGACAGGTCCAGGGCTAAGCCACAATTTCTAACCCTACAGGTAGCGCAATAGAAAACCGGAAGGGCGAAAGCTAAATTCCCAACTCGAGGTGACTGCACACACCTGAGTTTCTGAGGTTTGATGCCTCAAACTTAATGTCCATCAGGAAGTACAATGAAAACTAGTGCCTAAGACTTAAATTACAATTCCCGACTTAGCCAGGATCCTTCTCATATTTCAAGGCAACACTGGTTTAACACCCTTTTACTCCGTAGACAGCAGCAAGTACATGAGGAACTAAAGTGACCAGGCTGAAATACCTGAAAGCCCATGATCAGCTAGGAACATAAGAGGGCGTTAAAGTGTCCAAGACTTAAATCACAACTCTAGGCTCAGTAGAGAGCACTTTCATAATTCAGAATGGCTTTGATCTCAATACACAGCAGGGATTACTAGAGTAATGCAAAGTGACCAGGATTTATTTCAGCAGGGAGCATAAGAGAAAAACTATAACGACAAGGTCTTAATATACAAGATTCTTTCCCAGAAGTGACTACTTACAGAAGCCAGAGGAGCTATGATATCACACACACATTGCTCAGCATGGAAAACAAGGAGCATTCACACTCAAACCCCTCAAATTCCAAGCCTAGTGGGGAGTATAAGAAGGAATCAGGTTGACAAAGGATTAATCTAAAGCTCCCAACTCAGCTGGGAACATTCACAGAAACAGAAAAGTTACTAATGGGCAATACTCCACCTTCCATGTCCAACCGGAAGTAAAGAAAGTGGCACGTGGAAATCTCTCATACATGTCCACAATTGATGCTACCTTAAACTTACTTAGAGAACCGGGAAGTTCCACGCCTTTCTCGGCCAATGGATCTTTGCCACCGTTTTCAAATGGAGCATTACACATCAAAAGACATCAATAATTGCATTTCACGTTCAGTCAATAAAGAGTGAGTTGGTTAAGCTTTAAAAGTTTATTCTCTCATTTAGTAAATTAGTCGATATTTTTGTTCTTTTATGCAAATTAGTGGCAAATTGATTACAGAAATAAGAGATACAATTGGTTAGAACAAGCATAGAAAAATAAAACAGCATGTTCCATTCAGGGTATCGTCCCTATTCTAAACTAAAGGGCCTATTCTACCCTAACAAGAACCCATAAAGATTTCTTTCTGGAAAAGAGCAAGTAGATTTTGGAGTAGATTCAAATAGCTAAAAGGAAGAACAAACTCCCCATAAAGGGTTGTTCTGGAGACTCAGCTCAGTTCTCTTGACAATTGCGGTAGCAACTGTCTATAAAGAGAGAAAAGGAAGGGATCACAGCAGTAACTACGATCGACATAAACAGAAATTCTCCTCACAAAATGTAAAGAAACAAAGGAATCAGCATAAGCAGTAGCTTATGGCAAGTCGGGCTAGCACAGCAAAGTGCCAAGGGGCATGGCAGGGTGAAGATGCATGGAAAGAGTCTTGAGTATCTCTAGCTAGGAACACGTACTATATAGAAAGCAGCTAAACAAGTTGCAAAAACAGGTGAATGTCATCATATTTATCCAATGGTAAGAGGTTTACAGATGGTCCATTGTCTTCACCCTCAATTCCCACGGTAAAAGTCAATGCCAGCATGAAGTCAGTTAGAAATGGCTGCAACATATTACAAGAAGTTACATATACGAAGGTTCTCATGAGAACCTTTTGCAAGCCTACTCTGTTAGCTGTCCAGTTTCTCACCATATAACAATGAGCTGTTCTATGAAAGGAAACATTCAAATTCTGGTATGGTCTGATTAGATCATGAAATGTAAGATACAGCAAGCATTTTCTTTTCATTATTAGACTTGCCCATTATGCATATGTGGCAAGGAAACAATCTAAGTGCAGTGAAGTCGTATGGTGTGAGGAAAAAGAAAGAATACATTTTGTCAAGACAGCACATTTCACAAAAAGTCAAACCCTAGAGTTAAAACACTATTTTAATAAAATCATTATTTTTCTTAAAGGGTCAGTGTTGAGTAAATGAGCAGTGCGGCCTAGCAAGTGGAGAACAACAAGAATGAAAGCTTTCTACAGAATATAAACAACATTTTCACATTTGCACGTTAAAATAAAGGCACATTTTCTGACATTTAACTTATTATGCATTTTAAGGTTTATTATTTAGCGTGTTTCTGTATTATTGTGTGGCAGAATTTGTGTAAAATGTTTCAGCTTTATCAAAAGCCAAACTTAACTATGGGGCATATTATCAAGAACGGCGTTAAAAATTATCGCCGTTTTCTGCCGCTAAACCGGCGATAATTTTTAACGCCGTTCTTGATAATATGCTCCTTGGTTCCAAGACCTCAAACACAGCAGAAACATAAAATTATGTCATATTATTCCACAAATGTCGCACTTGACAGACAACATTCACAGCAACCACAGTGACTATCAGTGAATACTTGGCCTTCCATGCCCAGCAGGTATAAGGGGGAGCCAAAACAACCAGGTTCGAGGACCTCAAACCCTGAAGCCTCAAACACGGGTGGGAGTATATGAGACAACCAGATTAGCCAAGGGTTAAGCCATAAACTCCGCTCTTAGCCAAGAGCAATCACAGTAACCAAATTGACTGTTACCCAACACTGTACTTCTATGCCCCCAGCGAACAGATTCTAGAATCTCAAGTCTGAAGGCAAGGAGGGAGCCTATGAGGGAATCAGATTGACAAAGAATTAGTCCATGTACTGACAGCTCGGTAAGGAGCATTTACATAAAGGAACCATTAACAGGGGCAAAACCTAATCAGTGATATTTGGAAGGTGTGAATAGCAAATTTCTCAACTAAAAAGCAGTGGGCCGCAGGGTACATTGGTAAGGTGACCAAGGTTCGGTATTGACTGTTCCCTTGGGGAGGAGGGTTAGTACTGATTTGCTTTAGGTGGGTCTCTAGGGCTGATTTAGCGTTTGGCAGACAGGTACTCCATTACAACAGCGGCAGAGTACCCTATCCGCCGAACTCAAGGTCTGACCACCTTAATTTGAATCAGGTGGACTGCATGTTTTATGACAATGGAGTAAAATTTACTCCGTGGATGTAAAACCTCCAGTGGCCCGACAGAGAAGGTGCATTAGAGGTAATCCATCTGGCCATCCGCCCCATCTTTTAATCAATGGTGGGATTTTTTTTTTAACTGTTCGTAGGTGAAGGACAGTAAAAAAATAAACATGACCCGTACACCATGGGAGAAAACACACATGGATGGTGGTCATTATTTATTTTCAAAAACAAAATCCCACTTTGAGAGTTTTTTTTTTTTTTTAAGTTTGACGGCCAACTGTCATGTTTGATGGACCCATTCGTCAAACTTTTCCCAGATTGACAGGAACCGCCATGACAGTAGATCTTAACAATGTATACAGATGTCCACGAGGCTGGTGGATATCTTTAAATTTGGCATGAGAAATAAAGGCATTAAAGTACTCCGCCACCCTGTCTGTATTTACTCCGTCTGCCAAACCCTAAAGCCGGCCCCCTAACTAGAGTATTGCAGTGGGTGAAAAACTATGGTTTGAAATGCTACCCCGAGGGATCCCCCGTGGGTAAACTATCTGCATGCATTCATCCCGCCACCTTTTGGGTGTTTGATTGCCTGTAGTATGCCTTGAAATCTGAGACTGGTGTGGCATTCCAAGCCTACCACTGCCACTATTAGTGAATTCTAAAACATAATAAATTTGAATGTATTCAAGGCATACTTCTATGGATGTAGATTTGCTACAGTTTTAGTAAACCGGTGTCTCTCTCTCTCTCTCTCTCTCGCTCTCTCTCCCTCTCTCTCTCTCTCTATGTATATATATATATATATATATATATATATATATATTTCAAAAGAGAAACACATCCAACAACTTTGGCAATGTGAAAACAGGCCCACCAGCCAATCCTTTGGTAACCATACTTTATTTGTGGCAATGCAGACGATAGCATTTCGCGTTTCGACTCTAAGAGAGTCTTAATCATATGCTTCTAAGTGGGTGGTGACTTGTGAGGTTTTTTTAAACAATCATATATTGACAGTTAGTAAGGATAATTAATCTGGTAAAATACTTAATCATCTTGCAAAGACTTGAAGGATTTGTCCTCCAACTTTGTATTTCACACAGTTTTTAAAAGGAAACACGGTGAGTATTTACAGCAGTTTAACATATTTCCAAATCAATTAGAGTTTGATTTAAGTCACATCCATTTCTTTGATCACTGTTGTTCATTCGTTATTTCAAGGGACCACATCAACCATAATGCTTTGTTGTCAGGAAAGTAAAACCATGTCCTTCATACAACACTGACTGATTTATCGTTTTAACCTCAGATTTGTGCAAGTAATTAAATACTCCCATTGCGCCTTTAGAGGATTAAATTCCATATGTGGCAGGTTGCATATTATTACAGCAGGTTCCAAGGTCATACCACTACCGTAGCTGAACTTAGATCATTCATAGTTCCTCGCTGCTTGTGCCATCAATAGTTATTCCATACTCATGGCGTGCAAGGGAAAATTCCCCCACAAACCCTGGCTGTTACTCAAAAACTTTCAGTCATGTCAGGCGGGCTTCCCAGCCCTTCCATGAAACAATTCCATCCGTTAACAAATTGCAGCCGGTGGGCATCCCATACTGCTCAATATTCCAGATGCCATCTGATGCTCAGGGACGCCCTTCCTGTTGTGTCGAGCCTGTTGGAAGCGCCAGTCTCTTAATATTGGAACGGTGTAAATATATAAATATAATATATGGAATATGGGACGCGGTCACTGCTTGCTGTTGCCACTTGCTGGGGGACTCCATCATCCAGGATCCTTTGCTCTCCCAGGAAGGCGGAGCAAGCCTGCAATCTTGTGCTTTAAAAGCGCTCCAGACCCCCGCAGCGCGGGACGCGCTCACTGCTTGCTGTTGCCACTTGCTGGGGGACTCCATCATCCAGGATCCTTTGTTCTCCCAGGAGAGATGAGCAAGCCTGCAATCTCGCGCTTTAAAAGCGCTCGCAACCCCCGCAGCGCGGGACGCGCTCACTGCTTGCTATTGCCACTTGCTGGGGGACTGCATCATCCAGGATCCTTTGATCTCCCAGGAGGGAGGAGGAAGCCTGCAATCTCGCGCTTTAAAAGCGTTTGCAACCCCCGCAGCGCGGGATGCGCTCACTGCTTGCTGTTGCCACTTGCTGGGGGACTCCATCATCCAGGATCCTTTGCTCTCCCAGGAAGGAGGAGCAAGCCTGCAATCTCGCGCTTTAAAAGCGCTCGCGAACCCCGCAGCGCGGGACGCGGCCGGGCCCGTCCTTGCCCATCATTGCCAGGAAGAGGCAGGGCAGGGCCACCCCTCTTTCATCTGATTCCTGGATCGTGTCATTGACTGTCATCAACAGACTAAGGTACTGTGCGAACTCCCTGTGATATAGGTGGAGGCCCTGTGCAGAGCAAAGACGCTAAAAAATTCTATGGACTGGTATTTCTTGTCTGGGCGTATGACTTACTAACTTATCATTGTTATTAGGAACGAGGATTTCACACTTGACTGTCCACTGGGGATTAGATATTCTGTGGGCTACTGCTAGTGATTAGTTACAAACACCATACACAGGACAAAATATCGGCAAAAGGAAAACTATGGAGGGAATAGGGGCAGTAAATGCTGCTAACGGCGGGGTGGGCAGGGGAAAAAAGGCAAGGAAATGACATAAACATGCAGCCAGCAGCGAGTGCGAAGGCATTTTAGAAGCAGAACCAACAGTGCCCCATATCAATGGCCAATCCCCTCCCAAAGGTACTAGCCCTCCCCGTCTAACCACCATTCCAACAATGTTCCACAAGCCCTCCCGAAAGGGGGTACCCACACTTACCAAAGACACACCATTGGAGCCAACGGCAGTACAGGCGAGGGACTCCCACTCTCCAAATCCCCCCACTTGCACTGATAAGCGTCAATCTGGCCCTGCTATCCTCTGCGTAAATAGGTTCTCGCCACTAGCGGACATGCCTGATATCTCTAGGGACGACACACCCCAGTTACCCTGCACGCCCTCCACAGAGCTTAACGAAGAGCAAATTCCTTTATCACAGGACACTTTTCAGCTCGTCAGTACTCTCAGGTCTGAGATAGGAACCATGAGGCACATGATTGAGGAACTCACTGCCCTGGTTAAATCCTTACTCTCAAAGGACCTATCTCGTCAGCAGCATGCGAACACCCTGTCTGAACGCTGCCCGGCAATCCCATTCGCCACGTATGCCGACTACTAAGGAAAGGGGCACATCAGGCTGTGGGTCTCTTTCACCCCTCTTATCAACCCTTAAGCATACCCCACCAATTCCTAAGACCAACTACTTAGACAACTCCAAAGCCAACACATCTAAAGATCATTATAACTTGGCTGCCTCCCAGGACCCCACAATCCATGCCAGACCTTTCAGCCCACCATCGGCAACGCGCCCCTCGTGAAAGCCCAACAACAGAGGAACCATCCAGTTACCCCCTCCCCCCTGTCACATGAGTTAAAAATCTTTATGGTTAATGTCCCTAGGCTTGGTCCAAAGAGTGGCCCTGAAAACGAAGACTCTCTGACCAATAAAGCCATTCACTGGATCCGTCATGTCAGGGGCTGGCGCTCAATAATACAAGACGACATCACCAGGGCCTGGAGATGTACGTCCCTCGCCCAATCCCTGGACTGTATAGAGCTCACTATGACTAGGGCTGAATTGGCTGAAAACCTCCTTGCATTGGAGTATCGCACCTGCCCCCGGATATGTCATCTATACAGTTCAGGCGATTTCCAACAGCCATAGGGGGTATGCCATTTGCCATGCAATCACCCACCATTTCAAGGGAAGGGACCTCTCTGGAAGCTATTGATTGACTACAGTGCGAATCCCAACCGCACCAGGATCTAAACATCAATCCTTTAAACACCGAATATGGCTCCCATAACATCTTACCCCCTTGCATCGATCTTAAGCCATTGGCAGATAGCCCTGGGAGAAAGGGTCAAAGAAGCCCCCTATTGACACCTAGAGGGCCCAGGAGGTGGAACCCCCTACACCCATAGACCCCCTGGTATTGCCTCATGCCCCAGCGCCGCCTAGCCAACACACCCCAAGTAGAAATATCACCTTTGCCTCAGCCCCAATCCACCAGCTGAAGATTATATCTTTGAACGTGGCAGGGTTAAGTAGTAAATTGCCAATCCCCCATTGGAACGAACTGATAGCGGGCTTTGATATGTGCATTTTTCAGGAAACTTGGAGTTTGGTTCCACTACACAAATCAGGCTATACTTGCTTTTGTTCGCCAGCTACCACCACGGGGAGAGGGCGGCCTTCAGGGGGACTGATCATCTGGGTGTACATCGCCTTGGGCTGCCGAACTACTTTGCAACCAAGTCCGAGTCCGAACATCTTGAGGCTTACAATCAAAGGACCTAGGGGGAGGGGCACTCTTGACTTGTTTAATGTCTATATAAGGGGGACCAAGGGGGACAAACCATCGCCTATTGTCACGACACTGGAAGAGACTAGCTGCTCACCCTATTCTAGAGTCGTGGTTGCAGGAGATTTCAACTGCACTTTTGAGCCCCTGAGTACAGAGGATATGCTGGGGGTCGAGGATGACGATAGAAAATGGGCTGTCCCCCCCCCTCAATGTACCCCCCATCAAAAGATGGACTCAGTTAGCAATCCAACTTAATGCACTCACCATGGAGTTTGGCCTGAGGGCAGCCAACGGCAGAACTCTATCAGATACCCAGGGGGCAGACACCTACAACAGAGTTAGCTGCCCGTCACGCATCGACTACATCTTATTAGACGTAAGGCTCTGGGGCAATATGATAGATATGTTTGTGGGCACTACCACCGATAGTGATCACAACCCCCTCTGTGCGAATATGAAGACCCCGTGGGTTGTCCTCCGCCATTTTCAGAGCACTCGAACGTTAACCTCTACTAAAGAGGTTGTTCCTTCAAACTGCAAAAGGTTCTTAAAATGGCGCAAGGTCTCTTTAGAAGAATCAAAAATAGCTGGTATCCTGCAAGTCTTGACCACGAATACATTAGAGCTTCAGGCCGCAGCCATAGATTTAGGTGGGCTGGCAGATGTCCCCACTATTCACTCACGTACAATGGAACAGCTGAGTGCATACTTCCAGGCCCCTAGTGAGAGCAGCAAACCAGGTGTGCCCTCTAAATGTCTGCACTCATGGTATACTAAAGATTGCAGGCACAAAAGGCAGGCCCTAGCTTTAGCAATCAGAAATAAGAACGGTCCTTTGATTAAGACAGCCAGAAAGGAATACAGAGCAGCTTTGCATCAAGCAAAGATGATGTGGGACGAATCGCACTGGCAGGATTTGAAAGATGCTAGTCTAGCTAAGGATGCCAACTTATTCTGGGCGCTTGTCAGCCGGGGCAATAAGAAGGTTTCAGGCCTACTTCCCAACCACATCCCAAGCCAGGACTGGCATGATCACTTTGGGAAGCTTTACTCTGCTCCAGAGATTATACCTCTGGAGGGGCCATGCGACCCCTTAGACTCCTTTTGTGCTGGCAATGTTAGCGAGTCCTTTTCTTTGGCCTAAATAGAAGTTGCGATAAGGAAGATAGTCCCCGCTAAAGCCCCTGGACCAGATGGTCTGCCTGGTGACCTATTTCTTGCAGACATTACAAATTAGGCACAGTATATTCGGTTACTCATTAATGCCATTACCAGCGGTTGCCCAGTACCAGAATCTTGGAAGGGCGCAGAGGTGGTCCCGATCTATAAAAAGGGCGCCAGAGAGGACCCCTCAAATTACAGACCTATTAGTCTGATTGATGCAGTGCAGAAGGTATTTGGCAGTGTCCTGCTACAGAGGATTCAATCCTGGGCAGAGGATGAAGATGTCTTTTCCCAATACCAGGCAGGCTTTAGGGCCAGCACTGGAACGGTCGACCAGGTATTTAGGCTGCTCCTTATATATTGGAAAGTCATGGTGATTGGCAAGGGCAGCCTTTATCTCGCATTTATCGACTTAAAGACTGCCTTTGACCTGGTACCCAGGAATAAGTTGTGGCAGATACTTGGAGACATGGGCATCCCTCCCCTAATCCTTAATTTACTGGTCCAGCTTCATGAGGGCAATTATGCACAGGTGAGATGGGGGACTCAAGGCCAGCTGACGGAACAGATCCCCGTCAAAAGGGGAGTCCGCCAGGGCTGTGTTATGGCACCCACCCTGTTCTCCTTATACGTGAACGGGATGGTCAGCTTTTTACAAGAAGACCCAGCTGACGCTCCAGCCCTGGTGGGTGACAAGGTACCGACTCTCCTGTTTGCTGACAATACCCTGCTGGTGTCTAAGACCCCAGCAGGGCTACAAAAACTATTGAACAGATTCCAATCTTTCTGTGACTCCCGGGCGTTGGTCATCAATACCTCAAAAACTAAGTTCATGACATTCAACCCCCACAAATCATTTAGAAGCAACCTCATGCTGGATGGGACCCTTCTGGAGAGAGTCAGTACCTTTGACTACCTTGGTATTCGACTCTCAGACAAAATGCTCTGGAGGCCCCATTTAGCTAAGATGCTTATGAGCTATAAACGTGTGGTCGGGGTACTAGGTAAAGGACATCGCTCTTCGCAAAGCAGGACAGTTGCCCCGACCCTCACAGTTTATGATGCCAAGGCAGTTAGCTTAGCCCTTTACGGAGTTGAGCTATGGGGGTTTGATAATGTAGATGACATCTGCAGATCTGAGCATAAGTTTTTGAGGGACCTGGTGATGCTTCCTTGTAACGTCCCACTAACACCTTTAATGTACGACATGGGCAGGCGGTCATTCAGAGACATTGATAAGTTGCGCCCACTGCTCTTCTGGGCCCGATTAAGGCGGACTCCCGAACTTTCCAAATAAGCCATAGCACTAACTGAGGTGATGAGCTTAGACTCTGACCATAGAGTCAGGTGGATATCAAGTGTCAGGAAAACATTGACAGCTCTGGGCCTCAAAGAATCTTGGGACAGCCAAAACCCCCCTAGCAAAGCAGAGCTTAAACGAGTATACTGGGACTGGATAGATAGCCAGGAACTGAGTAAGCCAAATGTGGGAAGACTTACGGAAGAATTCTATCACCACAAGCAGAGCAGAAGCCTTGAGCCATATCTGGATATAATCCAGGTACCACGAGGTAGGGCGCTGTATATTCATTTTAGGCTTGGTACGCTTCCTGTTCGCGCATTAACCACAAAATGGCGTCCTCCCAAACACACAACAGAAGACTGTCCTTGCAGCAGAGCCCCGCTGGAGTGCGTTGCCCATGTCATGTTTGCTTGCCCAGCGTATAAAGCAGCGAGGTCTAAATGGCTAAAACCAATTTGCAGACAATTGGGCACCCTTGACCCCGGGTTGCTATGCGCATCCTGAAGTCTGACGCAAGAGCCCTCTTTGTCTGTGGGGTGGCCAAGTTCCTAAGCCACACCTGGATAGTTAGGCAAAAAGCATTGCGTGGGGTGGTCTAACTTTATATTTTAGGTGTCATAGAGAAATCATTTCAGCCTATGATGAATGCCTATCCATTGAAAGAGAAAAGAAAAAAAAAACATTTTATGCACTGGCACTTTATACAAGCCCCATTGGGTTGGACTGCTATGATTGTACTTTTTAA
This sequence comes from Calotriton arnoldi, assembly GCA_963921515.1. NCBI lineage: Eukaryota > Metazoa > Chordata > Amphibia > Caudata > Salamandridae > Calotriton > Calotriton arnoldi. The sequence goes on along the minus strand of CAWUFW010018103.1, from coordinate 109,129 downwards.
CTGTTTTTACTCATATTATTCATGATCTCATCAATGAACCTTCAGAAATTTTATTGTATAGTTTTTTTTTTTATTACTGTTTTATCTTCTGCCGTGTAATAATGTGCTCATATGTCCCGCCTGAGCACATTCCTCGGATTACCTTTTGTATCGCTTGTTAATTTGCATTCTCTTAACTTCTTTTTAAAATGCTGCTTGATGCTTTTATGATACAAGTTATCGAAATAAAGCAAATGATGATGATATGGAATATTAAGGGACTGATACTCCCAACAGGCCCCGACCTGACAGGAAGGGTGTCCCTGCATGTCAGATGGCATCTGGAATATTGAACAGTATGGGATGCCCACTGGCTGTAATTTGTTAATGGAAGGGATTGTTTCATGGAAGAGCTGGGTAGTCTCCCTGACGTGACTGAAAGTTTTCGAGTAAGAGCCAGGGTTTGTGGGGGAATTTTCCTTTGCACGCCATGAGTATATACATATACTTATATGAAAGCAGAGAACTCAGGGGCAGATGTACAACCCTATTTTGCATGCGCAAACAGGTTTGCGACCCGTTTGCGCATGCAAAATGTGAAAGGGCTATGTACAATTCCTAAATAGCGAGTCGCAATTTATTTGCGACTCGCTATTTAGGAATTGCAAGTCGCTATTGGGAAGGGGCATTCCCTTCCTAATAGCGACCGCAACCCCATGTATGAATGTTTTGCAACCGCAATTGCGGACGCAAAACACTCGCAAATTACCACCCTCTTCAGGAGGGTGGTAATGGAGTCGCAAATGGGAATGGGTCCTGAGGGGACCCCTTCCCCTTTTTGACTGGCCCCCAAAATATTTTTTAAGGGCAGTCAGTGGTCCCAGGGACGACTACCTGCCCTTAAAAAATGAAACGAAAACGTTTATTTTTTTTTTTTTTCAAATGCATCCCGTTTTCCTTTAAGGAAAACGGCTGCATTTAAAAAAAAAACTGCTTTATTTAAAAGCAGTCCCAGACATGGAGGTCTACTGAGCCCAGCAGGCCACCATCCCTGGGAGTGCACGCCATTCTTAATGGGGTTGCAAATTGCGAGTGGCTCATGAATATCAATATTCATGAGCCTCGCAATTTGCGACACCATTGGGAATCACAAACAGTGTCTCAGACACTGTTGTGCATACCAATTTGCAAGTCGCAAATTGCGAGTCGCAAATGCGACGCATTTTGCGACTCGCAAATTGGTGGGTCGTACATTTGGCCCTCAGGGAGGACCTCAAGTTTAGGTGAGGAGCAGCTCCTATATAGAGCACCCTACAACACCAGCTAATCCTACGCTTAAAAACTTTGCTAGAAAATCAGACATTTGAGGTGAGCAGATTCAGCGAGTCGCTTGTGTTGTAGGGTCATTTGTCATCAATGATGTTATAGAAGATGACATGAGTGATGTAATATATGGGGTAATTAGCAGTGCATGGCGAGGGCACGAGATATAGTTACCTCAGGGCACAAGTTATAGTTACGTGAGAGAACTATAACTATAACTGGTGAATTTCTGTCATTTTTAGAGTTTAAAACGTTAAGTTGTTACTGAACTTTTCACCTAACTATAACAATACTTCAAACTTTTGTTTCTTTCAGTGAATTTCTAGGCTTATTTTAATGTAAAATAATATTCTATTACTATACATTAAGCCAATCCCACACTGCGCATTGCCTTCAGCTGTGCAAAGTGGGGAGTTGGCACCAGGGCCATTGACCAACACATTGAGGGCCTTACGAGGATTCCCAGTGACCCGGCAGCCCCAGCAAGCTCCCTGCATGGTGCAGAGGAGCAGTTGCTTTTTGCATGCTCCCTCCTTGCAGGAGCAATACGTGTTTTGTTTCCATGCCTACAATGGGCAGGGAAACAGAACACAAGTCTGCTCCCAGCTGGCGGGAACATCTTTTATTCTCCTGCCAACTGGGATTAAGGGTCTGATTTATATATTTACACCGTAGCAATGGCGACGGAGTTCCCTCGCCACCAATATAGTGGTCCGCCTGCAAAATTTAATTGCGGGTGGACCTTAAGTTTGGCCACGGCGGAGAATACTCTCTCTCTGCCGTGGCCAAACTTCTCCGACGAGAAATGGCTACATGTCCACCCGCCCAATTTAGATGGGCAGACAAATAGTCATTTTTTTACTGTTCCTTGCCGCTGCGTAAAACCTGGTGGTGCGGTACAGTAAAACAATTGTAATGCTCCCCCCACCATGGGAAAAGTCTTTCATGGTGAGGGGAGCATTACTTTTTTTCTTTTAAAAAAGAAGATAAAACAGGATTTTCTTTTTGAAATGAAAAAAACAATATTGTTTGCTACAGGGCTGCATCTTTCCGGCACAGCCCTGTAGCAAACAGTTTAATGCATTGACAGGCACTGACGTAACTGCGGTTCCTGCCTATGCCCTTATAAATGACCACCTGCTTGGAAGTCATTTATAAATTCGTTGTGTGGCCTCTCCACCATGAGGAGGATGGAGTAATTTACTCCATCCCTAAGTCAGAATGGCGGGCCGTCTGCCTACATGTGAGCCCGTTTGGTGGGATATTTGAAAATGCTCACGTCAGGCAGGAACAAACACATGTTTACCTGTCTGTGCTAGTGAGGGCAGGCAAACTGCTGTTTCCCAGGGTGGAGTCCCCGAGACACAGTAAGTGAGCTGGTCCCAGGAGAGGGGGTTCCCGGGCCCTTTTTAAGACTCAGGATGGGAGCCGCACAGCCCCCCCTTTTGTTACGTTTAGGCCAGAGGGGATATGGTCCCTGGGGACTTAAAGGCTTCGGGACAGAGCTGCACAGCCCTTCCCCTTTATTAAAATGGCAGGCCCGGGGACTGAGGTTCCTGGGGTCTTATTAGGCCTGGGAGGGGGGCTATACACCACCTTCCCTTAAGTAATATGTGCACTGCCCTCTCGCGGGCCCTGGTCCACCACAGAGGATTTTTATTTTAAATGTGGGGAAGCTTGCACTGTTCTAAAAATGTTGCCATGAATTTGAGGCAAAATTAAAAAGAAAAAAATGCCTTTGGCCCCTCTGGGACCTCACCACCAGGCTTGGGAGTCAGGGTATCTCAACCCTGCCCCCTTATGCCCCTATATTGTGTTCTTTTATTTGGATTTGGGACTGAGTCCCGAGTCCTAAGATGGCTGCCACCATTTCCTTGTTGATGTAGTGGCAGCCAATCAAATCTTAGCAGGAGATCTGTCAGATCCAGGGAGGCACCGCTTCCCTAGATATACATTTGTTTTTAGCTTTAATTGCTCAGAACTACTGAACAGGTTTACACCAAATCACAAAAAGCACTCTTTTTGGACTAAGATCTAGCTTTCTGCCAAAATTGGTGCAAATCCGTTCAGCAGTTTGGGTTGTATCTGTGTCTAAAGTTCCTATGGAAAAATAAATGGGGAAAAAGTATTTTGGGACCCCCATTTTTCTAGTTCCCCACTTAAAGGGTCACCTTGAAAATTTCCATGCACAAACTAGTGAAAAAGTGGCACTTTTTAGGAATGTTTTGTGGGGATTCATCAATCGGCATTAAAGTTATTAAAAAAACAAAAAATGCATTTCCTATGGAAACACCATTCCAGCTATAACTACCCAATGGCGATTGCCACTTGGTGTGCATGTTCACTGAAAAACCAAAGGTTACAGAGACGTTATAGTTAGGCTCAGGTTTCACTCATACAAAGCCAGAGAAATTCAGCCGTTATAGTTAGTGAGCTAACTATAAATTGTGCCCCTGCAATGCACTGCTTATGACCTTATGTATTACATCCCTCATTGCATGGCCAGTGACATCACGGGGCCATAAATAGCCCAGGAGGGGGCTCCCCCTTGCTTAAGGGCAATAGAGGGGAGTCCGCGGACCCCCCTTCAATTTTTTTATAAAGCTTGTGGCCCCTAAGGCTCTTAAGAGCCTCCGAAGGAGGGCCGTGTAGCCCTCCTCCAGTAAAATTATCAATCGGCCTGCCCCTGGGAGCTGGCAGTCCCCGGGGCCAAGATTGCAAAGGGGAGGGGAAGGGGTGTGTATATGCCCCCTACCCGTATTTTACATATAAATATGCCCCCTGAACCTGGCCCACCCGGGGGTTTTAATACAAACAAGCGCAGGAGACAGTGCTTTTTTCACTTTTTCATTTTTGCTGGGATTTATGAATCTTTGCGATTTTCACTGCAAAAATAAAAACAAAATGTTTTTTGGTCCTAGCGGGGTCCCTAGGGGACCCCACCACCAGGCCTAGGGGGTCAGGGTAGTCCTACCCTGCCCTCTTCTCTTTTTTAATGTTTTTGTTTGGAACTCAGCTGAGTCTGAGACCCAAGATGGCTGCAAACACTTCGTGGTTGAAGTGTTGACAGTCAATCAGATCTCTGCTTGAGATCGGTAAGATTCACGGAGGGTCCGCATCTCTAGATATTCAAATTTTGCTTTCCTTAATATCTCCAAAACTACTGAATGAATTTACACCAAATCACAAAGAGTTCTCTTTCTAGACCAAGAGCTAGATTTCTGCCAAATTTGATGTAATTCCATTCAGGTATTCGGGCTGTAGTCGTGTCTGAAATCCCTATAGGAATTAACATGGGAAACACACTTTTTTTGACCCTCCTCCTTTTTCCGGGTCCATTCTTGAAGGATCACCCCGAAACTTTCCATGCACAACTAGACAAAGTGGGGCATTTTTTGGGAACATTTTGTGAAGATCTGCCAAACGGCATTAAAGTTGTAAGCAAGTCAAAAAACACTTTTCCTATGGCAACTAGGTCCTACCTAGAATTACCTATTTACATATATATATATTTATCACCTACTGGCAGTCACCAGTAGGTAGTTATAGTTAGGACCATGGTTCTGTAGGAAAAGTGTTTTTTGACTTGCCTATATCTTCGGCGCCAGTTGACGAATCTTCACAAAATGTCCTAAACAAAATTGCGTCGTTAATTCTAGCTGTGCATGGAAAGTTTTGGGGTGATCTGTCAAACAGGGGGTCAAGAACAAAGGGAGGTCAAAAAAAGTGTGTTTCCCATGTTAATTCCTATAAGGATTTTGAACACGACTACAGCCCGAACTGATGGACGGAATTACACAAAATTTGGCAGAAAGCTAGCTTTTGATCCAGAAAGAGTGCCTTTTATTATTTGATGTAAATTCATTCAGTAGTTTTAGAATTATTTAAAGAAATCCAAATGTGTTTATATAGGGATGTGGATCCTCCGAGGATCCGACAGTCCCTGTGCTTGTATCTGATTAGCTGCCACCACTTCAACCAGGAGAGTTGGCAGCCATCTTGGGACTCGGACTCAGCAGAGTCCCAAAACAAATGTTAAAGAAAAAGAAAAGGGGGCAGGGTAGGAATACCCTGACCCTCTAACCCTGGTCTTGGGGTCCCCCTGGCACCCCACCAGGGCAAAAAAAGCATTTTTTTAAAAATAAATTGCTGCACAATCGTCCACTGCAAAAAAAACAAAACAATTGTTGTCTCCCACGCTTGTTTTTAAAAAAAAAATTCTCTGTGGGCCAGGTCCTAGGGGCATGCACCAACATTTAAGAAATAAAGGAGGGGCACACACAGGGCCCCCCTCCTAGGGATGTTTTCAGCCCCGGGGACTACCACCTCCTTGGGGCTTTATTTAAATTTGGGAGGGGGCACAAGCCTTGAGTTCTTACTATTGCAACTTTTCAGAGACAAGTTTAGAACATGAACAACTCTGGTTTGCACATATAATGAAACAGTCATGAACAGTGAAACACCAATGGTAAATATCAGTATCTACCATGCATAAGGCCCAGTAACTACCTACTTCTGCAGAACCACCTGAAAAAAAGGAAGTGAGTGCTATAAAAAAATCTTTGATGAACCAATAAACAAGCTAGGCAAGTCACTGCGGTGTACAGAAAACAAATTAAATGTGGACCTTTTAGCTATGGAACTAGGATTTTTGCCATCTAGTCTGAACTTTACGACTTCACCTAATCCTGCTGGAAACAAACATTATGTTCTAAAGCTGGGCAGGGCCCACAACACAGTGATATTTCCTTGGAAAGAACAGTCCTTTGGCCATGCCATCGGAATCATTGCCACCCCAGTTGTGGTCAGTGAAATAATTGTAAACTGTGGAAGCAGGATACATTGGGGGATATTCTCAAGAACGTGCGATAATCATCGCCAAAATAGGTTAACGCAGTTTTACACATCACCGTCTATCGCGGGAAAATTACTCTGTGTTAACGTCTTATTCTCAACACGGCGGTAACATGCGATAGTTCCCCGATAACGCGTCAAATGTCCGCAATAAAATTACCGGGACTGGGATAAAAATCTAAAGCCGAACATGAAAAAAGTGGCGATGGGCCCAACCGCGATAAAAAAATCAGCAATAAGCTGCGCCAGGCCTGCAATTCACACACGTCAGGCGGGAAAAATCATTATAAAAGCAGAAAAAAACCCACAAACAAAACCAAAACAACTGCGAAGCACAATGGAGGTAGCCGGAGCAAGTACAGAGGACAACCAGAACCCCACAAGCCCCACGGAGGACCAGCCTGGGACCTCGGGGTCAGGGAAGGGCAAGGAGAAGAAGAAGAGGAAGACGCATTTCAGTCCGCAGGAAAACAGGATCCTGATAACGGAGGTGGTAGAACACCATCAATAACTGTTCGTCACCTCCACCGTGTCATTGGCGACAAAAAATGGAATATGGCAGTCCATCCTGGACAAGGTGAATGCAGTCGGAGTGCTGAGGAGGACAATGGAAGAGCTCAAGAGGCGCTGGAATGATGTGAAGCGCAAAACCAAGCAGAAACTCGGCAACAACCAGAAGGCAGCAATGCAGACTGGAGGTGAGAGTCCAGCGCCACAGGAGGAGCTGGATGAGATGGAGGAAATGGTGTCCACAGTCATCAGTGGGGTGACGGTGGCAGGAGTTGGGGGACCGGACACTGCTCAACATGACCTGACACAACAGCAACAGGGTGAGTAACGACCAGGGACTGGGGGAACGGGGGGAGATGGGCACAATGTCACACATGCACAATTAAGTATAGCACAGTGCACACCCACAATGACTCTGGATCATGTCCCTGATCCCCTTGGCACACTGCTGCACACCTAGAAACAGCAAGTAGGCCCCCCTCGACTATGTGCCCAGAGGGGGCCCTTCCCACACATCACCAATCTCACAACCAACCCATGCACATGTGCCAAACCCAGCAAAGCGGCGTGTCTGTGAGCCACACTGACAATGCAAGTGACACTGCATGACGAATAGTATGGCTGCAGTCAATATATCATGACATGTTGCACGCCACGACACTGAGGTGGCTGAGTGTGGACCACATCCGTAAAGGAGCAGGTCACACTCTGACACATCCACGTGCACAAACAACCCCTGACCTCAACAACACAACTGTGGACAAACCATGCCCCAGAGTCCCAACTCCCACCAAGAGCCCAATTTACCCAAGTATGCAACATCTCAGCACTGTATAAGCACAGAAGTCAAAGGCACACCGCCTGAAAGGGATAAGGGGCAGCAAAATCAGAGCTGCAGGGGTGACTCTCCCACAATGCAGCACACACACATAACATCCAGAGCACATCAACATTGACAACAATGTGGTACAAACTGCAACACGTTCACAACAGTACAGAGGACACAACTGGTGCCGCTTGTGTGTAGAAACTGGCCAATCACATTTGGCATAGCAGGGAAATGTGAGATGATAATGTACAAGTACAAACACACATCTGTGATGTTGTCGAAATGTCCACTGTCCCGCATCAAATAGGCAGCTCCTCCCAACAGTCACAATGTACATTGTCATGCAGTCTGTATGTAAACTTTTACAATGCGTCAACATACATGTGAACACAATGTTAAACTGCATCTCCCCTTCACATTGCAGAGGGAGAATCAACACCTCCTGCAGAGCAGACCCAACATCTCTTCACTGATGACGAAGAGGACCTCCACTCCTTCAACACCGACGCCCTCCAAGAGCTCATGGACAGCTTCGGCACCTCACCTCCAGGAGCAGGGCAGCCCAGCTGCATCGAGGAGACCTCACCCCCTGCACAGACCACACAGCAGGAAGCACCCACCACCCCGGCTGTCTCCCAGGACCCCCACGAACAACACATGGCCTTCCAACGCCGTGTGTTAGGGGGCCTGGAGAAAATGGCTGAACAGGTGCGGGTGGGGTTCGACCTCATGGCAGCCAAACTAGATGCAATACGTGGGTGTCTAAGTCCCATCAGGGACCACTTACAGTCCCTAACGGACACCCACAGTCCGCTCCATGCTCTCCAACAATTCATGGCTGACATCGCTGGAGTCCTGACTCTGAGACAAGGACAACTGTCTAGTCAGAGTGGATCCAGCATCTCAGCCGGGAGTTGGGACACTTGCGGAGGATCATGGAGAACAGGGAGCGGATGGAGGCGCAAGGAATGGCTGCCACGGTTGCACATTAGCGAGATGTAGCTGGGATCTTCCATGCCCTGCAGATCCTCATCATGGCATTGCTGCCACAAGGCCTGGCGCCGATGAATGCTGCTGCTGCTGCTTCGACATCCACATCTCCGCCCCCTGATGTGCCAGTGCCTCACAGTGCGGCAGACATTCCACCTCTGGCCCCTGATGTGTCACTGCCACACAGTGCGGCAGACATTCCACCTCCTGCCCCTGATGTGTCAGTGCCACACAGTGCTGCTGACAAACCATCACCACCCACATGTGAGGCACATGAAACATCAGAGGACGAAGATGCGGATGATTCCGCCTTAGTGGTAAGAAGGAAGCGGTAGCATTCATCTCCGCCATATGGCCTGTTTCTGCTTGGTTCTGCCTTCTGCATCATCACCTTCCACTGTCCCCCGATACACTCTGCGACACTCACCTTGTGACCTCGACATGGACTGCCATATTCTGTTTGTTTACCAATGACACAGCAATCAGACTGCGGACTGAACTCTTCCTCTTCCGATGAACTTGTCATTCCCTGAAGGACTCTGGCTGGCCCTCCACGGGGCAACAATGTAAAGTGGGGTTTGCATGACCCTGTACTGCTCCAGCTTCAACACTCCACTGAATGTGAATAAAACATTCAGATTCACACAGATGTGTCATGTCTATGATCATTCAAGTATGAAAGTATGGAAGAATGTAGGGTCAGTGATTCCCCCTTACGTCCATATTGCTCATGTTGTGGGACTTGAGTCACAGGGTGCAACATTGCTGATTGCGGTCCGGGTGGCGCTGACACTACAACAGAGACACACACATTAGATACTTCCTTGTCCAGCCCAGTACTGAACCACGCCTAGAGCCCCGGGCTCATTGTTCACACCCCTACACTGGACTGGCGTACGCCAGCCCAGCCCACTCCGCTTACGCTAACATGTCCCAGGTCTTCCCTGTAGTGATCTGCTGATCACTGGTCTAGTTGTCAGCATGCTACAACCACTCCCTGAGGGCTGGTTTACACCCACACCACACCCATCAAGCACAGGCGTCACAGGACATGTAATCCTGCCAATAAAAGGGGCCTACCACATCACATTCCCCACTGCCGGAGGTGACAAGATGGCGTCCGCACCACGAGACTCAATCATAAAGGGTCCATGACTTGTGGCGCACTGAGTTGGTGGCGCCCGATGCACTGCGGCCGGCACGGGCCTACCGCCACGGGACGATGACTTGCGGTGCACAGAGTTGGTGGCACCTGATGCACTGCGGCCGGCACAGGCCTACCGCCACGGGACGATGACTTGCGGAACACTGAGTTGGTGGCACCCGATGCACTGTGGCTGGCACGGCCCTACCGCCACGGGACGGTGACTTGCGGTGCACTGAGGTTGGGGCACCTGAAGAGCTGAGCGGGTGTGCAGCCTGCGATGATTCGTAGACCTCGATACGCCGTCCTGCAAATCAAGAATCGATTCGAATTGAGGGCCCTGCTGGAGCGCAGTGTACGCCGAAGGCAGCAGTCAGCACACACATGACTCCGCGGTGTGGTGCCACAGGGTGCGCTGGGGGCCTGTGGCGCAGAATCCAGCAATTGGCTGAGGAGGTTGCACCGGCACGTGGTGGGCCCTCTTGGAGACACGCCGGTGGCGGCAGGTGAGCATTGAGGCCTGGGTGCACAGGGGCGGCCAGTCATCGCTGGGCGGCGGACCGGTCTGGGGACCAGGGCTGGGGTGCAGCAGGCGCACAGGATCGCACAGGCACCACTGGTCACGGTGGCGGCCTTGTGGCTGGGTGGGGGGCGCCGCCCTGGCAGACACGACCCTGCATGCGATGACGAGATGTGCGCGGGTTGGCTTGGGATGTAGCCACCTCGTCTCCAGTGTAAATCTGGCCGTTGAAGGTGGTCGGCCACGTGTGTGTGTGTAGGCCTATGGACAGGATATGGCGGACACAGAGACACACGCAGTAGTTACTTTGGTGACCATCCCGGAACTGAACAACGCCCACAGCCCCGGGCTATTTATTCATGACATACGCCGGCCAAGGCCACTCCGCTTACGCTTACAGGGGGGGGCGACAAAGCTACATGTCCAAGGTCTTCCACACTGCCTGAGGTATCCTGTTTGCGTCCACTGTCCACAACACTACAAACACCAGCAGTATATGTCCACATGGACATGTCTGTGCCCTGCATACTGAAGTCTGTCCAGCACATCACCGCCACACTTGGCATTGTGTACATTCTTATTGATGGGTCACTTGCCTCCTTCGCACATACTTTGTTCCCACCTCTCCCCACATTCTGCAACTGTGTGGCAGAGGTGCCATGCCGTGGATGGTTTGTCTACATGGCTGGCCACGGTTACCACAGTTACTTGTGTTATCGTGTCTGGTAGTTGGGCCTGTTGATTGGCATGGTATGTGATTTTGTAACGTGTGCATTCCCACAGTTGTGAGTTGTATGATTGTGGAGTTGAGGTGTGTGGTGTGTTCAGTTGGTACTTACCGACGAGCAGTGCACTTCCATAGGTGCCATCCTCAAAGCGCTGGTTGGTGATGGACTTGCGGAAGATGTAGGAATCATGCACACTGCCTGGGAAGTTTGCGATGACATTCGTGTACAGGCCCCGGTGGTCCACTTTTGCCTGCACATTGATGGAATGCGTGTTGTTTCTGTTGCGGTTATTGTGTGCAGTGTTGGCAGGTGGCACAAGTAGTACATGTGTGCAGTCAATTGCCTCCAACAAGTGCGGGAAGCCAGCTATGGCGTTGTTCCCTTGCTTGGTCTCCAGCTGTTCCTGCGCAGTGTGGGGGTAGTGAAGGTGCAGGGGTATCAAGCTGATACAAACCGTGATGCTTACAGGTATGATGACTCCTGCATAATGAGACCTTGAAAGAAGTTCGTGTGCACGTGACCTTCCTTTTCTTTCCTACGAAGGTTACGCCCACACGAACTTCTGTTACGGTCTTTTTATGCAGGATTTATCATACCTGTTAGCATTCCGGTTTGTCCAAGTGCAATACACTGTACCAGATTACGTTTGTGACTATACGGACGCTTGACCATTGTCATCATTTATCCAACAGGTTTCTGAATACTGACTTTCGGGATATGGAATTGTATTGGGGAGTTCCCGCAGCATATGCAGTTAATTGAATCCACACGTTGCCCTGATGGAGTTCCCCGTTTGGAATGGAACGCGTTGGCTGAGCTTTTCGTATTGTTGATTTATGTATTTGTAATAAAGAACTGTTTTTACACTACTGTTGACTACTGGACTACATGACCTGGCGCACGCCCAATTCAGTAACTACAATCTTGGATCTGGAGCACAGAGGCCTCAGGCAACGGCTGGTGTTGGGGTTGGTTGCGCAGGTACACTACGAATTGGAACTAGCGTGTGGTGCGGATACAGGGGCCCACCGTTGCTTTTGTGGACATGCATCCAAGACATGTGTGAGGAGATTTGATAGGGCTGGCTGCGAGACTCCTCCGACTCTGGCTGTTGTTGGTTGGAAGGTGCCAGAGGCCAACAGGTGCAGCACAGCCAGCAGCTTTGTCTGCGGAGGGATGTTGGTTGTCTGCTGTGTTGGTACCGTCAGCCTGTGGGCAATGTGGGTCAGGATGCGGAGGATGGTTGTCCTTTTGAGCCTGTAGTGGGCAATGGCATCCTCTGGCGTTGTGTGTCTGAGGCTGGTGCGTTTTAGGAACGTCCGCTGTCTTCTTCTGCGCTGCCTAGGTGGTAGTCCGGTGGGGGGGTGGTGGTGGTGGTGGGTGTTGTGGACCTCTTGGGTCTCCGAGCTGCATGATCATTGGCTCCATGGCATCTGTTGGTCTTCAGATGTGGCTCTGGGCTGGGCTCCCTTTCATACTGCAGGTTGTCGTCCTGCTTAACACCAGTAAAAGGCAGGTGTTAAATCCCTGCTGCTAACGCGCCTTATCGCCTGTTTTTGGTTCGCTTCGCCGATCTAGCTGGTCATTGAGAATATCGCGAAGTGGTGTTTTCGTGTGTTTTTGCACGGGAACGCCTACTCTGCATATCATTAGCGTTAGTTGTCGCTCTCATCCGTGGCGATGTTTTTTGCTGCAGCTATCGCTGGAAAACTGGCGATATCGGCAGTTTGCACCAGCTTGAGAATGGGGCGATAGATCTATCGCCACTTTTGCGGCGCTAAAGTGCAGATAAATCGGCGATAAGTCCTTGAGAATATGCCCCATTGTTTTTAATCCCAGCCTCACATTTTGCCAAATTGTGTACTACTGGCTAACCTTTTTTGAACGTATTCCTCTGCTCCCTTTGGCAAGATTTGGAGTATTTAGAAACAATGTAGAAGCTGATAGTATAGTGTGAACTGTGTGATTAAAAATTGACTGGATATTACCTGTTTGCAGGGACATATGCCCAGTCTCATCTTATATTCACCAGAATGCAATATGGTGTTACATCAGTGATGTCATTTGAGATGTCATCAGTGATATCACTGACTGTCAATAGTGATGTGATATGTGAGGCCATAAGCAGTGCATTGTGGGGGCATAAGTTATAGTTAGCTCGGGTAACTATAACTGCTGAATGGCTATGGTTTTGCAAAAGTGAAATCTGAGCCTAACTATAACGTCCCTTTAACCTTTGGTTTTTGCAGTGAAAAAACACACATATTAAAAACAAGAAGCAGCTCCTCTACAAAGCACCCTTCAACACCAGCGACACTCTGAACCTTCTCACCTCAAATGTCTGTATTTCTAGCAGAATTTTAAGCATAGGATTAGCACAGTGCCATCCACGCCGACCTAGAAAGACATATAGTACTTTGCTAATCCTATGCTTAAAGATTTTTCTGTATAAATGGCAGTATAAATGGCAATTACAGTAATTCTATAACTATACAGTGGTCCTCACAGTGTTTTGCTAATAATGTGCTGTTTGTCAACTTTCCAAAAACTTCATCCACCTCAGCTCCTTCTTGGAAAGTTTTGGGGTAATCCGTCAAGTGGGGGCTGAGAAAAATGTGGGTGCCAAAGCACTTTTTTCTGATGCATTTTACACAAGTTATTTTACACACTGATATAGACAAAGCAACTGAACAAAATTACACCAAATTTGGCAGAAAGCTCAATCTTTTCTCAGAAAGCGTGCTTTGTGTGATTTGGTGTAAATCTGTTTAGCCATTTCTGAGAAATTTAGGTTAACAAAATAGAAATACCTAGTGCCGTGAAACTTCCACTGGACTCCTGCAGGAGTCCTGCAGTACCAAATATCAAAATAAACCATTTTGATTGGCTGGACCTGCAGGACAGAGATGGTTTCTGCAGGACAGAGAGCTCTGATTGGCTGGCCGCAATACAAAGAGAAATGTTGCGACCATTACAGGACTCAAGGAGTCAGGCCCCAAGTAATACAAAAATATTTAAAATACAATAGAAGGGGACATGATGGTGATACCCTGGCACCCAGCACCTTTGGCAAAAATGTAAAAAAGAAATTTTTGTTTACCATGATCCAGTGGTACTCCTGTGGGAGATAGCGTGGTCCTTGTGTAGTCCTGCAGAAATAACCCAGGACCGGCTAAAAACATTTTTAAAAGGCTGACATGGTTTAGGGGGTTTATGGAGTGCCTTCTGCCTTCATGGGTAGTGTGCCTACATAGGGCCCACTGCGGCCAAGCCCACTGTGGCCAGGCCATGTGGTCAATCTTCCAAAGCACCTAACCAAAAACTGCAGACTTATCATAATAAGCTCTTACTTTACGTTAAGGAAATCCATAGAAATTCACTAAATACACAAAGGCTAAAGTGGAGTTATACATAAGTAAGGTAGTACGATTTTAGCTTTTGTTAAAAAAATCCTTAGAAATTCACTGAAAAAAACCAATAGTTAAAGTGGAGTCATATGTCTTTTATAATTAAAAAACTACGGTTTAAAACAAAGAAAGCACTGAAATTCAATGGTTATACGAAACTGACATAAGTATAACTTGCACTGTCATGATGTACTGTTTATGACATCACATATTATATCATTGAGAATATTTGAAGTATATGCCACCGGTGCAAGTTATGTCAGTTACATACCACTAGCAATTTTCAGTGCTGTTTTGTTTTTTAAACACTAATGCTTTATCGATTAATTTCTAGACTATACCTGCGTCCACTGTCTTTGATTCAAAGAAGTGGACATACATTAGGGTTAGTGTGTACACTCTATGGAGTGATTGTGGTCTAAGCATTCCCTCCCCTTATTAATGTTTTTTTTTTACATAACGTTTGTTGCAAATGGCCCTTTTTGAAGGGTGATCCCCAAACATTTTGCTTCTTCCTCCTATTTGTTCCGGACCTGTCTTTGTTGGTTTTAGGACTCTGGGCACTTTACCACTGGTGATCAGTGCTAAAGTGCATATGCTCTCTGTGTAAATTGTGTTATGGATTGGTGTTTCCATGATTGGCATATTTGATTTACAGGTAAGTCCCTAGTAAAGTGCACTGAGAGTGCCAGGGCCTGTAACTCAAATGCTACTAGTGGGCTTGCAGCACTGTTGTGCCACCCACAGAAGTAGCCCTGTAAAGGTAATTCAGACCTGCCACTGCAGAGTCTGTGCTTAGTTTGTAACTGCCATGTCAACTTGGCAAGTAAACCCACGTGCCAGGCCCTTATCTTCCCTTTTCTTACATATAAGTTACCCCTAAGGTAGGCCCAAGGTACTCCTGTGGGCAGGGTGCTGTGTATGTTAAAGGTAGGACATGTACTGATGTGTGTAACATGTCCTGATAGTGAAATACTGACAATTTTGTTTTTCACTATGGAAAGGCTATCTGTCCCATAGGGTAGATTGGCAGTTTATCTATAACATCTTATACATATAACTTTCCATTGGGACAAGATAGGAAGGTAAAGTTTAGTATGCCTGAACTCAGAATGTAAAAATGCATCTTTTTAGTAAAGATGATTTTTATGTTCTGTGTTTGAAAATGTCACTTTTAGAAAGTATGCATTTTCTTGCTTAGCCATTATATGTGCCTCTGCTGGTTTGTGTATTGACTGTCTGGCTTCGGAGTGACAGGGGTTGGGGATACGCATTCTCTCAGACGGCCACCAGGGGGGGTGGGGTTGATGTGTGTCCTGCCTTCTACTGAATGAGTCAGGACTGGGCTGAATAGACCTAGGCTGCATTCAGAGTAGTGGGAGGAGTTTTCACTAGCACCTGAATAGGCCCGGTCTGCATTTAGAGTGGTGGGAGAAGATTTCCCTTGCACTTGAATATGCCCTGTCTGCCTTGGACAATGCTGTCTCCACCTCCTGCCGGGAAGCTGGGCCAGAGAGGACATAACTGGTTTTGGCTGAGCACAGACACTCTCTGCCTCCAGAGAACAAAGGATTTTGCTGTATAAATATTGGGGCCCACATCCCAGAGATTCATATTACTGCTTCCCTAAGGAACCTGCCAGGAAGAAGGGCTGGAAAAGCTGTCGGGAGGAACTGCCACTTTGCTGCGTGCTCTGCTGTTGGCCTGCTGCTTGCTGCTTCTGTCTTGGGCAGGGAAAGGAATGTAGTGTACTTTCATCATCCTGCTGTTAGAGTTTTCTCCAAGGGCTTGAGGTAGAGCTTGCCTCCTGTTGGAAGTCTCAGGGATAGAAAAGACTTCAGAGAGAACTTGCTGGAATCAAGTAACCTACCAAGAAGAAGAGCTGGAAGAGCTGCCAGGAGGAGTACTACCCCTTTGCTCTGTTGTTGCTTTGTTGGGTTGGCCTGCAGTTGCTGCTTCTGCCTTAGGCAGTGAAAGGGCTGGACTGAACTTTCTTTTACTTCTGCTGAGTATCTCCAAGGGCTTTAAGTAGAGCTTGCCTCCTACTCTAAAGTCTCAGGGACTGCAAAGACTTCACCAACCTCTGGGTACTGCTTCTGGAACCGCTGTTTCAGTTGGCACAGAGAAGGGAAACTCAACCGACTCTGTCACCGACTCTGTCGCTGGCTCTGTGTCCTGACGGCACCGCAGAGGGCACCGTCCGCATCTCGCACCACAACCCTGGTCTCACCGACAACGATGACTGATGCCGCTGCCTCCGAGCTGCTGCTTGCACCGTGACCTGTGGGCACTGCACTCCGCACCGCCTCACTTTGCCATCCTGGTCTCACTGACTCCGTTGCTGCTGCTACCTTTGACAGCCGTGACCCCATCGTGGCTGGGGCACCGCTCGTAAGTTTCACGACGCACCGCCTCGTCCCACACAGGTATCTGGGCTGACCAACACCAGCTCCCGCTAACCGGCATTGTCGCTTGCATCGCAACCTGCCAGCACTGCATTGAGCATGCCTCGCCCTGCACCGTAAGCCTTGGTCTCACAGATGCCGTCTGGATGATCGTCACCGAGCCGCTGCCTGCACCGCATCGAGAGGGCACCGCACCCTGCACTGCTTCCATTTTGCA
The DNA here is from genome assembly GCA_963921515.1 of Calotriton arnoldi. Lineage (NCBI taxonomy): Eukaryota > Metazoa > Chordata > Amphibia > Caudata > Salamandridae > Calotriton > Calotriton arnoldi. Next base: position 92,223 of record CAWUFW010018103.1, on the reverse strand, counting down.
ATGCAACCGCGACGGTTGCCACGACCGGCTCGCACCAACATGCCCGCCGCAACGAGAAAGGTACTGTTACCGAGTCTGACCACGCTTTCGCTGGCCCGTACCAGACACGGTCGGTTGGAACTGTAAGTCACTTGTTGTTTTCAGCATCGAGGTAGCCCCGGACGGACCTACTGACTCGTACAAATTGTGTTATTGTGGTATTTCTGCAATTTTAAGGCTATCTTGCAAAGTATATATTTTTAAAGTGCTGTATGTTGCATTCTTATCGTTTTGGTCTTGTTTTGGATATATAACAATATTGGATATTTTTCTAAACTGGTGTGGTGTCCTTTTGTAGTGTTTTCACTGTATTACTGTTGGTTATGTGCAAATGCTTTACACACTGCCTCTGAGATAAGCCTGACTGCTCGTGCCAAACTACCAAGGGGGTGAGCAGGGGTTATTTTAGGAGTGTGACTCCCTTGCTCTGACTAGGAAGAAGGGTCCCTACTTGGATAAAGGTACCTACCTCTGCCAACTAGAGACCCCCATTTCTAACAACGTTGAATTGTTGACCTCTTGATTTTTAAAATGTCAAGTAAACCTTTCAAGGTGACATTTTGGATAGCTATAACTCCACATTAGTTTTGTTAGGCATTATTTTACATTGTGCAAACTAAACTGTGATTGGTGCTGATACTCTAAATATGTGTGTTATGTTTTTGTCTAAGTCATCAAGTACTCCAGGCCGATTTTGCTACTGAGTAGGGTGTGGACCATCCTGATCAGGGAGGGGCGGAAGTGGCTGCTACGACCCTTGGTAAGGCACTTACATAACTGTTACCTTTGTTAAGATATTCCTTCCTTGTTTCCTAGAACAGATACCATTCCTTTTATAAATTAGCCAGCCAGTGCCCACTCCTACCTACCACCTCCTCCGTTCTCTTCCAGTCGGCCCACAAATTACAGTCACACCTAGGTACACGCCACATTTCTCCCACAGTTTCTGCCTATGTGTCTACCATGTACTGTATTATGTAAATTATGTATGGGAAAATAGCCCTTGTGGTAAAGAATCACATAACATAATTTGCAGCTGGCCCTAGAAGACCAGCAATCTTACTATCTGGATAAAACGTGCTTTCATGAAGTACTGCAATTCATGTTCTTTTCTTGTTTACTTGGCCTATCCTGCTGGAGGACATGCCCTTGAGTCCTGTCAGGAGATAGCTATTCAGTTGTGCCTCCAAACGATGGAGGGCATTGAAGTGGAGCAATGCCAGCTGGTGGTCCTGGAGGAAGTAGATGAGGAGGTTACCACTACTGCCTCTAGGCTCCAGCCGGAGAGGATGCCAGCAGTGCCATTGCCGCCACCGCAGGCAGCCACCATGTCCCCCTACCATAGATGCCTTCCTATAGCAACTCATCAAAGGCCTAGAGGAAGTGAAGGAGGACCAACGCAGAGTTGAGGAAATCCAGTAGGACAATATAAGGAGGCTGGAAGCCGCGGTGGGACATTTTTAGGGGGAGGGTGGGCCTATTGCAGGAGGCGAAGGTGAGAAGGATAATTGGGGAGGGGTTTTTAGAGTTTAGGGAGCGGGGAGGACCTGTTGCAGGAAGTGATTGTGGAACTTTACACATTTTTGTTAATAAAGGGATGTGTCTTTTTCCTTCAATACTAATTAAACAGAAAGCACCAACAATGTAGTGGCAACCAAGGCTGAGCCCTGCACCTGGCCCATCACAAAGCAACTGTCCAACATTTTCTATTTCCTTCATACTCATTTTAGTCTCTGCCTACCTGAGCTCCTTTTTCACAACAGGTAGTTTATATACCTTACTTCTTCCAGTCTACCCCCTCGCGATCACTGTAGGATACCGTGACCATACAACCACCATTAATATATTGATCAGGCTAAGCAGCACCTATCCTCCCATCAGTAATAGTTGTATACTTACTGTCCTTGCCCCACCTGCTGTAACTATTGGCCACTAATGGTGTCTGCCAACACAGAGCCAAAAACCAACAATCTCTCCTGCCCTTCCTTAGAACTTTTTTTCTTACATTTTTTTTTTTGCAGATTTATATAGCGCGAACTCGACCCGAAGGTATTGGAGCGCTTTACATGAGCACCGGTTGCATTACACAAGGACACATTCATGTTTTTGGTGGGCATGGGGAGATTAAGTGATTTGCCCAAAATCACACGATGTGGACACGACCCGAGGCTCAAACCTTGGTTTCCAGCCCCAAAGTCGGCAATCTAGCAGTCATACCACATCCTCTCTACTCTACTTGAGTAGAGAAAGTGATGTCTGCTACCTCTACAAATCGACCCAACACATTAAAGAACGAATTGCAAAAGAATGCCCTTCATGCTCATGGTGAAGACATCACATGCAAATTAAGGTTCTTCTTGTTCGAAATGATGCTGATGAACCAGCCAAAGGATTTTCATCCTGCATCACAAGCAGCTACACTAAAAGAAAACACAGAGTGAGTGGAAAATCCAAGACAGAGACCATCAAAATAAAACAACTAGTCAAGTCAAGTCAATATCAACTTTATTCGGCTAATTGAAGCCATAAAAGTGTCAGGTAAAAAGAAGCATCAATGGACAGAAACAATCATACAGAACCATTGGTAATTCATTTCATGAAGTGCTTAATATTCATTAAAACATTATGAAAAAAGGGATGATAAAAACCAAAGTTATAACCATAGGCAGCGTACCACAGTTCTTAATAATCCAATTAGACATACTGCAAATGTGATCAAAGAGTTTAACTCTATGGCATCTTATTCCTATATCTAATGGCGCCAATTAGGAAGCTGGCCACCCCCCAGCAAATTACAGGAGAGCTTAGCATTTGTAAGTAGACCAAAGCTGGCCTTACTTGTACAAATGTTTTGTCCCTTAACAACGGGAGAATATGCTTCCTGCGTAAGAGGTCGTAATGGGAACAAAAGAACATTATGTGTAAGGTATCTTGTTCAGAAAAGTTGTCACATGTACACCTATTTGGTGAGTCTGATTTAACCAAGGTAACCAAGGTACCATATTTAAATGAAATCTTGTTAAAACAAAAAGGTGATGAGCCTTATTTATATAAGTTAAATATGGTTGCATCTGCTGACCCAGGCTCAATATGACATACTTCCTCACCGAGGGCTTTACCAATTCCTTTTCCTCTCTTGAACGTTGACATCTATCTAAAAACTTAATTTTAACCACTTTAATGGCAGGCTTAGTCAGAGGAGTAGGAGACGTGAACAGATCAGGGCAGCCAAGCTTTTCGGTCTGATCTTTAATGTATTTGAGCCATGGGATTTTTAATGCCTTTTCCAGGCCCAAACAGTCCTGAACTATTAGTTGATTCAGGCTTGGAGATGGTTGAGCCCAGACTCTCAGCCAGCGAAGGAGTGGTGCAACTGCGATCAGGTCTGAAATATTCCCCGCTCCCAACTCCTCTTGTACATTAAAATTAGGAGTAGATGCTGGGACAGAAAGTAGTTTCCGCATAAAATTATCCTCTGCCCCTTGTATATCTTTCGCGTCTTTATAACCCCAAATGTCGCAGCCATAGGTGGTCATTGGAATGCACTTAGCCTTATAGATCTTTAAGATTGCAGGGAATGGTTTAGTACCTATTCTTCTTGCGAAGTCTAGTGTTGCCCCTGCCGCTCTAGCTAAAACATTCTTTTTAAGTGTGCGTTGTGCACACCATGAGCGTTGATCGTCAAAAAGCACCCCAAGATATGGGAAAGTAGAAACCTTGGTTAGCTCAGTCCCCTTGCAGTAGAATTTTGCCCTTGCTGCCCTCCTAGAACCTATCGTCATGGCGTGTGATTTTTTAAAATTTGTGATCAGATCCAAAGAATCCATAAAATCTATAAAACAATTTAATAACAACTGGAGCCCAATAGCAGTTCTAGATACTAAAACCGTGTCATCCGCGTATAAAAGTGCCGGGATCATTTTAGTGCCTACTCTTGGGATATCTTTACAGCAATTTGTCAGGGAGTGCCCTAAATTATTAATATAAAGAGTGAACAATAAAGGCGCCATTATACATCCTTGGCGCACTCCTCTTTTAACTGCCCAAGAGTCGGTCAAGCTGCCGTCTTTGTTAAAACGAACTGCAGCCATGGTATTTTCATGGGCAGTAACCAAGAAATGTATTAGGTCAGCGTCTAGCCCCACATCTTTGAGGATCAGCCACAGCTTGGACCTATTGACTAGATCAAAAGCCGAGGAGAGGTCCATGAAAGCCAGTGCAAATCCCCCCCTGGCAACAGTATACTTGCCTATCACCAGGTGGAGGTTAAGGCACTGGTCCAAGGTCCCCTCCCCGGCCTAAAGCCATACTGCAAATCAGATACAATATTGGCCCTATCAAGCCACGTTGTTATACGCTCCAGGACCACTTTCCCCAAAATTTTAGCCGCCGAATCAAGGAGCGAAATTGGCCTGTAACAGGCAGGGTCGTCCCTGGCACCTTTTTTAAAAATTGGGATAATCACTGCTTTTGCCCATGACAGTGGGAGGCCTGACCTGCATGCTGCATTAAAAACATGAGTTAAAATCTTAGCCCAAACTTTAGGGTCTGCCTTATAAAAGTCCACCGGTACGCCATCAGGGCCCGGTGCTTTACCTCCTAGTGTAGACAGGATCACTTTGAGTACCTCATCTGTGTTTAAAACGAGCGGGCCGCCTATTAGTCCTGGAACGACATGTTCTACAGGCTTCTCCAAGTTTTCATCACTATAAATTTTGCCAAAATGCTGAACCCATATCTCTGTAGGAACTAAGCACTCTGCGCCAGTATTAATTGAATCATCAAAAGCGGGCTATTAATAACAGACCAAAATTTGGCACTGTCTGCCAACACACTGACTTTGCTAAGCTCTTCCCAAGCCATCTCCCTTAATTCTTTTTTCCTGGTCTGTACTGCGATTTTGTATGCCTTTCTACAGTTTTTAATTAGGGAGGCCGCCTCGGTTTGTGCTTAAGAGCCTGCATGAGCTCTTTATGAGTAGTCATACAGGTGTCGTCAAACCATTTTTTCAGCTTCGGTCGAGCTACTCTACTCGTGGTGGTTAAATTAGAGGCAACACACTTAGTGATTAACTCAAAGGCACCCAAGATGGAACTAGCATGGGATTCCTCTATCTAAACATACCTTGATTTCTGGGGCACATGTGCTATACACGTTATTCATAAAACTTTCGGTGGTAATCCTGTCCCATCTCAATCTGCGTTGTTGATCTTTAAGGCTTATATTTATGTTAGTAAGTTGGCTAACTGTCATGTACTTGAAAGCGACGCAATGATAGAGATCAAGGGTTAGAGGGTTGTGATCGCTAAATGGGTTTTGGCTAGCTCTTAAGTTGCCTACAGCAGTTTTTAACAAAGAAGAAACCAGTATATGATCAATTATACTTTGACAGCCCTGACCAACATAGGTAGCTGCAGGTAAAGGGTTATCTGATAGTGGTAGACAGAACAAATTATGAAGAGATAAAATACTTTCCATTAAAATACCGGACTGTGAATGTTCAAAGTGATTAAGCCCCTGCAGGCTGTCTTCCTCATCTAGTGGTGCCAAACAATTAAGGGGGCATGGACGGACATTAAAATCTCCCAGAATTAATAAATTGTAATAATCATCAGTACTATCCCCATAAGCTGTTAAGAAAACATCCAGGGCTGTTAGATGTTCATTCTCGTTTGTCCTTGTAAAAGAGTCATAAAAATTAACCACAAGGAGTGTAGATAAATTCTTTCCTGTCAGTTCTACAGCTAACACATGTGGCGAACCCCCATCTATCACTTTAAATTTGTAAGAAAGTCTGAGGCTAAACAACAAAAGAAGACCCCCCCCTCGCTCTGCCCATGCCTGACTTTATAGCAGGCTTCCAAAATGATGTGTAACCATCCAAAAGAAAGTGATCAGTCGACTCCCATGTTTCCTGTAACGCTATAATATGATGACTGGTCACGAAATGCAACCAAGAGGCATCACCTTTTTTCGATCTTAGCCCGGCTATGTTCCACGAAAGAACTTTCAGCCCACCCGACTCAGTTATTAGCGTGGTGGGACTGGCCTTTACTACAGTCGCCTCGGTTGACTGTGATCGGGAACGTGGTACACAGGAGACATGAGGACCAAAGATTACAGATGTTTCCTCTTCTATTGATTGCTGAGGGATTTCAGCTGCTACTGTTCCTAATGCAAGAGAGGGTAGTCAGTCTTGCATGTCCAGGCCTGAAAGGGCTTCGAACCTATTCTCTGTGTGTATGTGGGGGGACACCTTAGACTTGTACGCTCTATAGAAATAGCCTAGAGGTAAGGGGCAGATATTAGTGTTCATAGGGGTTTCAAGCTCACAGGATCTCAATAAATATCTCACCAGAGGAGGTCTTCGAAAGTTGATTACGATGCAATCACCTTCGATGTTTTTTTCACAGGGACCAACCCACCCGACTCTGCGAACCATGATGATGTCCCTCCAATCGTGGGCTTGGAGCCTCCTAAATCTTGATAGCCAATCGACGCATTTATTGCGCAATTGCACCCATGTTTCCCGCTGATTCTGTTTTAATGGAGGAACACCTGTTAAAACCAAAACATAGGGGCAAGCGTCCGGGGGCAAGCTCAACGTATCTTTATTAGCTATCAAGGCATTACTGCCTAAAAGTGATGGTGTATTACGCCTTAAGTTTCTGGCTATGGGGTTTCGAGCATCTGCCTCAGATCTACTGAGGCTGCCAGTGCCCTCCTGTCGCTGCTGAGAGCTAGTGCTTATGCTTAGAATAGCAATTAAATCGCTAGAAGCTTTAGCACAGGATTCCTTTATACCTGGATTTAAATTTAAGCTGGGAGGGGGCAATATTTGATCTTGTGTCTCACGTGTCTTACTAGCTGCCAGGGTAGGGGAGATGTGCTTTGCTCGATATATTTGGAGTTGTTAATGTTTTTGATGTTACCCCCATATTATCCATCCCTCCTGTATTTTGTACACTCCTTATTGCTTCACCCCCCCCTCCGATAGCAACAACCAGGCTATCAATAGTGGCCTTAAGCAAATCAAATTTTCCTTCTAAAAGAGCAGTCACACGGTTATTTACTATAGCAGCAATAGCGTCCTCACAGCCCCCAAAACAAAGTAATTGATCAGTCTGTGTACCCACTGAACAGGACCGGTTCGGGGTAGTTTCAGTAGCTGTGGGCAATACGGTAGAGACATCAGAAGTCCTGGCTTTGTCAGCACAATTCAAAGTGTTTGTGATTGGTGGTTGCATCCAAGTAATGAGACCATTTCGGGCGTGAACCGAGGCGTGAGCGGAAGTACTGCGAGTAGGCTGCCTTCTTTTAGTACAGGTTGGTTTCCAGTCTTTCTCTTCCGCTTACCGCGGGGATTCCAGCGGATAAAGGAGGGTTGTCAGATGGGGTGGCCTCAGTTATCTCCTCGCTACTGGCGCTCCTATTGATAGTGGTTAAACCTTCGGCCCCAGAACAGTTTGGAGACAGCAGAGCTCGCTCTAAAATATTCTCTTGTGGGGGGCCTCTATATTTGGCTACATCAGCTCGTTCTTCAGCATCTAGAGACAGGCGTCTTTCTGTGAGAGCAATTTCGCCTGAGACAATACTGACAACCCTCTCAAGCATGCTGTTAATGCTACTTGTAGTGGGCCGGGCTGAGGGTAATGTGGTACGTTTACCCATAATTAGCGCGAGTTTATTCAGTCACAGACAGCCAAAACTTGAAGTAGGGAGCAAGGGATAGCTATGACAGTTCTATCCCTTTAATGGGAGACTCACCCACCTTATTAGATCGTCCTTCACAGAGATGTGGCCCAGCCCAGCCTCTACCGGTCTCGGACGGGCGCAGACGGGCCCGCCCTTGGCCCGGGCTTTACCCGCGTGCGTCGCGCGCTGCGGGAGTCTTGATGTGCTTTTATGCGCCCCAGGCGCTCCAAGCTGATGCAGGCGCCTGCGCCTCCTGGCGCTAGGTGTGCTGGGTACTGAAGTCCTCTCTGCTCCCCTCACGGTAAAAGTGCAGCGTGCTGTGTGCAATTCTGTCCCTCGGCAGACTCCGGCAATAAAGTGCAAATGCGGGTGATTTTTAAAAGCCTGAGTGTTCGGCGCGAAGTAGTGTATATTTATTTACTAAATAAAGCATAGTGAAGCCCCCAAGTCTCAGGCCTCCAAGAATGTTAGTTCTGCAGAATACATGGGGCATAGATTGTGGTAAAAAAAACGAAGTTTACACAACCTATCATTGCACCACCAGTTTTGTACTCCACTCAAAAACTTTTATTGATGGTTAATTAAAACCTTTAATTTTTTCATGCCTAACAAAGAAATGAATGTGTCCATCTGTAACGTAACTGGTGCTCGTGTAAAGCACTTAGATACCTTCAGGTCTAGTTTGCGCTATATAAAACTCCCCCCCCCAAAAAAAAATATATGATTGTATATGTATATATTTATATTCACTGAAAAAAACATAGGTTTTAGGGACAGTTATAGTTAGTTGGACATTGCACTCGTACAAAACCCGTGAAATTCCCCCGTTATAGTTAGTTCGGCGAACTATAACTCGCGCCCCCGCAATGCACTGCTGATGATGTCACATATTACATCACTCATGACATGGTCAGTGACATCACTGATGACATCACTGATGACATCACTGATGACATCTCAAATGACATCACTGATGACATCACTGATGACATCATCCAGTGACTGTGTGTTTCTGTAAAGTTTAAATATGTTTAATATATATAGGGAAAGGCGTATTGAAGAATGAGTGGGTGTATAAGTGTCTGTATGGATGATTTAGTAGGTGCCTGACTAACTCTATTAGTGAGTGATTAAACGTATCTTACTGAATGCATGGGTTAGTGACTAAACTGGGTGAATGTCTGTATCCGTCTGTCTGTTGCTGTGTAAGTGGCTGCATGGGTTTGTGAATAGCTACATGAGTGTCTATATGAGTTATTGATTGGTTGTCTGAGTATCTGTATGGGTGCCTGAGTGTTTGTGTGGGTGGGGTGTGTGCGACTCTGTGCATAGATGTGTGAGTGGGTGATTCACTGGGTGGATGGTTTCAAGAGTGCATCTGTGATAGACTGTATGGGTGGGTAAGTGTGTGTAAGAGTGTGTTAGTGAGAGAATGTATGTCCCAGTGGTACATGTGTGAGTAACTACATATGTGAAAGGCAGTATATATGTGTGTTGGAGTATATAAATAGCTATAAGCGAGAGTGTGTGATTGTGAGAGTGACTGTATGGATGAGTGTGTGCTTGTATCAGAGATTGTATAAGAGCGTAAGAATGTGCTAGTATTTGTATGAGTAAGTGAGCTGGTGTGTGTATAACTGTATAGGTGAGTAAATGGGTGTGTGCTTAATTTTTGCATGACTGACTAGGTGTGTGAGTAACTCTATGGATGAGTGGCGGTGTGTGAGTGTTTATATAGGTGTATGAGTGCATATAATAGTCCTGTACTGAGTGACTATAAGTATGAGTGACTGTACGGGTGAGTGAGTAGATGTGTGTGTGTAGACCTAAGAATCAGTGAGTGTGTATATAGTAATTGGTGTTGGAGTGTCTATGGTTTTGACAATGGCAGTCTGTAATTTACAGTGGGTGTATCAAAAGTTATATTAGGGTGTGAAGATGCATCAAATTATCACATGGATGATGTCATCAGTGATGTCATCAGTGATGTCATTTGAGATGTCATCAGTGATGTCATCAGTGATGTCACTGACCATGTCATGAGTGATGTAATATGTGGCGTCATCAGCAGTGCATTGCGGGGTGCGAGTTATAGTTCGCCGAACTAACTTTAACGGGGGAATTTCACGGGTTTTGTACTGAGTGCAATGTCCAACTAACTATAACTGTCCCTAAAACCTATGGTTTTTTCAGTGAATTTGTAAGGTTTTTTAAATGCTAATTTCTAACTATAACGTGCCTGAAACCTATGGTTTTTTCAGTGAATTTCAAAGGTTTTTTAAATGCTAATTCCTAACTATAACATGTCTGAAACCTATGGTTTTTTTCAGTGAATTTCAAAGGTTTTGTAAATGACAATTTTTAAATGTATTAATTGTTATATTTATTTTTTTGATACTGATTTACTACATTTTGTTAAACTATTTATTTTTAGATATTTTATTTTTGTAATTACATTATACATTACATTACAAAATATACTTTCTCAGAATGATTTACTTTAGTTTAAATACTTTGCAAATAGGCAATAGACTTTTAAGTACAGTAGTTGCAGTTGTTGCAATGGGCAACACAATTTCAAACACAATGCAACATTGAGCTCAATGTGAATTTCTAGTTAAATGCAATTAGTTACTTTATGGATTACTTTTCTAACCACAGGACTGGATCCTAGATTCAGTCCTGGGACATCTCCTGTAAACAGTTGAGTAAAAGCATTTTGGTTACAGTAGTGATTTTTAAGGAATATTATTGTATTTTAAAAGTTGACACTTAGAAACTTTTCACATAGAATCGCCAATGTTATCCTATGGGAGGAAATTCACTTAGCAGGTAAGTAGTGTTATCGTTACTTTTTCTTACTCAGTGGTGGATCCAGGATCCAGCACTGGTGCATCTCCTGTAAACAGTTGAAAGAATGCGTTTAAGTCATACAGGCGATTTTTAAGGAATATTTGTAGTTTGTGAAAATCAACACTTTGAAACTTTTCTGCTGAAAACCAGACAATGGATTCCTACGGAAGGAAATATAAGTTACTGGTAAGTACGGTTAAAATTACTTTTCAGGATCAGTACTGGGCTGAAAGATGCAGCACTGAGGTCTCTCCTGATAACAGGTGGGTAAATTGGAATTCGTATTTTGGCTGATTTTAGAGGAATATTTGTATGTTTCAAAAATCGACACTTAGAAACTTTTTCAGCAAAAAGCAGGCAATGATATCCTATGGAAGGAAATTCAAGTTACTGGTAAGTACGGTTAAAATTACTTTTCAGGATCAGTACTGGGCTGAAAGATGCAGCACTGAGGTCTCTCCTGATAACAGGTGAGTAAATCGGAATTCGTATTTTCGGCTGATTTTAGAGGAATATTATAAAGTTCCAAAACTCCACACTTAGAAGAATTTCCAAGTGAAACCAGTCAATGATATCCTATGGAAGGAAATTCAAGTTACTGGTAAAGTACGGTTAAAATTACTTTTCAGGATCAGTACTGGGCTCAAAGATGCAGCACTGAGGTCTCTCCTGATAACAGGTGAGTAAATCGGAATTCGTAGTTCGGCTGATTTTAGAGGAATATTATAATGTTCCAAAACTCCACACTTAGAAGAATTTCTAAGTGAAACCAGTCAATGTTAGCCTATGGAAGGAAATTCAAGTTACTGGTAAGTACGGTTAAAATTACTTTTCAGGATCAGTACTGGGCTCAAAGATGCAGCACTGAGGTCTCTCCTGATAACAGGTGAGTAAATCGGAATTCGTAGTTCGGCTGATTTTAGAGGAATATTTGCACAATGGTGAAGGAAGGGGTGGGGCCTGAGGTGACATGTCTGCAAACACGCCCTGTGGCGCGTTTTAAGTTGGAGAATTAATTCCTCCTCAATCCCGTGGGTCCCTAGGGGCCAACTAGCCCACCAGATACCTCCAGTATGCGCCAGAGAGCTGCGTTGCAGAGAGGTGTTCAGAGGCCACGCCCCTTTTACAACACTCTGCAACGCAGCTCCGTGGCGCTTACTGGAGGTACCTGGTGGGCTAGTTGGCCCCAGGACCCTCAGGATTGAAGGGGATTTAATTCCCCATCTTAAAACGCGCCACGGGGCCTGTTTGCACACATGTTACCTCAGGCCCCGCCTCCCTTCACCACTGTGCAAACGCGCCCGTGGCGCGTTTTTAAGTCGGGGATTAACTCCCTTGAATCCTGAGGGTCCCTGGGGTGCAACTAGCCCACCAGCTACCTCCATTAAGCGACACGGAGCTGCGTTGCAGAGAGGTGTAAAAGGGGCGTGGCCTCAGAACACTCTCTGCAACGCAGTCCTCTGGCGCATACTGGAGGTTCCTGGTGGGCTAGTTGGCCCCCAGGGACCCCCAGTATTGAAGGGGAATTCGTTCCCTCTGCAAACGCGCCAGGGCGCGTTTGCAGAGTGCTGCCAAGGAGGGTGCGTGGCCTCCGGCGCGATGCCGGATTTTTATTTATTTATTTTTTAAAAGGGGCTGTGTGGCCCCCCTTCTTTTTAATTATTTTGGGCCCTGGGGACCCCATCCCCCAGGGCCTGACCCCTTTATTTTTTTAAAAAGGAACGGGAAGGGGACCGCGTGGGCCCCCCTCCGTAGCCAATTTCGACCCGGGGACCCCATCCCCGGGTCATTGCCACCTTTAAAAAAAAAAAAAAAAATCATGGAGGGGGCTGCGTTGCCCCCTCCTCCAGGCCTCCTTAGGCCCCGGGGACCCCATCCCCCGGGGCCGGTCTTTTTAAAAAAAAAATGTTATTATTATTTTTGGGGAGGGGGCCACGTGGCCCCTCCCGGGCCCACTGCCCCGGGATCCCATCCCCGGGGCTGGCACTATCCTTTGGGGTCCGTGGGGGACCCCAACTCCCCCACGGACCATGCCTGCTCCCCGCCTCCTGCGGGAGCCGGCATTGCTTTCCACATGGGGAGCTGCTAACATGCAGCTCCCCGTGTGGAAAGCAATGTGCTGGATATTGGAAGCCGAGAGCAGGTTTCTGCTCTCGCTCCAATATCCAAAGCAGTTTGCAATGACAGGACGGAGGCCGCGAGGCTCCCGTCCTGTCATTGCTAACTACAGTGTCCCGGGGTTAGGCACCCCGGGACACTGCAGGAGCTGGCCCTGGGGGTGGCGGTCCCCAGGGCCACCACAGGCTCCAGGAGAGGGGCCGCGCGGCCCCCTCCCCATCACTTGCACAGCCCCGGGGAGGTGGTGGTCCCCGGGGCTCGGGGTCCATAACGGACCCCCACATTTATTTTCTTAGTGCCCCGGGGAGGTGGCGGTCGCCGGGGCATGTGGGGGGGCTGGAGCCCCCCCCCGCCCCCCCCACACAGGTCAAGTAATTTTTTTAAAAATAAGCCCCGGGGGTGGCGGTACCGGGCTTGGGGGCCTTAGAGGCCTCCCACATTAAAAATAAATAAACCCCTGCATGCCCCGGGACTTGGCCCACCCGGGGGCAAAATAGCATCGAAGCGCGGGAGACCGCGCTCGACTTTTTATTACGGCCGGATCCGCGCACCCCGCCGATTTAAAAAAAAATGCTTTTCTGCCCAGGGGTCCTTGTGGGACCCCCTGAGCAGACCTAGGGGTCAGGGTGTTTCTACCCTGCCCCCTTTGTGCGTTTGCGCACTTGTTTCTTGTGCTTTTTATTTTTAATCGGCGGGATCCGCGCACCCTAAGCGCATCCCGCCGTTTAAAAACAAAATGCTTTTTCTGCCCAGGGGGTCCTTGTGGGACCCCTGAGCAGACCTAGGGAGTCAGGGTGTTTCTACCCTGCCCCCTTTTTGCGCTTTGCGCACTTGTTTCTGTCCCTCGGTTCTACCGAGGGACAAAATAACTGCCAACACTTCCTGATTTGGAGTGTTGACAGCCACTTCGACAGCCAATTAGCATGCAGCTCGTGATCGGGAGGGTACGCGGACCCTACTCGGCCTTAGATATATATGTGACTTTACTTTTGATTTTCTCAGGAACTACTGAACGGATTTACACCATTTAAGCAAAAGGCACGACACTGAACCAAGGGCTACCTCTTTGCCAAATTTGGTGTAATTCCGTTCAGCAGTTCGGGCTGTAGCTGCGACTAAAGGTTCCTATGGAAAAATGAATGGGGAAAACGCGTTTTGGGACCCCCCCTTTTTCTCGGCCCCCACTCGACGAATCACCCCGAGACTTTCAGGATAGGAGCCGACCAAAGCGTCCCAACAAGTTGGAAGCTTTCGCGAAGATTCGTCAACCGGCGCCAACGTTATTGCAAATAGAATGTTGCGGATTTCCTATGGAAAATAGGTCCTAACTATAACTATCTACTGGTGACCGCCAGTAGATAATATATATATATATGTATGTATGTATATATATACATCCTTGTAATCAAGAAACAGCTTACAATACACATTCAGATACAACTTGGGTTTAAAAATAAAATCGATAGAATTACGATTCTTTAAGCTGGTTTGGAGTTTGGAGGATATCTGTATTTAATTGGGCTTCTGAGCCATTAAAACATATTGTTATTGCCTCATTGCAGGAGCGAATTTCAAGCCTTCTCAAGTTTGGAAACAATCGTTTTTCAGCTCGTTATAGAAGGCTGGACAGCAACATAAAACATGTGCCTGAGCTTCACATTTATAATTGCAAAAATGGCAAGTGATGTCTTCTCTTTGTATTTCCAGTTTTAATGGATTTTTCTAAATCCCTCAAACTGACACACAATCTGAGATATTTCATCTTTAGACCCAAGAAATTGGGGGTTTTAAATACAGCACTGCTTGGTTGCTGGTATAAACAGGACCAACAATGGGGCCAATTGTTCTTGTGTTAAGTAGTGCAATAACCTTAGCTTTCGATAAGATATTATATTTTTGGGGGGAAATTGTTTTAAGGTTTCAGTATGTCAAACCTTGTCCCTCTGCCATATGCAGTAAGTGGACTTGTACCACATTTATTTTTCTGACAGACATTTCATCGCCTGCACTGCAGCTCCTAAATAAACAGCAGCAGGAGTTGGAGGAGGCGAAATGCCAGTGGGCAGTTTGGGGAGTGGATCAGGGTCACAGGGGTACACCCCCCCAAAAAAATACTGCAATTACCGCAGGGCAAGCACCGCTGTTGAGAGTGCCGTTTACATCGGCTGTGAAACATCAGCAAATCAGCATTGGCCTATAAGTCTTATAAGGCTACAACTGAGGTTATATTCCCCTGTGATGGTCGGTCCCATTACTCCAATTCCCTTTTTAGATGGAATGCATGGTTCCTGGTTTAGTAGCACTGAGTCTAAGCCAGTAGCGTTTCATGGAGGCCTTCTCAGCTAACAATTGATCCTGAAGTTTAAATGTCCTTCAAATTTGATGCTGGGTAGCTGACATTGGAAGGCAAAACTGTTATCTGTAGAGATTACATCAGCCAGTTACTTAGGGGCTTATTTATGAGATATCCTGCATCACTTTTGCACTACGTAAAGTGGTACATGCCTGATGTAGGACTCTCATGAAGATTTATGAAGCCATGCAAAGCCACCCAGGGTGGCTTTGAGTGGCCTCATGAATCATGAGTAAGGCTCCCGGTTTTCCGTTTAAACGGTTTTTACTTATAAATGCAGACAGAAAACCTTTTCCTTTGTCTGCATTTATAAACTATAAACGGAAAAATACTAAGAAACCAGATTCAGACAATCCTGCGGAGCAGCTGTGCTCCTGCCCAGGGTTGCCTAATCTGGCGCATAGAGGAATGCAGCTGCCCTCGGCACCATGAAAGGCGCCTTACTAGTGGGGCAGACTCTAAGCACTGCATTTGGCACTCTCTCCCTGTATGCCATTCATCAGGAGTGGACCCCAGTGGAGAGCGTGGTGTAGCCATCCTCATCTGGTGTGCTCTCCCAGTGGGGAGTTCATTGCTTTACAGGGTGTGCATTTTCACAGCCCCATTGTTCTTCAGGTACCGCGAGGCGGTGAGGGGTTAATGTCTCTGTTAAAACTAACTGCTACAGCATCAGAATGTATTCACAAGACTGTGCAGCCGATGCTGAACAATCCGCTGCACGTTAACTTTAATTGGTGTGCAGGATGTGCTGCTGTTGTGACTTTGATGGCCATCCAGGATGAGGGTGGATGGCAGTTTCAGGAATGTTTTCTGGTGCCACTAAAAAGCACATTTACATTGAGGTCGCTGCATCGGCAAAGCCTCGTGTGATTCTAGGCATATCACTTCATTTCCACATGCCTGTAAAGAATGCATATTACCTCCCGTCCCTCCCTCGCCTTCCTTCATTACAATTGAGGCCCCGCCTCCCACCCAGACCCACCCCCAGCATAAAAACTCTGCCCGCCCCCACCTCCACCTGTTTTTCTGTCTCCCTAGTGAGACTTACCCTTTCAGCTCCTCCCTGTGGCGGTGCCGGGAGTCTTCGGTCTGGTTCTCTGCGACGGCGGTGCCCTCTGCAGCGTTCTCCTGGTGGTGCCTCCTCTCCTCGTCTCCCTCGTGGTATGGGGGCGGAGCGGTTGCTCGGGAGGCCGTGACGGTGTTCGACGGTCCTCCTGTGGCTGGGGCTGTGTTTCCGGGTCGGGCCTGCTTGGATGCCTCTGCTCCCGGACTGCACTCATCACGGAGGCCTGGTAGGCCGGGTTTTTGACCCGATGTTTGTTCCTTTTCCTGTTTGGAGTGCCATGTGCTGTGACTTGCTGTTTCTCTTGACGGGCGTGGTCGTCTGTCTGCCTTGACTTGGGGCTGCTGGGGGTTATTTTTCCACTTGCTGCCCTGGGTCGTTTGAGGTTGTTGGGGGCATTCTGGTGTCTTCTTCCTCTGCTGCTTGGTCTCCGGTCCCCCTGGGGCGCCCTGGACGCATGGGCTCCGTGGGGGGTACGGTGCCTCTCATGTCTATGGCTGGTGCGGGACTTGATTGAGGCTGCTCTGTCCGGTGCTTACGGGCTCGGCCGCTGCCTTCTGGTCCATCCCGTCCTTGTCCGGCAGATCCTGTGGGCGGCTGGTTTCCGTCTGGGTCCTGGGGTATTGGGCCTTCTCCTCCTCTGGCGTTGCCTTTGGCTCCGGGGGTGTGGAGGGTCACTTGGGTTCCTGTACTGATCGGCTGGGCTTTCCTCTTCCCTGCTGGGCGGGGTCTGTGGGATTCTTCCTTGGTGTTCCCGGCCCTTCTGGTTGGGCTTGCCCTTCGGTCCCGGTGTGGGGATTGGTGCTGTGGGAGTGGCGTGCGTTGCCTGTGCTTGCTGTATTTCGTGCAATTTCACTTTTTGTGTGGATTGTACTTGCTGCTTTGTCCACTGTGGCCCGCCCGGCTGGCGATTGTTTGTCTGTTGCCTGCGGAGCCTGCTGTGTGCGGTCTCTTTTCCTCAGCCCTGTGCGTTCCTTCTGTGCTGTGTTGGTCCTGATTGGCTTCAGGTTCCTTTACGCCCTCTTTTGCATCAGTGGGTTTTTTCCTGCGGTGCTGTGGGTCCCTTGCTTCCTCCGGCGGCTTTGCTTGTTGGGGGTGTTCGCCCCTTTCCTCCCTTTGGGCTGTTGGACTCTGTCCTGACCGCACTGCTTCGCGGGTCGGCTGTTCTGCTTGGCTGGTGCTGTGGCGCTGGCCTGTTCTCGGCTTCTTCTGCGCCCTCCTTGGTGTGGGGTTTCGTGGCTTTGGCGGCGGCTGTTAGGGCCTCCGGCCGTGGCGCCCGGTACCCCCTGCTCTTGTCGGATCTCTGCTGTTCGGCGGCGGTCGGGCCTGGTTCGTGCCTGGATGGGTGGCTGCCTGGGACTTTTCGGTACTGTGGGCTGCATGTCCTCTGTCCTTCTGGCCGCCTTGGGGCTTCTGCGTGCCTTTCCTTGTGTGGGGCGTCCTGCCTTTCTGGGGTGCCTTGTCCTGGGGCCTCTCCTTTGTCCCCGATGTGGGCGTCTCCTCCGCCTTTCCGGTGGGTACGGTTTTGGGCCTGTTTTTCGCCCTGGCTCCCTGCCTCCTCGCCTGGGGGCCCTGCCTGGCTGGGTCCCTGTCGCTGCTGTCTGGATGGTTCCCTGCGGTGGGTGGTCGTCTGCGGCCTTTTCTTCCTTGGTGGCGGCAGCCCGTTTCTGGTGGCTCGGTCCTGTGTACTTTGAGGGTCGTTTTGGTGCAGGTTCCTCTGGTTTAGGGGGTTCGGTTGCCTCCCCTGCCTGTCTCCGGTCCCCGCGGGGTGGCTCTGCTGGACGGGGTGTCCTGTTTGCTTGCCCTGTGGTTGGTCTGCTGGGTTCCTGTCGTGGAGCCCGGGCCTGGGGCCCTCTCCGTTCTGTTTCTGGGGTTGGGGGTGTCCGGCGGCTTCGGCCTGTCCTGGCTCTCCTGTGGGTCTGCTCCTGCGTTCGGCCCTTTCCCTTCCTTGTGTTGGCCCTTTCGGCCGTCATTCCTCTGGTTCTGCCTGGCTTCTTTTGGCGTGCCGTGGGTCTCGGGGACGCTTCTCTCCGCTTCCCAGTTGCTGCTTCTTTTCTGCGGTTCGCTGTGGGTGACGCCCTTTCGGTTTTGCGTCCTTCCCTTCGGCCTCCGGCCCTCGCCCTGGGTCTTCCCGCAGGTCCTGGTGCCTCTCGTGGCTCTCCTTCGTGCGAGGGTTTTTCCTTCGTCCTTCTCTGTCGGTCGGCCTCTTGCTGTGTGCGGCCGGAGTGTCTTTTTTGCTCGGTCTGTTCGGGGGACCTTGGTGGTTCTTCTGGGGATCGGGTTTGTTGGTGGCCTGGTGTGTGTCTCTCTGGTCCCCTCTCGGGGCTTGGTGTTCGTTGAGGCTCGTTTCGGCCTTTGCGTGGCCATGTTCCCATGTCCTGCCTTCGCTGGCTCGGGCCTTGTTGTCCGGGGGTGGCTCCTCCGGCGGTCCTGTGGCTACAGGGATGGGGGCTCCTGGCTTCTGGGGGTTTTCCGGTTCCCGGGGCTCATTTTCTTCTTCTCCGCCTGACCGTCTGGCTCCTGTTGGGTTGGTCTCTGGGGTCTTTTGTCCCCGCTGCCCTTTTACGTCCGTGTCCGGGGGGGGTGGTGCTATCCTGGTGGCTCTCCCTCCGTTGCTTTCTGGCTGGCGGATGTTGGGGGCTTGCCCCGGTGCTCTTTCGAGGCTCTCTGCTGGGCCCCTGGGGTGTTGGTTCGGTCTGGCGTTCTGGGGGCGTGGTCCCCTGTCCGCCCTCTGGGTGGGTCCAGGTTCTGGTCCTTGTTCCTTGTTTGCCAGCGTCCTGTTTCTCTGGCTCCGGTCTGGGTGCTGGGGCTGTCGGCTCTCTCCCTTCGGCGAGTGGCCTCTGGGCTGGCGGATCTGTTGTGCTGGGTCCTTCCTTCATCCCATGATTTCTCTCTTCTTCCCTGTGTGGCCTGCCTGTTGGTGGGTCGTTGGGGCCTCCCTGTGGTGGTCCTGTTGCGGATCCGGGAGGGCCTTGTTGGCCCGGTTCTGGTCTCTGGGCTGGGGTCCCGGGGCTCGGGGGGGTCGTTGGCCTTCCCTCTCCTGTGCCTCGGGATCTTCTAGGTGCCTTCCTCCCCCCCCTTTTTCCGCTGCTCAGGGCCTTTCTGGTTCTGGTCGGGTGGCTCTGTGCTCGGGGTTGTTGGTTGCTCCCTCGTTGGCCTGGGGTGCCTTGGTCTCCTCTCCTGTCCGGGTTCTGTTGCGTTCGGGAGTGGGTCCTTCCGGTGGTTCCGTTCCCTTTGATGTTTCCGGCCCTTCACCTGGGTTCTGTGCGGGGGTTTTGCCTGCTGCCTGGTGGTGGTGCGGCTGGGCTTTGCTGGGTTGGGGGTTCCTGACCGTTTGGCGGTTGCTTGGCTGCCTTCCCGTCGGTCCTCCTCTCTGCTGTCCTGTGCTTGGCATGGGCGGACCTTTTCGGCCTGGTGTTCTGCTCTGGGTGTTGTTCCCACGGTGGCTGGCCTATGTTTGGCGTGGCGATTCCTTCCGGGTGGGGCTCTTCTGGGTTTGTCTGTGTCTCCTTCTGCGGGTGCTGTGGGCGGCTCTCCGGCTTCTTGATGCTCCTGGCGTTCTTGCGGGTTGGCGAGGGTCTGTTGCCCCCCACCCTGTCTGGTCCTTCCCTTCGGGGTCTTGGCTGCTGGTGTTGGCTGTCCTCCCTTTTGGTCCTCTTGGGGTCTCGGGTGTGGCTCTTCTCTTTTGGGCCTTGTTTTTGGTTGCCATCCCCTCTGCGCGGCGCTTGGTGGTGTTGGATCGGCTGTGGGTTCTCGTTTGGCTTTGATCCAGTTGCGGAGGTTGTTTGGCCTTCCTCTGCTCTGTTGGGTCGTTGGCTTTGGTCCCCGGTCTTGCTGACTGTCCGTCTTTTGGGGGTGGTTCCTCCTGTGGGGGTTAGGGGGTGTTCCTCTCGTTGTTTGGCGGCTTCGGTGGCTGCGTTGCTGGATGTCCGGCGTGCTTTGCTGTGGTCCCTGCCGGTTGTGGTGTCCTGCCGGGTGGGTTCCGCTGTGAGATCTGTTGGACTGCGACCTGGTCTTCTCCCTCTCCGTTTGACTGTCGCTATCCGTTTGCGTGTCTGGAGCGTTTGTCTGGTGTTCTGGGCCGCATGGGTTCATGGGATGTTGATCTGCTGTGTTTGGGCCACTGTTTCTGTTTTGGTGTTCTTTCGCACTCAGCTGTCCGTCTCTGTTTTCTTCTGCTTGCTAGGTCCTCAATTGTAATGAAGGAAGGCGAGGGAGGGACGGGAGGTAATGCTTCCATTTCTAACGATAATGGCATTACTCCTAGTCCTACTCCCTCGCCTTCCTTCATGGACCCTCCCTCCCTCCCGGTGCGGTTCATCTGAGTGCTAGCTCGGCTTGTTTACGTACAGGTGGAGGTGGGGGCGGGCAGAGTTTTTATGCTGGGGGTGGGTCTGGGTGGGAGGCGGGGCCTCAATTGTAATGAAGGAAGGCGAGGAGTAGGACTAGGAGTAATGCCATTATCGTTAGAAATGGAAGCATGACCAGATGAAATTCGGCTGGCGCTCAGGTAAAGCACTCCAAGACCTTTGTGTCGAGTTCCATTGTTCTGCGTGTTTGCTCGGGGGAAATGTTTCCTATGTTGAAACAATGCGTTTCGCACTCTCCTCCTACCCTCAAAAATATGAACACTCACCTTAGGTTTTAGCAATTTATAAACAGATTTATCATAGTGTATGCTGGAAAATAATGATCTCTTCTGTTTAAAAAAAATAGAAGTAAATTCCGCCAAAAGGATTCTTATGTAGGTCTAAATTCCAGCAAAGTTGTTCTGCAATGAAAAAAACAGAATGGGTTGCTCCCCCAAAGACACAGCTTGACATTTGACCTCTGTTTTTGAATGCACAGCAAATGTGACTAGATAAGAAAAGGATTTAAAAGCCCTGTTTACAGAAAGTGAGTTCTATCCTCCCCTACGGTCCCTAGGGTGACCAGCCCCACAGTAAAGGTTTCTTAATGCAAGTTACTCAAGGTCTGTTTAGGCCTATGCTCACTTAAAATTATTTTGGCAAAGTTTTCAGATAAATTTATTTTGTTTTTCTAATTTGACGTATTTATAAATATATCTAAACCTATAACACCTGAGTGCAAGTGTGCAGTGTCTGTTTGAATAAATGTGAAAAAATACTAGCTGCAGCGTCTTCTTTTGCTTGCAACAAAAATAAATGTGGATAAATACAGATAAAATTACCAAAAAATAAATATGGATAAATACAGGCGGAAATGTAAAAAAAAAAAATACCATAAAACCGGGAGCCTTAATCATGAGTAAGGAGATGCAGCGCAAATCGCTGTGTTACCTTACTCTGTGCCCGGGAGGCGTTCCATGGGCATTGTGGTGGTTTTTCCTATGTAACACCCTTGGAATTTGACGCTGCCCCAGATTTACAAAGTGATTGAAACCTAGGGAAGTGTCAATCCCTACGCCTCCCAAGGTGAGGCGCAACGAGGAGAAATATGTTCATTTCTCCTTGTTTTAAACTCTTTCCATGTGTGCTGCATTCTGCAGCACACATAGAAAGAGGAAACGCCTCAGTAGGATTGTTTTTGTGTAGAAAGGTGCCCTTTCCTGCACAAAAACAATCCTGCCTGCAATGAAGGCACCCTTGCACCATGGCACCGGCGCAGGCAGAAAGGACAGGAATGGTCCGTATTGCTTACATGCAATGCATTCCTGCCCTTTCACTTTGGCGTAGGGCAGCACAGCATCTTGCCTGCGCTGCCCTACGCCAAAATGCCATAAATGAGGTACTGGGTTTTAAAGGAAATGTCATGGACCCATATGAAACAGCTGGTAGAAATGTTGCTCCTATTACTTCTAAGAAAGGGAGAAGTGTGGGCCATACAGGTTTGTGGCTAATCCTTAAAATCATACTATATCTGAGGGATTTTGGACAATATATGTTGTAAGAGCACTTTGAGGACACCTCTAAATTGAATATTTAATCCTAATATTGGTAAATGCTGAAAGTTTCTCTCCATTTCATCTCCAGATAATTTCTGTTTTGGATAAAGTGACAAACTATATAATTTTAGTCTAATAGCCTAATTACGAATATAGGTGGTATTTATAGAACTTAATAAATAGCGTATACCACGCAGCATGTTATTTTTCAATTGCAATAAATGCCACCTATTACGAGTTGTTGGGGAATAGCATGGTGATTTTGGTGTTTAAAACACTAAAATCTGCATGATACGGTAAATACTGTATGGTGTTCCCCTGTTAAATTTTGACAGGTTTGATGTGCCGAAATCTAAAAATGGCTGAGTAATTCAACGCATCCAATAGTTATCAGATGCATTAAATACCTAACAACTTGCAATTCCAACCCGTGCGAAAACGGGTTTACGCACGGGTCAGAATTAACCGCCCAACTAATGATCAGGGCCGAAGTGTTATTCATTTCCATTTTTTTCTGTATTGAAGACCTAACTGTTTGCTCAAGAAACACCGGGTCATCATCGTATTGCATGACCTGCGAACGTTTATAATTTAGTTTTGGTAGACATGCCCAATTTACGTCAATGACTTTTCTCATGTCAGCAAAGTATACTTTTGAGAGCAGGGGAACAAGTATGCATTCTTCTTTTAGGCCTTTGTTTACTGGAATCTTGTCAGTAAGTGTTGACATATTCCTTAATGGATTATAATCTAGCTGTATGTGTATAGTGATTGAAAGGTTTTGAGTAGTTATTTTGGTATACCCATTTGTTCAAGCTTAAGCCATAGCAAGGATCTTTTAACTGAGTCAAAGGCCTTTTGGAAATCGATAAAGTATGCATAAAGGTTTTGCTTTAATTTGATACTTCGCTGGGTTAATGCTGATAGGACAACAATATTGTATATTGTTCAGAACCCTGTGAGTACCCCTTTGAAACTACTGAATTAGATTTAGCCCAGACTGTCAGACCTTTAAAAAGTGCTACTGTATAGTATTTTGCATCTACCTTGGGTATTTTGTCCCTTTAGGTTATGTTTTTTAGATTGGATGCAAGATTGAGCCCTTATAGGATGAAGTTATGGTTCCTACTGAAAAGCAGATCTTAAGTAGGGCCCGTAATGCCTCTACCCAGTATGTGGGGCTGTGCTAAAAGATTTCTGCTGGCCTTGATGATGTTGATTATCTCCTTCTGTTCTTGCATTTCTCTAGTTCCAATTATATCCTGATTATCATGTGATGGCGTAACTGATAGATTATTTGTTTCTCATGGTCCGGATGAGTTGTAAATTGGCTCTGTACATAGTGAATGAATATATTGTATCCATACTGATGACCTGATGTTATTACTCGCAGGTTAGGGGTAGGAACCTTCGGCAGCATGAAAATGATTGCATAATTTGTTTGATGATCTGGATATTGCTGCTACATGATGGTTCTGCCACTGTTTTTCTCCATGATCCCCTTTTACATACCATAATGCTTTTGTATAGTTTTCCCTAATTATCTTTCTACTTTCCAGTTCATAAAGTCATCCTGTTTTATTTGTTTTTCTCAAGATCTTGTTTAGTTATTTCTTTAGTTGTTGAAGGATTGATGAGTACCACTGATTGTTTAAATGTTTAGGAGAGTATCTCTGTGCATTGTTTTTTAGCATATGTAGGACCCCCTTTGGAATGAAGTCCCAGGCTTCAATATGAGTTATGATTTCTCTATTGACTAATTTGATGGCACGCAGTGCTAGTTCTGGAGCTCTTGGTCCAGTTTGTTTTGGCTATGTAATTTAATTCTCAAGTGAGCCACCACATTGTCCTGTTGGCCTGCCTCTACATAAGTTGAAATTATATATTCATTTATCTATAACGTGCAGGTTTGAGGATAGTAATCACTTTCTTTCGGTTGTATTAGTTCATAGTCTGTGAAGAGATTCATTTGCTCATTTGAATCAAAAGTATAATCTAAGACCATCATTCTGCTCGTTCCTATTTCAGTGGGCTTTATGTGGTTATCCCTTGGGAAGTGGATGGAAAGCCCCCAAAAACACCAAGATGAGGTTCTGGCTAAACTCAATGTCATTCATCTCCAGGACACCTGGAGTGATGGGAATATTGATATTTTTGGGGTTGTGAGTTTCCCAACACCAGTTAAAAGGACCTTAGCAAGAGGAAGATTTTCAGGAGGACTAACTATTTTTGCTGCAACACATCTTCTGATGGAGTGTAACAAACTAAACATTAACTGCCTCTGGGTATAGGGTATAGCAGTAAAAATGAAGTCAAATACAATAATCCACTTCTCACACCTTTTCATGCTTAATATACACCCACCCCTCAATAACATTGAAGAAGTCTGATATTAAGGAACTAACTACTATTTTTGACTCCTTACAGTCTTTCATCCAAGAGGCCACAATAATTCTGACAGGTGATTTCAACCTCAACCTAATGGATAGTTATATCAAATCCAATTGGCACGAGCAAAGGGATAATCATTGGAATGTATGCGAGTAATCACTTTGTTGAACATGGTGGTACTGTATGCCTACTGGGATGCATCTGTAGTATATTAATGTTAAGAGCTTCAAAGATGGGCTCCACAGGTGAGGAGAAGGGTACCCCATGGGTCAGTCCAGTGGCTCTGGGGGTGCTGACAGTGGGATACAACTGGGTTCAGAAGGGCATAGAGCTCACAAGTGCCTCTACAATAGAGGGCCATTGCCCACCTTCTATCGTCTGAGCAGAGAAGCACATCAAGATATTGATTAGTCTACCTTGGCATTAGACTAGTGGGGGGACAGGTTGGATTGGCCCAATCTGAAGGGTCACCATCAAAGGTTTTGCCAGCACCCCTCCTGTTTTCTGAAATTAGGGGCATATTAGCAAGACCGGCGATAAAATTATCGCCGGTTTAGCGGCAGGGAACTGCCGCTAAAACGTCGATAATGGGCTTGCTAATATGCGTTATAGAATTCCAATAGAGCCCAGGTTAGATGTCCTGCACATCTAACCTGGGCTTCTATTGGAATTCTATAACGCATATTAGCAAGCCCATTATCGCCGCTTAAGCGGCAGTTTCCTGCCGCTAAAACGGCGATAATTTTATCGCCGGTCTTGCTAATATGCCCCTTAGTTTTTTGGGGCATAAGGAATCTGTGCACATTAGCACTGCTAACCAGTGCTAAAGTGTGTGTGCTCGCTCCCTAAAACATGGTACAATTGGCCTACACCTAATTGGCACATTTTGTTCACTTCTAAGTCCCTGGTAAATTGTACTATATGTACCCAGGGTCTGTAAATTAATTGCTACTAGTGGGCCTGCAGAACTGATTGTGCCACTTACTAAAGTAACCTTGGAAAACATGTCTCAGATCTGCCATAACAGCCTTTAGTGCAGTTTTTAACTGCCCATTCGACCTGGCCAAATAAAACTTTTGCCAGGCCTAAATCTTCTCTTTTAATACATATAAGTCACCCCCAAGGTTCATAGGGCAGGGTGCATTATATATAAAATTTGGACAAGTGGGTTTAAGTTTTACATGTCCTGGTAGTGAAAAACTCCAAAAGTCATTTTTCATTATTGCAAGGCCTATATCCCACATTGGATATCATTAGGTTACCTTATTACACTTAATAAGTAATAACTTAAGTTTGAAAGCAGATAGGAAAATGACATTTGCACTCAAAAGAGTTGTAATTTAAATTCCTCTTCAATGGTAAAGTCAGATTTTAAGTCACAATTCTGAAAATTCCACTTTTGAAAAGTTGGCATTTACTTGTCCTATCCATTTGGTAACATCTGTCTGTTCACTGAACAACATGACTTTGAATAACTTGGCAGTTGGCCATTGTGTATTCCTCCCAGACAATGAGACAAAGGGGGACTAGCTGTTAGCAGGATGGGCTATCCTGTTAGGATGGTTGAGGTGGAGCTGTTCCCTGGCCCACTTACATTTTGAAAGGTTGCCTGCCGCTCATACACATTGGAATCTGACACTAGTCTTTGTCACCCCAGACTACGTAGAGCCTTGACATGGAAAGGGAAGAACTTTCCAGAATGGATGTGGGGGTAGTAGGGGTTCTCCCCACTTCAAAGGCTGGCACCAAAGATAAATATTGGACCTTCCAAGTCACTCATCAGATTACTCCTGGACCTGTGGAAGACTCAGAAGAAGGACTGCCCTCCTGCCCTACTCTTGGGAGGAATGTCCTACTGCCTGAGGAAGGAAGCCTGGACCTGCTCCTTGAACCCAGGACCACTCGAGCAACTTCAACTGGCTGGCCTGCTGCATGTGCTATAGGGACATAACAATCTCCAGAGTCCTGTCCTGCATCTGCCCAGCTGACCAGATATGCAACTGGACATACCTGAGCCCTGTTGGCCACTGCTAGAGGGAGTCCCTGATCACCAAGAGGTGCCTCCCCAGATCCTGGACCCTTGTCTGGCACAAGAGTGCGCTCCTCTGTAAAGAAGTGTGAAATTCTGAAGTTTTGGGCTCTTCGCGAACGAGTCCGTTCATGCCAAGACTCTAGCGAAGACTGCCAACGTGAGGCTCTGGTGACCCTGACTGTTTGAGGTTAACCCTGGGCGTAGTTCGCGTAGTAGCGCTACGCGTAGCTACGCAAAGTGCACTTCGCACTACGCGAGCTACGCGTAGCACTACGCGAACTGCGTAGTGCGGTAGGAAATGCTGTTCGCAATGATTGCACAGTGCCGGATGCTTGTCCGCACTGTGCAATCATTGGAAACGGCATCTTGCACAGTGCAAGCGGTCGTTTTCTGCCGCTCGAGTAGATTTGTACTCGAGCGGCAGTTTTCTCAACGCGGACTGGTAGTTTCTCATCGCGAGCGGTCGCGAGCATACGCGACTCACTCGCAATGAGAAACCTGACCTCCCGCGTTGAGAATCTCGCCGGGAGGTTTATTTTCCACGCTCGCGATCGGCAACTTGATGTTGCTGATCGGGAACGAGGAAAAGTCTCGCCGGGATGTCATTTTGCTCGCTCGCGGTCACCAACTTGACGTTGAGGACCGCGAGCAGGCAAAAAATGCCCGCTACGCTACGCGTTTTTGCACTGTGCTACGTGCAATTCGCGTAGTTTTCCGCCCAGGCCCAGCCTGATCCTTTAAAACTCTCCATGGGCTAGCTCGCGGGACTAGGTCAAATGCAGACCGTAGGTCAACAAAGGCCATGTAGAGCTTTCCTCCTTTGACTGCCACTTCCTTCCAATAGATACAAAGGAGGCAAAAAGCTTGGTTCAAGGTGCTTATTTTTGCGTGGAAACCAGCTTGAAAATCGCTCATGATTCGAGACTCTAGGATCCATTCCTGGATCCGTCCTAGGATTTGCTTACAGAAGATTTTCTGGAGGTAGTCAATAAGGCTTATAGGCCTATAGCTAGCTGGCTTTGCTCTGTCCCCTTTTTTATAGATGGGGACAACCTCTGCAATTTTCTAAGAGAGTGGAATAGGAGTGCCGGTTAGAATTGAGTTGGTGAGAAGATTTATGTAAGAGCCCCAGAGTATTATATCCTCTTTATATAAGTCATTAGGGATTCTGTTGGGGCCGGGGGCACAGGCTGGGATGCACAAGCGAATTGCCTCTTGCGTTTTTTCTAAAGGGAAATGGAGAGCGCCACCCTCACCACCGGGTACCTCCCCGCACCCCTTAATCACTTCCTCAGCTATTGTATTGTTAGACTCATAAAGGGAACTGTAATGCTCTACCCACTCCTCAGTCTGGACTGTGAATTCCAGGGCTCTCCTGTTCTCCTTAAGCCAATATGCAGCTTTACTCCAGAAACTCTTTGGGTCTTTAGCTAACAGTGCACTCCGTAGGGAGGACCACAAGGAGCCCTCCCACTCCTTCTTTGCTGTCTCGATTGCCTGCCTGTACTTAGCTCTACATACCACGACCTCAGGGTGTACTTTCTGCTTGACTGCCCGTACAAGCGCCTCCTTTGCAATCATGCAATATTTGTTATACCAGGCGCCCTGGGGGGGCTGATCTCTGATGTGTACAATTTCCTTCCTTTTTCTGAGATTTACGCGGTTGACTTAGCATTTTCCTGATCTCAATATATAATGTCTCATGACAGCATCCCAAAATCTCCACAACAGTATTAGCAGGGTATTTTGCTAGCTCCTCTAATACCAGGCAAACTTTACCCTTAGCTGCTTCTAAGACCCCGGGTGTTCTTCCACCCAATCCCATCTGATCGCCCTCTGGTTGTTCATGATAGAAAGGACACCCAAGTCAGGACTACCCCTTATATCAGGTTCAAGATTGCCCTGCTTGATGAGAGTAAGGGCTAGGGCATTATGGTCACTATCAGCTCTTTTGACCACTGCCATATCTTTGACTAAGTGCCAAAGTTTAAGAGATACCAGGCAGTAGTCTATTCTGCTTTCGTGGCCAGGTCTATTAAAGGTAAAGTCCCCATTTGGGTCAGAATTGGTTCTCCCGTTCGTGGCTCTTAGATCGTGCTGCATGGTGAGAGCCAGAACCTGGGCTCCTCTCTTAGTCCACCTGACTGTAGGGAGGTCTAGCTGTGGGATTTGCCACTCACAATCCCACTCGTCAGTCAGATCTGGCGGGATCGGGGCGAGTGGTTCAAATGTACAGTTGAAATGGCCCACCACTAATGTGGGGACATTATCTGTATAATGGGACAGGGTGAGGTCTAGAGTACAAATCATATTGGTTTCCTCTGAGCCCCGCACCACTCTATTATATACGTTAAAAATTCTAATTTTCTGTCCACTATAGAAGGTAAGCTCCAATGCTAATATATCTAGGGAGTCAACATTGAGGAGCTTAACTTTAATCCCTGCTAAGCCTCCCGAGGGTCTGCCCAGCTCCTTTCTGGTTGCATTAATAGCACAGACGGAGAAGCCACTTCTATGCAGGATATGCAAGCTCCAGGATTCCTGGAATAAAATTACATCAAAGGAGTCTACAAAAGAACACAATGCCGGGTCAACCAGTAGCTTAGAGATCCCTGCCACGTTCCCTACAAGAAACCTTAGAGAGTGATTAGCAGAATCACCCCCTTCCACAACCCCAAGAGTGGGGGCAATCACGTCCCTGCTTTCATTCACAATAGTAGACTCGCAGTTAGCCTCAGAATCAGAGATCAGGTCCAAGGGTGAAGGGGCTTTTAATAGAGGAGGTCTTAAAAATAATGACGCTGTGGAGCCTAAAGGACCTCTCTTATTAGCTGATTTTGTCTGTTCCTCATACGGGAGTCAGCTTTGCCCTCTCCATTCGTCCATATTAAGTATGGGCAATCCTAGTGGGGCAGGTCCGCAAGGTGTCAACATTGGCCTAATGGGGGGTCCAGCAGGGGGTCTGTATCTGATGGAGATAAGGGTTCGCAGGGGGCATTGTGCGTGAGTCGACAGTTATCAAGAGATCATGCCCGCATCAAAAAAGCTGACTTCAATCATGTCCCAAGATGACCCCAACATAGGGATTCTTTTTAAAGACTTAATGTCATCTCTGATGATTGAATAACAGTGTCGGGTGGACCTAAACCAGTAGATGACCTTGTTCTTGAGTGAGTCCTGGTCTTCAAATCGCACCGAAGAAAGTTTGGGGAACTCTGTGAGGTAGATCACGGCTCGATTGCCCCATTCTTTGGATCTCATATAGACACCATCCCTTACAGTCCCCTTATCTGCTACCCCCCCATGAGCTGACTTGGGAATATTCCCTTCATCCAATGTGACCTCACGTCTATCTACAATCCTACGCCCACCCCTGCCTTGGCCAGCACCTAGCGGATTTCCTGAGATTAGGTTAGGTGTATCTCTAGGGCTGCAGTCTCTGGTGCTTTGTGGCGGTAGGTGAGTGCTCCTAATCGTGGTAGAATTTTGTAGTGGGTTTGTATTACCCGAGCTACAGACTTCAACCCCTTTGTAGCCCTGGTCGGGAGAGGTAACAAAGTCTCTATAGAGCCACCTTCCCACAATTAACCCTCTCTGTTAAGCTGGCAACCTTCACTCTGAGTGTAATGACCTCATCTCTCAGTGACTCAATTAGTTCTTTCAGCGCCTGTATTTCACAAAAAGGGATTGTACATATTTCTTCAGAATCAACCCCAGCTTCATCAGTTGCAACAACATCAAATCTATTATGGCACTCGATGTGTACAGTCAGTGTTGTAGTAGGAGCACTTTTTGATTCATTGCAGGGTGGAATAATGGTTGAACCGGGCTCCACGTCAGAGGGCCCAATGACCGGACCCATACTTCATCGTTTGTTATGTTTTTTAAACATCAATGGTATTTGCTTGGCCGTTTTTTTTTGCTGGGGGCGGTTCAGGGAAAATAACTGTCCTGATTCCAGGGCCATTCGCAGAGCTAGTGGGACTACCTCGCGGAGAGTGGGGGCAAGGTGGACCAGAGTAGGCTAAGTCATGGCATTCACTCAAAATGGACTCTATCCTGTCCATTGTCTCATGGCAAACAGCACTAGAGGGCCTTTTATTACGATGGACCGGACCCTGGGCTTTTCTTTTGCCCATCTCTTAAAGTGCCCTCAGTAATCTCTGGTTTAACCAGAAGACACCAAGGAAGGCTGTTTCAAAATAACCCCCTGCCACCCGCTTAAACTCCCCAGAGAGGAGCTAGTCTGTCCCAATATCAATTAAAAAAGTGTCACAGGGGTATTTTAAAAACACATTGTCACAATCACATTCAATAAAATGTCAAAATAATGGATGAGGTCGACTTCAGTACCTTCTAACCAAGTCAATCCAGGCCGTAAAGAGCTCATGTTGGGCACGAAGCGATTTGCAGCAACAGCTAAAACAACCAAGGGAGGTGGCCCCGCTTCTTCCTGGCGCTGTCGGGCACGGACGGGCCCGCCCCTTGGGAGCCCGGAGCAGCTTTTGTGTGCCTCCTGGCGTGAAATAACGTGTCGGCACCTCCTGGCGCTTGGAATACTGGGGGATGGAGTCCCCTAAAGTGCCCAGTGCAGTGCAGTGCGATGATGGGCTCTCGCGCCGCGGGAGCCCGGAGTAGTTTTGTGCGCCTCCTAGCGCGAAACAAAGCAATGGCGCCTCCTGGCGCTTGGAATACTGGGGGATGAAGTACCCTAAAGTGTCCAGTGCAGCGCGGTGCGATGATGGGCTCCCACGCCATGGGAGCACGGAGCAGCTTTTGTATGCCTCCCGGGGTGAGACAACGCGTCGGCACCTCCTGGCGCTTGGAATACTGGGGATGGAGTTCCCTAAAGTGCCCAGTGCAGTGCGGTGCAATGATGGGCTTCCGCGCTGCGGGAGCCCGGAGCAGCTTTTGTGCACCTCCTGGCACGAAACAACACGTCGGCGCCTCCTGGTGCTTGGAATACTGGGGGATGGAGTCCCCTAAAGTGCCCAGTGCAGTGAGGTGCGATGAAGGTATTTAAGAGTTGCACTTTTGTTGTTCAGCCAACATGTGCTTCGCCCTCTGGCAGGCACGCAGGCCTGGGCTTTTTCAAGGCTCTTCAGTTTTATGGTCATTTTAGACACATCACCTGATTAACCCCGGCGGCGAAAGAAAGGACACCGTGGGGACACCTGTTTTATCAAGTGTGAAGTAGCATTATCTTTGATGAACAGTTATCGCGAAGCAAGCAACACAAATAGGCTAGTGTAAGTGACACAACTCGGTGGAAATAAAAGATAGACTGTAGTACAACCATATATGCCAACAGACCCGATTTAGGCAGGAGACTCCTAATGTTTTTAAACCCAAAAGGCCTGTATTTTATTTTTCTCTTGCCTAAAATCTCCTCTTTTTCAATGTAAGTCAATGGGGAAGATCTATTACCCATGTTTTCTTTCAAAATTTCCCTCATGCCAAGTTAAAAATGTTGGCAAGTTTGGTACATTGGATGACGGAGGGCAGGAGGAATGGGGCAGGGACACGGACTCAGATAAGGGAGGGCAGGAGGAAGATGGGCAGGGGCACAAAACTGACCTTACAGGGCAGGTGTCAGGGGTTACAGCAGCAGCACAACACATCACACGGGGCAAGCGGGATGGCAGTGCAGCAAACAGACCATGGAAAGCAATAGGGAGGGAAGAGGGCCATGCACATAGACAACAGAGAGCACAGGGGAAAGAGGCAAGGGTAGCAAGCTGACCATAGCGGACAGACAGGAGGTACAGTTGCAGCATAACGGACCATGAAGGGCAGAGGGAGGGTCAGGGGAACGACAGCGGACCAAACACGGCAGGAGCGTGGCGATAGGGTTCTGCACATGGAAAACAGAGGGCAGGGGGCAAGGGGGCAGGAGAGGAGCAGCAAGCTGACCATGGAAGGCAGGTGGGATGGGCACTGGAAGTACAACACAACATTGAAGGCAACAGAGAGACTATAATGGCATACAAAGAGACAACATAGGGCAGGTGGGAGAGGAATATGCGATGTTACATCGCATGCGCTACAACACATGCAATTACAACGCAAGCCATTACATCGCAAGTCATTTCTACGACTTGCTGAAGGGGGCGCACTGGACTTAGGAATAGTATAATTTACTATTCCAACTCCAGCGTGTGCAACAGTAGGGAAGGTGATGGAATAGTAAATTATACTATTCCTTAGTTTTGCGCGCCCCCTACAGCAAGTCGTAGAAACGACTTGCGATGTAATGGCTTGCGTTGTAGCGCATGCAATGTAAATGCTGTTTCCCCTGGGAGAGGGTCAGAGGCAGCAAGCTGACCACACAGGGCAGATGGGAGGGGCTGTGGCAGCACAGAAGACCATGCATGGCAAACAGGAGGGTTAGTGGCAGCAAAACAGCCATGGTGGGCAAGAGGGAGGGGCCAGGGGCATGCACAAAAGACCATGAAGGACAGAAGGGAAGGGTAAGGGCTAGACACACGCAAAAGAGGGCAGGAAAGCTAATTCACAACAGACAATGCAGGGCAGACAGGGGTAGCAGTTGTAGCACAACAGAGCATGTAGGGCACAAGGGTGTGGAGGCAAAATGGACAATGGAGGATAGGTGGGAGGGGATAGGGGCATGGAACTTGGACAGGCAGGGTGGAGGTGGCAAGGACAGACGGCAGCCATCTGACCATGCTAGTCAGGTACGAGGGGCAGTGGCAGCGCAACAGAACACTCAGAGTAGATAGGAGGGTGGCAGGTCCATGGAATATGGTGGCCAGAAAGGAGGTAGCAGGGGCATGCACACAGACATTGGAACACAGGGGGAAGGAGAGTAAGGACAGCAAGTTAAGCACAGAGGCTAAGCAGGAGGACAATGATGTTGCATAGAATTGGGGAACGGAGGGCAGGAGGAGTGGGCAGGGACATCGAGCTAAATGGAAGGTAGTGGCATCACATCGGACCATGCAGTGCAAGAGGGAGTGGCTGGTGCATGGACTCGGACAACAGAGGGTAGGGAGGAGGTGGATGGGGCAGCAAGCTAACTGTTTAGGGCAGGCAGGAAGGGCAGTAACAAAACAACAGCCACACATGGCTGAAATACGGAAGCAGGGTCATGGCCAATAGATGGCAAGGAGGAGAGGGGCAGGAGCAGCAAGTTTGGGTGGGGGAAGTACAATGCCAGGCCAGGCCCTGGGTTCAACCTCACCCCCATTGTGCATTGCGATGGGCATCTTACTTCACGTTAAAAAACAACTTAGAAATTCACTGAAAAACCAAAGGTTACAGGGCTGTTACAGTTAGGAAATAGAATTAAAAAAACCTTAAAGATTCACTGAAAAAACCAAAGGTTACAGGGAGATTATAGTTAGGCTCAGATTTCACTCATACAAATAGAGTGAAATTCAGCATTTATTTAGCTGAGCTAACTATAACTTACGCCCCCGCAATGCGCAGCTTATGATCTCACATATTACATCACTTATTACATGGTCAGTGATATCACTGATGACATCACTGATTTAATCTCAAATGACACCACTGATGACATCATTAATTGAGGGTAATTGTTCTAAGAGTTTAAGGGTTTTAAACATATATATTAACCCACTAAAGATGTATATTAGTATACTAGATGCACTGAGTGATACTACTTCTAACATATATTATGTGAGTGGCTATGTGACTGTATTCTTGTGTGTATGGGTGTGTAAGTAGCTGTATGGGTGAGTGAGATGTTGTGCGAGTGAATGTATTGATGAGTGAGTTGGTGTGTCAGTGGTTGTTTGGGTGAGTGAGTGGCAGTGTGATTGGCTCCATGGGTGGATAAGTGGGTGTGTAGTGACTGTGTGGGTAAGTGAGTGGATGTCTGAATGGCTGTATAAGTGAGTGACTGTGTGTGTAAGTGGCTGTATGGGTATGTGAGTGGCTGTTTGGTTAAATGAGTTGGTATGTGAGTGACTGTATTAGAGAGTAAGTGTCTGTGTCAATGGCTGTGTGGGTGAATGAGAAGATGTGTGAGTACTTGTATGGATGTGTATGTGGGTACGTAAGTGGTTGTGTGGGTGTGTGAGTGAGTGTGTGATTGCTTGTATGGGTGAGTGAGTGGCTGTGTTGAGAGGCAGTATGGATGAGTGAGTGGGTGGGTGTGTGAGTGACTGTGTAGGTAAATAAGTGGGTGTGTGAGTAGCTGTATGGGTTAGTGTGTGGCTATGTGACTGGCTGTATGGGTTAGTGACTGATAATATGAGTGGCTGTAAGGGGTAGTGAATGATTAATGTGAGTGGCTGTATGATTGAGGGGATGGGTGTGTGAGTGACTCTATGGAGGAGTGAGTCGGTATATGAGTTCTGGTATGGGTCTGTGAATGGGTATGTGAGTGGTTGTGTTATAGTGGGATTGGTGTATGAGAGGTTGCATGGAAGTGTGAGTGGGTGTGTGAGTGGTTCTGTGGATGATGTCATCAGTGATGTCATTTGATATGTCGTCAGTGGCATCATCAGGGATGTCACTGACCATGTCATGAGTGACGTAGTATGTGAGGTCCTAAGCAGTGCATTTGAGTGGCATAAGTTATAGGTAACTTACGTAAATAGTAACTGCTGAATTTCACCTGGTTTGGTACAATTGAAATCTGAGCCTAACTGTAAAGTCCCTGTAACCTTTGCTTTTTTTCAGTGA
The DNA here is from genome assembly GCA_963921515.1 of Calotriton arnoldi. Lineage (NCBI taxonomy): Eukaryota > Metazoa > Chordata > Amphibia > Caudata > Salamandridae > Calotriton > Calotriton arnoldi. The sequence continues at coordinate 57,101 of CAWUFW010018103.1, read as the reverse complement.
ATTTCTAATTTTATTCACCCCCAAACACGCTTCATGCATGACTTGACCGAATCTTATGTTGCACCTCACTCCAAGGGCACGTTATTAACACCACATACCTTGGGAATATGCTCTTAGGCCATAATCCCTTAGAAGTGACCTTGTCATGGGGCCGGGTGCCAACCCCCATACCCAGCTGGCACTTGCAACCAAAGCTCTTGGAAGATGAGGTTTTCCGCAGCACCATGACCGACCCAATAGACACATATTTCACTGAAAACTCCAACATGGCCTCCTCTGCACTAGTGGGGTGGGAGGCATTTATAGTAGTGGTCCGAGGGATATCTTTGAGCTCCATGGTTGAAGCCGGCAGGACAGTCCTTAATGAGCTTACCCATGTAGAGAGTAGCTTAGGCCCCTTATAGAAAGAGGCCATTGCTGATGACTCACACGCCCCAGCTCTACAGACTGCCAGGAATTATTGAATGCTGAATTACTTGAGCGCTTGCATGTCATAGACTAAAGAGCATATGTGCAACAGTCCCATACTGAGGCAGACAAACCTGGTACATTGCTAGCCCAGATGATCAGACCGATGCCTCCACCCATCCCTATCCTTAACATAGTTACTCCACAACAGGTCCAGGTCACCACACAATTTGCAATAAGTAAAACATTCCACAATTTTTACAAGGAACTATTTTCAGCTTCCCCAGCTGATCCCCCTGGTAATCTAGTCATTCTTCCAACGGCTGGAACTGCCTGAGATCCTGGTCGCTGATAGGGAATTCTTAGGAGGGCCACTAACCACCAGCCTAATCCGTGGTCCATTAAGGAATTAGACCATAATAAAACCCCAGGAAAAGATGGTTTTCCTGTGGAGTTTTACGCTATTTACACTACTCGCATGGTTCCACAGCTGGAGAAAAAATACAGGGCCTCCTTGGAAGAAGATATGCTGCCCCCTACTACTAGATAGGCATAACCAAGGAACTCTTCACCATCGTCAGAGAGAACACCTGCCCTTGAGCCACAGAAAACTGGACCCCTTCCTCACAAGAACTCTGCTAGTCCCTCGCCGACCAGTTCCACAACAAGATAGCAACCATCTACAGAAACTTTGATCTTCAACCCTCCGACCTCTTCTGCAACCCAACAACCGCAACCACCAACTACCTGGTCACCACATGGGAACAACTGAGCACACCAACAACTACCACCCTGATGAACTCCATTGACTCAGGAGCACCCTCCGACCCATACCCCCATCGACTCTTCAACCTCGGAAGCAACAATATCAGCCACCAGCTCACCACCATCCTCAAAACCTCCATAATTAAAGCCACCTTTCCCAATGCTTCAAACAGACGGAAGTAAGACACCTCCTCAAGAAAACCTTCGGCAGACCCCAGAGAGCTCCAAAACCACCAACCAATCTCCATCCTCCTGTTCCCCACCAAAGCCCTTGAGAAGGCCATCAACCTCCAAGTCAAAGATTATCTGGAAAGAAACAAACTACTGAACACATCCCAATTGGGCTTCAGAGCCAACCACAGCACTGAGACAGCCCTGATCACAGCAACAGACGACATTCGAGCCCTGTTTTACAGAGGAGAATCAGCGGCCCTCATCCTCCTTGATCTCTCTGCAGCTTTTACCACCATCTCCAACCACACACTCATCGACCGACTATGCCAGATTGGAATCACAGACAATGCTCTGATGGATGGCATCCTTCCTCACGGGAAGCACCCAAGGAGTCCACCTCCCTCCCTTCACCTAGTAACCCAAGCACACCATCTGCAGAGTACCCCAAGCCTCATCCCTTAGCTCTACCCTCTTCAGCATCAACAGGGCACCACTCGCAGACATCGTCAGATCACACAACACCAACATCATCTCCTATTCTGACAATGATCAGCTCGTCCTCTCACTCTCAGTGAACCCCACACTAACAAAGACCAACTTCCAACGTCGCCACGTGGATGAAAGAAAACCACCTCAAACTCAACACTGCCAAAATGGATGCTCTGATTTTCGGCACCAGGAGTCCCTTTGGAACGATTCCTGGTGGCCAGCGGAGCTCAGACCAACCACCACACTGAAAGACCATGCCTGCAACCTCGGCATCATACTGGACAGCGACCTCTCCATGAAACATCAGGTCAACGCCGTCGCTTCAGCCTGCTTCCACATGATACGAATGCTCCACAAAATCTTCAAATGGTTCCTAATCAGCACAAGGAAAACTGTGACGCAGGCCCACATCATCAGCCAGCTCGACCACGACAATGCACTCTATGCCGGCTCCACCACTGAACTCATGCAAAAACGCCATACAATCAAGAACACAGCAGCAAGAATGAAACTCAATCTGCCTAAGAGGACACACATCACCCAGTACCTAAAAGAACTCCATTGGCTCCTGTGTAGAAGAGATGCCAGTTCAAGTTCCTGACCCATACCTACAAAGCCATCCACAACCAAGGACCACACTACATGAACCATCACCTGGTAATCCACTGGCCGACAAACAACCACTGCTTTGCACACCTTGCCCTCGCTCAGACACCACGCATCCGCAGCAGCCGCGCCGAAGAATGTTTCTTCTCAAACCTCGCCACCAAAGCCTGGAACACCCTCCACCTCCACACCTCATCCCCACTGAACCCCTTCAGGAAGGGACTCAAGACCTGGCTCTTCAACTGATACCTGCAGCACAGCGCATGGATACCCCTTGGGGTGATTAGCCATGATATACAAATACTACTTGTTTTATTGATTGATTGACAGGCACTGGTAACCTCTCTATCGAAACCTGGCAAACCACCCTTCGATATGGCCTCATATAAGTCACTATCGCTCCTCAACCTGAGTACGAAATACTCAGCAAGGTCCTCGCAAAACAGCTTCTCCCCCTACTTCCCAGGCTCATTAATATGGATCAGTGCAGATTTGTCCCCAACTGTAATACTTCCCTCAACATACGCCAACTACATTATGTCATGGATGCGGTGCGAGGCCAATACCCTTGGGTTGTCTGTCTCTCCTTAGACTTCTGGCAAGCCTTTGACATGCTTGACTGGGACTGAATGTTTGCTACCCTTCAACGCTTTGGGGTCCACCCTACTTGCATCCAATGGGTAAGATTGATCTATGCCTCTCCCACAGCGAGGCCAAACCAGTTCCTATATTTTGAACTCCTTAACCAATCACCTGCGGTAATAGGCAGGGATGTACGCTTCCCCATTACTGTTTGTATTGGTGTTGGAGCCATTGGTACAGCGGATCATGAGCTGGGGGATAGCCATAGGATCCATGATCCATGCAACATCACTGTATGCTGATGAAATGGGTTTGTTCTCAAAAGACCTTTGGATGAACCATTCTCTGACTTTGCAGGGCTTTCCGGTCTTTCCATTAATATCAATAAATCATACTTAGCAAGATAAATAATAGAAAAAGTCATATTACAACTCAAAGGCTAAGCAGAGTGGGCTTTGAGACTGCAGAATATGCTCTTAGGTTTTAAACTGTGTATAGAAAGTGTATGTAGCACTCGTTTTTGGCTAAAAGAGTGAGTTGTTTAAGTGTGGAAAAGCGGCATTATTAGTGACTTCGATTAGGCCCTTACCTGCAGGACTCCAGACTGTGGATTGAGCATGTCTGTCTCCAAGGAGATTTTGAATTGAGGAGCAGCTCCAAGCCCCCTGGCCTTGCAGCCTGAGCTTGAAGTCACAGGCCTCTTATATAAGCTGCTATTGGACGTTACCTCAGTGTTCTGATTGGTTCCTGTAGCTGGTGTTTCTATTGGGTTTAGTGTTTAGTTTCTCTTTGGCTGATATGTCTTTGGCTGTGACTGGTCCCAGAGGCTAGGGTTTCCATTGAAGTTAGAGCTTATGGTTTGGGTTATCATTGGTGGATAGGTCTGGGGTTTGGATTGGTTTCCTGAGGTTAGGTGTTCTATTGGGCCTAGGGCTTGGTCTCTGGCTGCTAGGACTAGGACTGTGATTGGCTTGACGGGCCTGGTAACCTATTGGTTCTAGGACTTAGGGCTAGAGATTCTATTGGCCAGGGTTAGGGCTAGGGTGCCCATTGGCTGAAGGGATCATATGATCACTAGGGCTATTTAAGGTCAGGGTTCTGGGCGTCTCAGCCCCGGCATCGAGGCTAAGGGCGGAAAGGACAAGAGCAGTTGCCTGTTTGAGACTGGTCAGGCCTAGGTACAGAAATGCTGTCCTTTTTTCTATTCACTAGCACCCACCTTATCCCATCCATAACCACAAACATATTAACACACTCACAGCAAATGCACTGCACACATTTACTACAAACAAACCCTACACACATTTCAATGTCTCAACACTCACTACAAAACACCCCACAAACCACACTTATACATCTTTCTACCCCATCTATCACACTATGGCACCATCACTCACACACAAAACACCACTCTATCCTATACCACTAACCAGTCCACTAATCGCCAACACAACCCAAGTCCACACCATGTGTAACTATATCCCATCCAGGCACATACTCCCAACTCATACAAAGCACCAGCTCTACCCTCTATTTACTCCTAACAGACACCTTACTGTCACTACCAAACCTATACTCATCCTTCCATCTTTTCATCCACCAACACCCTCCTCCTCTTTTTGCCAAAAATACAGAACCACACAGCCTTTACACTCCATTCCACCACACATATTACCTCTTCCAACAATCACATCTAACACAAACTCTTGTCCATCTCCTCTCACACAACATATACACTCTTTTCTGAAACACATCACCACCCTCTTTACCTTACAGCTTCCACTCACCAACAACACTTCACTTACAAATACTTCTCAGAAAACAAATACATCATCATCTCCTCTCACTACTCCTCAAAAACAAAACATATCACACACACGAGCACAACAAAATATCACACTCAGACTACTTCATAATACTTTGTGTCACAAACTGCTGACTACAAAAACAATGTACACCCTAAACCAACTCTACTTCAAAGCCTTCTCTCTACCCCCACACCTAACACATATATAGCAACACAGCAACTTTTCACTGCCTCTCATCCATTGGATAATTTAGACAATTACAACATGACCCATATGCTGCACCACCACCCCTAACTCATACACCTTCTACCCTACATAGACATAAACAAAATAAACAACATGCCACTCTTCACAACTTTGTATCTCCATGTCTACTGTGCAACAAGCCAACTCTACAAAAACAACACAACTCACCAACTCACTCTCAACCACCACCCACACAAGCAGACTAATAAAAATGCCTTCTTAGCCTGCTGGACACAAAATATGATACAGAACAGCTACACTATTGCTATCCTCATACAGCTAATACCAGCACTAAGGACACACCTGCTACAAGTCCACAAAACACTGCTCGCTCTTCTACAAACAAAGTCACACCAAAGACATTCTTTAAACTGCCTACTAATAAATGTTCGATCACTGTATAAAAAAAAGCATCACATCTACGACCTTCTCACTGACACACGCCTGAATTACTCTTCATAACTGAATCATGGTTGGGAAATGACATGGCTCCAGTGTTGCATGAAGCCGTTTCTCTAGGCGATCAAAATATCACACAAAATTGTATAGGCAAAGAGGAGGTGGCCTAGCTGTTGTGTTCAAGCAAACATTAAATATCACTAAAGCTTATGACATCTCTATACAAGGTTGTGAAGCCCTCTTCACCAGATGTAACCCTGCACCATCTTCCTCCTGTAACTTCCTACTCCTTTACAGAGCTCCAACTAGCAATGCAACATTCCCAGACACACTTCTAGACACAGTTTGAAACCTGATAACACTACACTCCAACCTATGCATTCTTGGAGACCTAAACATTTGGTTTGACAAACAAAATATGCCACATCCAAAAACAATCATCACTGGCCTAGACACACTGGACCTACATAAGTTCATCCCTAAACCCACACACATCGCTGGACACATCCTAGATGTAATTTTTGCAAATCCAGAAATAGTTACCTTTCAAATAATTACTCCGGACACATGGTCCGACCACCATTTGCTTGCTTTCCAACATAAAACACCACAAAGCAACACACTTAAAACAACCGTACATGCATCCACCTATCGACCACAGAACAAAATCAAGTTTGAACACTTAGAAACACAGTTAACATCCAAATCAGATCCAGACACAATAAATTCCGTTCAAGAACTATATCAGTGGCTACAGGAAGCTTTTGACATCCTAATACCACTCAGAACAGCACAAAAGAATGAAAGAAAACAGGCACCTTGGAGTAATACAGAGCTAAAAGAGATAAAAGGAGCAAATTATAAAGCTGTGCTGCATCTGGCTCAAAGCAAACACCAATCAAGACAAACTTTGCCTACAGAAACTTAACAGATTCTAAAAGTCAGAAACCAAAAAAGCTAAGGAAAGATACTATTCACACAGATTTCAAAATGCTAAATGTGCAAATAAAGAATTCTATAAACTTCTCACAGAATTTCTGTTGGACTTGGCCCTTTTTGCAGGGTCATCACTGAACTTTTTGCTTTCCTCCTAGCCTTTTTTCTGACATGGTGTTGGTGGTTCTAGGACTCTGGGCACTTTAGCACTGCTGTCCAGTGTAAAGTGCATGTGTTCTCTGTGGTAAACATGGTAAGATTGGTCTACACCTGTTTGGCATATTTAATTTACCTGTCAGTCCCTTGTAAAGTGGTATCTCATATACCCGGGGCTGGTAAATTAAATGTTACTGGTGGGCTTGCAGCGCTGATTGCACCACCCACCAAAGTAGCCTTTCAAACCTATCCCAGGCCTCTGCCATTGCAGGGCCTGTGCGCGCAGTGTTACTGCCACTGTGACGTGGCACCTAAAGTGTGTGCCATGATTGTGACCCCCCTTTTACTGCATGTCAGTCACCCCTAAGGTAGGCCCTAGCTAGCCCTATGGGAAGGGTGCATTGCAGGTAAAAGGTAGGACATGTACCTTAAGTGTGTGACATGTCCTGGTAGTGACAAACAGCCATTTTGGTTTCTCACGGCTGTGAGGCTGCCCTCCTATAGGAATACATTGGGGATTCCCTGATAAGTGTTTCAGTGGTAATTCCTGATATGAGAGGAGCAGCGTGGTGAAGTTTGGTATGTTTGGAATAGTGATAATAAATGCTACGCAATGGTGTGCGCAGATTTATTATCACTATTTTAGAAATGCCACTTCTAGAAGTTGGCATTTCTGTGTGCTATATGTCTGCCTGCCTGATGTGGATTGCATGTCTGGCTTTGGAGTGACGGGCTGGTGAGGTGTGTGTGGCTCCAGGGAGGGCAGGGTGAGTCAGTGCTAGGCTGAATAGGAGACCTGCATTTGGAGTAGTGGGAGGAGTAGTCCCCTGACCCTGAATAGGTCTGTGCCTGCCTAGGTGAATGCTGGCTCCGCCCCCCTGTGGTGTGTCTGATGACGAGCCCCCACCTGACAAAGGGGAAGAGGAGCCTTGTCAACAAAGTGCTCCAAAACCCCCCAGAACCAGTTCAGGCTGGTTCCCCCAAGCCCTGTGTCATGGGCTGACAAAGAGAATATTGGTATAAATATTGGGGCTGTGACCCCATGTGTGGGTGTGCTTTGTGCTTCCTTGGGACCTGTTGTTGCTGGGCCCCAGGAGGAACTGCCACGAGGGACTGCCTCCCTATTGGAGGGCCCTGTGTGCTGACCTGCCTGGGCCCAGCTTTGTCCCTGGAACTCTGGAGCCCTAGCGCCTCGTGAACGCTATATTTTAGTTGCCAGGGGAAGGAAGGAGCTGGTGTCTGCAGCGTGAGGCTCCGAGGGAACCTCGGCGTGTGAATTCCCCCCTGCGCTGCTTAGCGGAGCGGGAGCCCACCCCGCATTTGAGTTTATTTTATTGGCGGGAGCCCACCCTACATTTGTGGTCTGGCGGGAGCCCACCCCACGTTTGTGGAGGCTCGAGGAGAAGCGGCCGCCGCGATCGTGCGGCGACCAGGAAGTCAGGCAAGCGACGCCTGACTGTGGGCGGAGCCGGCCACGGAGACCGGAAGTCTGTGCGCGCCCAGCTGGGCTCCCGTGAGCTTGGGAGAGCCCCGCGGTGTTGACCAAAGGAGACCGAAGGAGTCCACAGGAGCCCCGGTGAAGGGGGGCTCCATGAAGCCTTACAGGTGCCTGAAGCGGCACCAGAAGAGACCGGAGGATTCTCTGAGCCGCCCGCATGAAGCAGAGGAATCCGGAGGAGGCAAGGAAAGAGCCCGGTGAGTGAGGCTTTTTCGTGGCACATTGTCGGTGCCTGAGGTGTGAGCCTGTGGGGGGATTGCCGGGGCACATTGTCTGTGCCTTCCCCCCGCAGTTAGACGAGCCCAGTGAATGGGGCTCCAATTTGAGCATTTGTAGTGCTTCCTAGGCACAGTAGTGCCAGTGCCGTCCTGTTTATCTGCACAGCTGCGCCGTAGTTGCGGGCAGCTGCAACGTGGGGGTCAATTGTTGATAGAGTCCCAGTAGGGCTCTCAGGGCACAGTGAGTGCCAGTGCTGATTGCAGCTGCACCGCGAGAGCGCGAGCAGCTGCAACGATTGGGGGGCCATTTCTTTGGTGAGGATAAGGAAGGGGTGAGATACACCCCACATCCCCAGCGCATTTGCGCACCAGTGATTTAGCTGAAGTGGCAGCTACGCCCTGACTTTCTGGACAGAGGGCATTGGGGCCCCCTTTGAGAGGCCAGTTGGCCTGGGGTCATTTTGGAAGGTGATGTATGCACCCAGGGAGTGTCACTAGGGTGCCCTCCTGGTTGTGTTTTATTGCATAATGTGTTTATGCTTGTGATGCGTATGGCGTAATGGGTTTATGCTTAGGAGGTTTATGCACAATGTGTTTTATGCCTAATGTTATTGCCTAATGTGGTGATGCAGACATAATGCGGTTATGTTGCTAATGCTAATGTGATATAATGCTAAGGTCATTATTGTGCTAGTAATTACTCGTTGTGTTTTATATGTGTTATTAGTGCTTTCTAAAGGTTCTGACAGTGGCCCGATTGGCCCTGTCCTGTATATAATCCCCTGTTAATATTGCCTAGTGCCAGTTGGCACAGTGTATATTGTGTGATTATGATTCTAATGTGTTTATGATAATACAAAGGCTATTTTTTATATAACCTTGTGTGGAGTTTCTTTTGTGGTGTGCCTAGTGTGTTGCTGCTGTGTGAGTGTGTTGCGCAAACGCTTTACACATTGCCTCTGGGATAAGCCTGACTCCTCGTGCCAAGCTACCAAGGGGGTGAGCAGGGGTTATCTTCAGCGTGTAACTCCCTTGCCCTGACTAGAGTGGTGGTTTCTGCCTGGCTTTGGTGCATGCCCTAGCCAACCAGAAATCCCATTTCTAACAATTTCATAAACCAAATTGCCTAGAAGGAGCTTGTTAGAAATGGGGTTTCTGGTTGACTAGGGTATTAACCCTGGGCGTAGTTCGCGAAGTAGCGCTACGCGAAGCTACGCGAAGTGCACTTCGCACTACGCGAGCTACACGTAGCACTACGCGAACTGCGTAGTGCGCTGTTCGCGATGATTGCACAGTGCCGGATGCTTGTCCGCACTGTGCAATCATTGAAAACGGCATCTTGCACAGTGCGAGCTGTCTTTTACTGCCGCTCGAGTAGATTTTTACTCGAGCGGCAGCTTTCTCAACGCGGACTGGTAGTTTCTCATCGCGAGCGGTCGCGAGCATACGCAACCACTCGCAATGAGAAACCTGACCTCCCCGCGTTGAGAATCTCGCCGGGAGGTTTATTTTCCACGCTCACGATCGGCAACTTGATGTTGCTGATCGCGAACGAGGAAAAAGTATCGCCGGGATGTCATTTTGCTTGCTCGGGGTCGCCAACTTGACGTTGAGGACCGCGAGCAAGCAAAAAATGACCGCTGCACTACGCTACGCTACGCATGTTTGCACTGTGCTACGTGCAATTTGCGTAGTGCGAAGTAGCGCAAACTTCGCAAACTACGCGAGCGTAGCGTAGTGCTTTGCCCAGGGTTATTTGAGGTACAGTGACCACCAGCGACTACGAGCAACACAAGATATGCACCCCGCATTACAGCAGCGACAACCCTTGGTGACCGCCAACACGAAGCTCCAGTACTTACCATCCATGACACCCAACTGGATCCTAGTGCTACAGCGACTACTGTCTGCAAGGCAAGGCCTGCTCTTTCTGCTACAGCGACGACCATCTACAAAACTCTATCAGCTCCTCACTGCTTCCTCCAGCACAAATGGAATTTATTGCGCCGAGCTTCAAGAAGCTAACTTTTTCAGCTGGACCAACCTGGTTCCTGTACGTCCTGCACTCAAATGCAGTCAGCCTGAACGTGTGACTTTTCCTCGGTCTAGCATGACCAGATGACTGCGAGTGGCAATTTGACTTTTAAGTACTATATCTACTTAAAACTTTTAAATTGCATATCTCCAGTTCTACTGATTGGATGTTTGTTATTCTGGTATCATTTTATTTATTAAAATTGAATATTTTCGAAGTCGGTGTGCAATTCTTTCTTGGGTTGTGTTTTCACTTTATTACTGGCTGAGTGCTGCATAAATGCTTCACACATTGTTTCTGAGTTAAGCCTGACTGCTTTGGGACAAGCTACCAGAGGGTTAAGCACAAGTTAATGTAGTGACTTTCGTGGTTCACCCTGACAAGGATTGCGGTTGTTGATTGAGAAGGGTTTCCACTCCTCGCAGCCAATAACTAAATTTCTCACAACTCACATTCCACAAAGGAACCATAAGGTGATTGAAACACTCCCAGTTAACTGACAGAGTGGTGAAAAGTTGGAGAAACACAGCATACTAGCAGGCATATTTTACAACGAACCACCTTCAAAAAGGTTTGCAGAATGCAAATAAATACTCGTAAAGTGAAGAATCAACCCAAGAGCCAAACCGCATCAAAAGTATGGGAATGATTGTCAGACGACATCTGACAAGCCTCCCCTCACCCACAGTTGCCCAAACCAAGAGAAAACATTCAGATGGACATCTTGAGCTAAGTGATCCAAAGGGAATGCCCTCTTACACCCTCTGGGGGTCTGAGTGCAGAAGAACTTTGCTTCACTGGTTGAAGTCATACCCCGTCTATGATATCCAGACTACGATACTTCTGCCTGAGATTAGGTAAATGCTCACAGCCCTGCAATAGGCCAAACCCTTGTCTTTATCACATCCTGTGGCCTATTATTGTTTTTCTGAATTAAATCATCCTCACTCACCAGAATCAGTGAATGAAGATGTATCGAGGAGAGTTTGCAGCACTAAAGAAGCGAGGAGGTCCCAACCCAGCCAGAAAATATAAAAATTTGAATGTAAGGGAAAAAATACCAAGAATCACTCACCAGCACTTCCGGATCAAGGATATGGGCACCGCGTTTTGAGCAAATAGTTGGGGAGAAGATGTAGCCTTAGGGCTAGAGCTGCCGACCTTGGAGCTGGCGAACTGGGTTCGAACTTTGGCGTCGGCTCAGCATCCTGTGATTCTGGGCAAACCACTTAATCTCTCTGGGCCTACCAAAATATGAATGTGTCTTTGTGTAACATAACTGGTGCTCATGTAAAGTGCTCCAATACCTTCGGGTCGAGTTCGCGCTATATAAATTTGCAAAAAACAAAAACTGTGACACACCACCACTATGCAACTCTGAAGAACAGGACGGACTCTGATGATGTAGCCCCACTAAAAAGGTAAAGAAATGCAAAAGTACAAAAAAGGCTGGCCAAATTAACCTGGCCCATCTGGGTCCACACGTGTTGACGCCTGCCAAGTTTCCTAGGTCCATGCGTGACTAGATAGGCAAATCCCGGTTTTTGCATGGAATTCTGGCACTTGTAGTCTTATTTAATCTACTATAAAGTCAGGACTTAAAGTACCAGATTTCTAAAAAAAACAACAAAAAAACGGGACTGACCTTACTAGTCCCACATGGACCTAGGAAACTTGGCGAGTAAATCGTAAGCATCTGTGGAAGCAAACAACAAAACTTGAACCTCCGTGTATCTCCACCCCCTTTATGGTCCTTTTGACTCCTCTACGGTTTGGTTTAGTGTGTAACTGAATCAATAAAAGCCGCGATTTCAGGATCACCAGGTTTCACAGAAGAATCTTAACTTTAAGAGATATTGAGGAATATCTGGATGCGCGCCTCGTGCATGACGTGGCCCTCAGGTACCACTGCAAAACTCCATTACATTATACATTCTTGGAAGACATTCTTCAATAGGCACTTTTGCAACAGTATCTCTGTTCATTATTTTTTTCTTTATGTGTGTCTCGCACAAACTCATACTCGAGTGGTTCATTTTATGATGTTTTTTCAGCTCACGGAGGTGTGTGTCCTTGCGGATGTAGATTAATTCTTAGCAAGCCTTCTGTCTCGTGTGATAGACCTATGAGGATGACAGGAGCATGGTAATTAACACTTGTTACGAATAATGAGGTGAGGCGCACTGTCCTCTTTCACTGCTAAACTCAGATCTGATAATGACTTCCCCCAGAATGATAATTCATTTTAAAACTCTCGTGCCAAAGCTTATAATGATGACAGATTCATGCATTTAGGAATTGTTTTAATGGCATCTGAAAGTACTTTCAGAGAGGCATTTGTAGCGCTGATTTATTTATAACCCTTTCCTCTGTTTTCCTCAATGCTATCTCAGAAATATTTTCAGGAGCTTTTTCCACAGACTGGAGGTGTACTTACATTTCAAGGTTAATATCTTAACATTGCTAGCTAAAAGTGACTGTATTTACAGCATTTGTTGCTAGTGATCCATAGGCGTTATTGCCTAAAGGGGCAGGTGAAGCACGCTGTAATATTGACAAAGGAGAATCTTGCCTGTTCATCTTCCTGCACCTCTCACCAATTTTTGTTTATTTATTTATTTAATTTTCCACTTTTATATAACGGGGACATAGCCCGGAGGCATCAGAGCGCTATACAGCAGTAGCATGATACAAGGGTACAGCAAGTTACAGTTACAATAAATACGTTCAGACATATTGCATCAGTAGCTGCGACCAGGACAAATGCAGCTGTTGGACAAGAGACAAACACGGTTCAGGAATTGATTATGATGGTAGGGACAAGCAATGAAGGTAGTTCATCTCCTGGATAGAGTACATAGGTATGGTCGACGGTGATTAACCCAGGCATCTGTCAAATAGGAGGAGCTCGAGGTCCTTTCTGAAGGTGGCTATGCAAGTTGTGAGGCAAAGGGAGGGATACAACAGACCACAAGATTCTTATACTCATCATGGAGGCAAGCGTAGTGATTGCTGAAAATGTTCTCAAATGCTTCACCTTATTCATCGAAGGCTTCTCAGTGAATTTCCTTTTTTGATCCCACAGCGTTCTGGGTGTACAACGGCATATATCTGCTCATTAAGGCCTACATTCAGCCGCTGGGAGAGCTTGTCAATGCTTTCCTCTTTTTAGAATGGGTCGATCCACCGGATCAGTGGAAGATAAAGTGAATTCAAAAACATGCTAAAAATAATTTGCCAAAAAGGCTCTCTCTTGTTTTTTTTATCATTAGATTTATTCAGTGAATATAGTCAAAGTCACATGTTAATTTAGCCAGCACAAATAATATAATACAGAATATCAAGTGTATGCTCTCAGCACATACATTGTCTAAAGAAACAATACACAATCCCAATTTAAAAAGAAGTCAAATGAAGTGGGTCATTTAGAGTAAGTGATAGGTGCTTGCAAGAGACAATCAACCTTGTGTGCTCAGAGACAAAAAGCCTGCAATTGTGCACATTTTCCAACAAGACTGATATTGAGTTAAATAAATAGAGAGTGCAATGTTTTAGCCAATTAAGTTAGTTAAATAAGCTTGTAGTCAATAGAACTCCAAAGCTTAAATAAATAAATGTGGAAATACATGAGTAGAAGCACCATTAGTGAATGGCCTTGCAAAAACATCTCCTGAGAAAAAGGAAGCCTTTTTATAACGTCCTCAACAATACACTTTATACAGAAAATTACTGCGATATATTCAAACATATTACATTCATTAGCAATGGATTTAGGAAACTAAATGGTACATCAAATTAAACACATTTCGCTGCCTTTCCGTCTGCTTTCGATCTAGACACATACATTTGTTGAGTACAGTTACACAACATTTCTACACAAACATTCATTATTAACATAATCGTTTCAGCAGAAGCGAGTTTCAAAACCATTGCATCCATATATGTTTTTGCACATCATTTCTTCTTGCACATATAATGAAAAAGGACACTTCATAAAATAGACATTGAAGACTTTCACTCCTATCAACCAGTTCCAGCCTTGAAACGTTACATCCTGTTAGGGAAAAAAAGATACACGGATAAGCAAGACCTTCAATTGAAAATGAATTCCCATTATTGTTCTGTCTTACCGAGAGAGAACATCGAATGTATTTATTTGTCATGCAAGGTTTAAAGGTCTACAGCTAGCAATATAAAAAAAAACGTCGTCCATTTTTTCATTTGCCTATTACCTTTCTTAATCTGAATCAAGAGTGGAGTAGAACTATTCAGAAGTATTGCAACAAAACTAAGATAAACCATAAAATAAAACAAGTTCAAATATCAAGCAAATCACTGAATGCCACAATAAAATCCGTTTCAGTATATAAGGATATTGTGCCACTACTTCAATCTCAGTCCTCAACACCAAAGTTCCTACTTGTCCTCTTTGTCAGCCTTCTTAAAACCGTCTGTCTCCGCTGAAGTTGACAGAGTTCATCAGCACATTTAACATAGGGCTTCCACCTCATCAACCACCCCAATCTGGTTCTGATCTCGTTACACAGGCACATGGTCCTTTTTTTGCCTTGAATGCGGATCACTGGCACAATATCAAAACCATAAATATCGTGATATAGAAATATCCTGTCAAAAATATTGATCACAAAAATATCATTTTTCAATACATATAATGGTAAGTACAAAAATATAGAAAAACAATCCATTAACACTAATATCGAAGAAATACAATAGTATTGTTTATATATATATATATATATATATATTATCTACTGGCGGTCGCCAGTAGATAGTTATAGTTAGGACCTATTTTCCATAGGAAATCCGCAACATTCTATTTGAAATAACTTTGGCGCCGGTTGACGAATCTTCGCGAAATTTTCAAACTTTGTGGCCCGCTCCGGTCCACTCCTATCCTGAAAGTTTCGGGGTTATTCGTCAAGCGGGGGCCGAGAAAAAAGGGGGGTCCCAAAACGTGTTTTCCCCATGCAATTTTCCATAGGAACCTTTCATCGCAGCTACAGCCCGAACTGCTGAACGGAATTACACCAAATTTGCCAAAAAGGTAGCCCTTGGTTCAGAGTCGTGCCTTTTGCTTAAATGGTGTAAATCCGTTCAGTAGTTACTGAGAAAATCAAAAATAAAATCACATATATATCTATGGCCGCTTAGGGTCCGCGTACCCTCCCGATCACGAACTGTATGCTAATTGGCTGTCAACACTCCAAACCAGGAAGTGTTGGCAGCCATCTTGTACCTCGGTAGAACCGAGGCACAAGAAAAGACGAAAACAGATGCAAAAAACGCAAAAAGGGGGCAGGGTAGAAACACCCTGACCCCCTAGGCCTGCTCAGGGGCCCAATTTTTTTAAAAAAATCGGCAAAAAACGCGCTGGGTGCGCGGATCCTGCCGATAAAAAATAAAAACGAAGCGTGGACTCCCGCGCTTCGTGGTTAATTGGCCCCCGGGTGGGCCGTCCCGGGGGCATGCGGGGGTTTATTAAATAATAACATGGGGGGCGTCTAAGGCCCCCCAAGCCCCGGGGACCGCCACCCCCCGGGGCTTTATAAAAATAATGGTGGCAGGGGGGCACACGGCCTCCCCGCAGTCCCGGGGACCGCCACCCCCCTGGGCTTCTTTTTTTCATTTTTAAATTACCTGTGTGGGGGGCTCGAGCCCCCCCACACGCCCCAGTGACCGCCACCTCCCCGGGGCACTAAATAATAAAATGTGGGGGTCCGTTTCGGACCCCCGAGCCCCGGGGACCACCACCTCCCCGAGGCTGTGCACAGGATGGGTGGGGGGCCGCGTGGCCCCCTCCTGGAGCCCTTGATGGCCCTGGGGAACGCCACCCCCCAGGGCCGGCTCCTGCAGTGTCCCGGGGTGTCTACCCCGGGTCACTGCTGTTTGCAATGGCAGGGCGGGAGCCTCGCGGCTCCCGCCCTGTCATTGCAAACTTGCTTGCTTCATTGAAGCGAGAGCAGGGAAACCTGCTCTCGCTTCAATGAAGCAAAGCAGATTGCTTTTCCACAAGGGGAGCTGCATGTCAGCAGCTCCCTTATGGAAAAGCAATGCCGGCTCCCGCAGGACGCGGGGAGCCGGCGGGACCGTGCGGGGATTGGGGACCCCCCATGGTCCCCAACGAGTGGCCAGGCCCCGGGGAATGGGGTCCCCGGGGCCATTAGTGGCCCGGGAGGGGGGCCACAAAGCCCCCGTCCCCCCCCAAAAAAAGGGCAAGGCCGGCCCCGGAGGATGGGGTCCCCGGGGCCTTAAATGGCATGAGGAGGGGGGCCACGCAGCCCCCCTCCAAATATTTTTAAAATTAAAAAAAAGAGGGCTTGCCTCGGGGGATGGGGTCCCGGGGGCCACGTGGCCCCATTCCCGTTTTTTTTTTTTTACAAAAAAAAAGCCTCAGGCCCCGGGGGATGGGGTCCCCGGGGCCAAAAGTGGCCGAGGGAAGGAGGGCCATGCAGCCCCCCTCCCATACAAAAAAAAAAGAAAGAAAAAAAGACCGGCATCGTGCCGGAGGCCCCGCCCCCTCCCTGCAGCAGTCTGCAAACGCGCCCCTGGCGCGTTGTAAGAAGGGGAGTAATTCCCCTTGAATACTGGGGGTCCCTGGGGTCAACTAGCCCACCAGGAACCTCCAGTATGCGCCAGGGAGCTGCGTTGCTGAGATGTGTACAGAGGCCACGCCCCTTTTTACACCTCTCTGCAACGCAGCTCTGTGGCGCTTAATGGAGGTAGCTGGTGGGCTAGTTGGCCCCCAGGGGCCCTCAGGATTCAAGGGGACTTAATCCCCCAACTTAAAACGCACCACGGGGAGCGTTTGCACAGTGGTGAAGGGAGGGGGCGGGGCTTCAGGTGACATGTGTGCAAACAGGCCCCGTGGCGCGTTTTAAGATGGGGAATTAAATCCCCTTCAAGCCTGAGGGTCCCTGGGGGCCAACTAGCCCACCAGGTATGTCCAGAAAGCGCCACAGAGCTCCGTTGCAGAGAGGTGTAAAAAGGGGCGTGGCCTCTGAACACCTCTCTGCAACGCAGCTCCCTGGCGCATACTGGAGGTACAGGGTGGGCTAGTTGGACCCCAGGGACCCTCATGATTCAAGGGGACTTAATACCTCAACTTAAAACGCGCCATGGGGCGCGTTTGCACAGTGGTGAAGGGAGGGGGCGGGGCTTGAGGTGACATGTGTGCAAACAGGCCCCATGGCGTGTTTTAAGTTGGGGGATTAAGTCCCCTTCAATCCTGAGGGTCCCTGGAGTCCAACTAGCCCACCAGGTACCTTCAGTAAGCACAACAGAGTTGCGTTGCAGAGAGGTGAAAAGTGCGTGGCCTCGGAACGCCTCTCTGCAACTCAGCTCTGTGGTCCTAACTGTAGGTACCTGGGGGGCTAGTTGGGCCCCAGGGACACTCAGGATTCAAGGGGACTTAATCCCGCAACTTAAAATGTGCCACGGGTGCGTTTGCACACATGTCACCTCAGGCCCCCCCTCCCTTCACCACTGTGCAAACGCACCCTGTAGCGCGTTTTACGAGGTAGTTTTAATCCCCCTGCCCTATTATGTACTAGGGACTTACAGAGGAGGTCATGCTAATCACAGGGGTACCCCAACGCATAGTGTTCCCTAGTGTATGTAGGTGTTTTCACTGTATTCTAAGTGTGTTTTAGCATAGCACTGGCTCTGGTTAGTCAGAGTCAGTTACCACCAGTACACGTCGGAAAAAGTTGTGGGCACAGGATGATTTTGGAACAAGGCCTCTTTCTGCTCCTCTGTTGGTTCTTTCTGCACATCTTTTGCTTCTTCCTGCACTTTTCTTCGTCTTTGTGGACTTCTGTTGCTTCTTTCTGCATTTCTTTTGCTTCTTTCTGTGCGTTTTTTCTTCTTTCTTAACATGTCCTACCTCTGTAGGCATAGTTAGAAACTAGCATTTAAAAAACCTTTGAAATTCACTTAAAAAACCATAGGTTTTAGGGACGTTATAGTTAGAAATTAGCATTTAAAAAACCTTTGAAATTCACTGAAAAAACCATAGGTTTCAGACACGTTATAGTTAGAAATTAGCATTTAAAAAACCTTTGAAATTCACTGAAAAAACCATAGGTTTTAGGGACAGTTATAGTTAGTTGGACATTTCACTCGTACAAAACCCGTGAAATTCCCACGTTATAGTTAGTTCAGCTAACTATAACTCGCGCCCCGCAATGCACTGCTGATGACGTCACATATTACATCACTCATGACATGGTCAGTGACATCACTGATGACATCACTGATGACATCTCAAATGACATCACTGATGACATCACTGATGACATCATCCATGTGATAATTTGATGCATCTTCTCACACCCTAATATAACTTTTGATACACCCACTGTAAATTACAGACTGCCATTCTCAAAACCATAGACACTCCAACACCAATAACTACATACACACTCATTGATTCTTAGGTCTACACACACATCCACTCACTCACCTGTACAGTCACTCATACTTACGGTCACTCAGTACAGGACTATCATATGCACTCATACACCTACATAGACACTCACACACCGCCACTCATCCATAGAGGTACTCACACACCTAGTCAGTCATGCAAATAATTAATCACACTGCCATTTACTCACCTATACAGTTATACACACACCAGCTCACTTACTCATACAAATACTAGCACATTCTTACGCTCTTATACAATCACTGATACAAGTACACACTCATCCATACAGCCACTCTCACAATCACACACTCTCACTTCTACCCATTTATATACTCCAACACACATATATACTGCCTTTCACATATGTAGTTACTCACACATGTACCACTGAGATATACATTCACTCACTAACACACCCATACACACACTCACCCACCCATACAGTCCATCACAGATGCACTCTTGAAACCATGCAGCCAGTGAATCACCCACTCATACATCTATGCACAGTCACACACACCCCACCCACACAAACACTCAGGCACCCATACAGATACTCAGACAACCAATCAATAACTCATATAGACACTGATGTAGCTATTTACAAACCCATGCAGCCACTTACACAGCAACAGACAGACGGATAAAGACATTCACACAGTTTAGTCACTAACCCATGCATTTAGTAAGACGTTTAATCACTCACTTATAGAGTCAGTCACGCACCTACTAAATCATCCATCCAGACACTTATACACCCACTCATTCTTCAATACACCTTGGCATATATATTAAACATATTTAAACTTTATAGAAACACACAGTCACTGCATGATGTCATCAGTGATGTCATTTGAGATGTCATCAGTGATGTCATCAGTGATGTCACTGACCATGTCATGAGTGATGTAATATGTGATGTCATCAGCAGTGCATTGCGGGGGCGCGAGTTATAGTTAGCTGAACTAACTATAACGGGGGAATTTCACGGGTTTTGTACGAGTGAAATGTCCAACTAACTATAACTGTCCCTAAAACCTATGGTTTTTTCAGTGAATATATATATACACATATATACACACATATATACACACATATATATTTGTCTCAATATTGCACTGCATGCAATCAAAAGGAAGTGCACTCACTGAGGATTTGCTGCAGTATCCTTTATTTGTGCAAAAAGGCAGTTACCATGCCCAACGCGTTTCTTTCCTTCCCTCGGACCTTGATCAAGGGATAAGCATGTATTCAAAATTGGGCGTTTTTTTATTTCCATTACAAAGAACATTTCCTGTTGTGCCCCGTTGCATGCTGGAACATATAATATGTGGAAATACTTTTAAAGAGACAATGTACAGTATACAACATATATAAAGTGCCCACGTGCTCATGTGCAAAATACATTGATACAATAAAATTCAAAGCTCATTTAAGCATTGGTTTCCCAGAACCATTTTTGGATACTACTTGAGGCAATAATCCAGATCACAATCAGATCATGTATTTTGCACATGAGCACGTGGGCACTTTAAATATGTTGTATACTGCACATTGTCACTTTAAAAGTATTTCCACATACTACATGTTCCAGCATGCAATGGGGCAAAACAGGAAAGGGTCATTGTTGTGGAAATAAAAAATGCCCAAATTTGAATACTATTTATCCCGTGATCGAGGTCCGAGGGAAGGACCGAAACGCGTTGGGCATGGTAACTGCCTTTTTGCAGAAATAAAGAATACTGCAGCAAAACCTCAGTGAGTGTGCTTCCATTTGATTGCACGCAGCGCAATATCAAGACAATTAATAACCGGCTTGGCCCTGCCGGAGGAACGCGCACCACCCTCACGAAGAGCTCCGACGTCCACACAAGGGTGCAGAATGGTGTGCAAATATATATATATATATTTATATATATATATATATATATATATAGTTAAAAAAAGGTAATATTTTAACATATAACGTTAATATAATGTTAATTAAATATGTTTAAGTAATATTTAAACAAATATATAAATACAATGAATGTGTGCATATTTATATGCGCATATATAATATAAAACTTTAAAAAAAAAATTGTAATTTATATTTTAATTTTCGTTTTCTTTATATATACTAATATAACAACTATATATATATATATTACATACACGTAAAATAATAAAAAAATGTAATAAAGAAATTGCAAAAAAATTGAAAGATTTCCAATTTAACTATCTATAAAACTATAAAACACTAAACAATATACAGAAATACACTTTACTAAAATATGTTACAGAATTACAGAAATATATATATATAAATATAAAATAAAATACATAAACACATAATAATAATAAATATGTAAATAATACTAAAACAAAGTATCAAACTCCAAGCATGATAAATATACTATTGCCACTCCAGTATATACAATAGTAGGGAAAGCATTGAACACCGAAGGGGTGAAATTTAGTATTCCCACTCCAGTGTGTGAAACAGTAGGGAAAGCGTAGGACTCAGGAGGGGTAAAATGTACTATTCCCACTCCACTGTGTGCAACAGCAAGGAAAGTGTTGGACTCAGGAGGGGTAAAATTCACTATTTCCACTCCAGCAGGTGTAACAGTAGGGAGAGTATTGGACTCAGGAGAGGTTAAATTTACTATTCCCACACCAGTCCGTGCAACAGTAGGGAAAGCGTTGGACTCAGGAGGAGTAAAATTTACTATTCCCACTGCAGTCGGTGCAACAGTAGGGAAAGCGTTAGACTTCGAAGGGGTAAAATTTACTATTCCCACTCCATTGACTGGTACAGTACAGAAAGAGTTCTTCACTTCAAACAAATACCATTTTTTTAACAACTCTAATAAATACCCAAAAATAAAAAAATAAAAACATTTAAATTAAATGTCTTAATTTTAACAAAAAATAAAAAATAACATAAAAATTAAAAAATTAATAATTACTATCAATTAACACAAATACTATTAACATAATTAAAATACCACACTATATTCCCATAAACATAGCCAACAGTTAAAATGTAATAGAAATAAACAAAGTATAACACAATTAACATACTAAATGATATAATTTTTAATACTATAACTTAACAAATACAATGAGTTCACAATTAACATAGTTATCAATTAAGTAATTAATATGAAAGTAATTATCAATAAATTATTTCCTAATTAACTTCCCACCCTGTAACCCTAAAAACACAACCCGCACCTGACATATAATTAAAAAGAATATCTTAATTACACAATTTACATAACACATTTTCAAAATAATTATTAATAATTTAAATTAATGATCAATTAATTACAATTAATTTACTTCCCACCCTGTACCCCTACAAATCCCACAACCCACACCTAAACGATAACTTACAAAAACAAAATAATTTAACAATTTACATAATTAATTATTAATTAAATAATTAATAATTAAATATTATTCATTAATTATTTATAATTAATTTACTTCCCACCCTATACCGCTACAAGCCCCACAACCCGCACCTGAAACTTAACTCAAGAAATACATTAATTACACAATGTACATAATTAATTATCAATTAAATATTTAATAAGAATAAAAAATGAATAATTAATTAATTATAACTCAATTACTTTCCACCCTATACCCCTACAAAACCACAACCCGCTACAACACTAAAAATTACAATAAACAACTGAATTAAATTAAAAAAACAAGAAAAATATACAAACTATATTAAAAAACATTAACAAAATTTAGACAAACAATTTCTAACATATTCTAAAATATATAAAAATAATTAAAAAACGATATGATTAGCACAGATATTTTTGTAAACTATATTAACAACATAGATATTTTTGACTTCGATATTACTTACCTTAGAAAATCGATATTGTTGTCGACGATATTCCTGCACCACGATATTTGTGGATCACGATATTAAAAACTCGATATTTCTGCATCTCGATATTTTTTACTCAATATTTTGTCCGAATACCTTGAATACTCCTGAGGTGCCAGACAGGGTCTGGAAACATTCCTAGCAATGCTCCTGCATGCCTCTAGATAGTGTCATGTAGCCCCATGCTGAGTCACACTGGCCCAAAGGTGACATAGAGGAAACACATAAATGCCACACGTGCAAGCTGATGTCAGATGTTTGCTTGTCTCTCTTAGCTCTTTCAGGCTCAGAGCATGAAACAGTTTTTGGTACTAGTGGGCCGATTTCTAAAGAGGCCCTTTTTTAGATGTTAACAAAACGCCATTCCATAGATCGGAGAAGTGGGAGGGCCATGAGGAATCTGCTGTTAGGTAGAGTATCCACCAGAAAGAGCGTTATTAAAGGTAAGTAACTTGTTCTTCCAATGGATACTTCTAGCCACATATTCCTCACCTCACAATAGATACCAAAGCAGTACCTCCAACAAGGTGGATTGTCTGATGGCTGGACTCAGACCAAAAAGTCTTGCAGGATCAAATGGGGGAATTGTCATTACCATCAGAGCTGGTGGTTGTCAAGACAGTAGTGCTCCATGATCGTGTGCACGAGTACCCACATCACATCCTAGGACATATAAAGGACATCAAGGACAGGCACTCCATGGGCCAACACAGTCGTAGCAGTCTTGGTGGAAAGGGCTCTCAGACCTTCCAAGTCTGCTGCTTGGCCACTTCATAACAGATCTTGATGCAGAGTACTATCCACCTTGACAGGGTCCTCTTCTGCATAACCTTCCCTTTCTATGCTGGAGAACCCCACCAAAAGTTAATCATCCACACACTGCTCCCTGGTATGATCACTGTAGAAGCTTATAGGGCAAATGCGCCTGCTAAGAAGTTCCAGGTACCATACTCTCCTGGCCCAAACCAGGGCCATTAGAATGACTAGGGCCTGGTTGTTTCTGATGTTTTTCAGAAATATAGACATGAGTTGCAGGGGTGGGAAGCCATGACACCTGCACCTGCGTCGATGAGTACCAGTCTGTCACAGGTTCAGGCACCTGAGTAGGCACCTGTCCCTGAGTCAGTACTGGACTCAGATCAGATCCTAAGGGGTCAGCAGGCGCTGGGGATGAGCCTGCCAGCAGTGACCCGACTGGAAGCCCCTGTGGATTCTTGGGGCCCAAAGGACCCCAAGAGGAACCTAGAAAGCATCACATATCTACAGCATGGCCTCTCTGATTGTCTTGACTTGCTGCAGCATCACTGATGGAAACTCAGGGTGCACTGTGATCTGTTGGGAAATCGATGTTGATGTTATAACTGTTTCATATACACATCAAGAATAGTATATTGTTTGCTTTTAGGTAAATCTATCTGTTTACAAAAATTTCAGATGGATTTTATTTTATTTTATTTTTTCAGTATTTTCATTTCTACGTGTTTCTACATGCATATGTAGGCCTTCATTACAAGTTTGGTGGGCTTTAGTGTGGAGATACTGGGGTCCAGAATGAAAATTCCCAGCCAGTATCTCCAAACCAAAGTGCGGCCATTATGAGTTCTTTCCTTGAAATGGAAAATACCTGCTCAGACCTGGCGCAATGGTCGTCTCACCCACCCAGCAGTGTTTTATGGAGGCCCGGTGGGCTCACTCGGGGGAATATTTACCAATATGTCACACAGCGCAGCAAGTCACCTTGCTGTGCAGCACTACATGACCGGGAAAGGGAAGGAATAAGCCATATTTAACATAATGCAGCACACTCCTGCCCTTTCTCAGCGCAGGCACACAATGTGCTGCCTAGTGCCAACACTGGCACTCTTGAACCATGGTCCAAGGGTGCCTGCATTGTTAGCAGGATTGTTTCTGTGCAGGACGGGGCACCTTCCTGTACAAAAACAATGCCCTGAGAAATTTTCCTCTTTCTATGTGTGCTGCAGAATGCAAAATACAGAATGCAGCACACATAGAAAGAGGAAAAAATGAGGAGAAATAAATATATTTCTCCTTGTTACACCTCAACCAGGGAGGCGTAGCAGTTTTGGCGCATTCCCAGGTCTATCGCTTATGGTGAATTGGGGAATGCGTCGCAATCCATGGATTTTGCATGGGGGCGCTCACGTACCACCAATGGAACAGAGCAGAGCTCTGGGACAGAGTAACGCAACTCAGTGATTTGCGCTGCATTGCATTACTCAGAATTTATCAAGCCACTCAGTTTCATGTATGGTGGCTTTGTGCGGCTTGATAAATCGCATCTTAAGGGTGCGTCGCTTTTGCACCCCGTTGCATTTTGCAAAAGCCAGGCAACCCAATGATAAATATGGCCCTGGATGTATTAGAGATATTTTTGATGGTCGAAATGAGCTCACGCCTTGATGAGGTCAGTACTAGGGAGCTGTGATAACTGATACAGTGCCATGTATTCTGTATTTAACATCCCACAGTAGAATATCTCATAATAAATGGTAAAGGATAAGTTTTACTGTAAGGGATTTCTAGTTTTCCACACAGATCCCCGACTTCATCAACAGGTGAGCTCATTACTTGGGATGGCGTGTGAGGGTCTGTCTTAATTATTCAAAAAAAAATCCAGAAATACTCTCTTATGTTTGTAGTTTCTTCCATATTGAAAATTTCTTGAGAATCTTCCCCCACATCCTAAGCAACTTGTTCTTTTTTCATTACTTTATTTGGGAGGTTGTTACGCAGAGTAACCCCACAGTCTCCTTCCCCCTCTTGTTTTTGATATTACTAGAATATAAAGAGTATTTAATATTTTTATGGTTTTTCATATTGATTAGCCCCTAGTGATTTAGAAAACGAATTTGACTAAACCTGTATGACTAGAAAGTAATTATTTTTGTACCTTGATGTTTTTGAAACAAAAATCAAGTGTGGAATTAGAAGGCTTTTTGGATGTGAATATTGCAACAAACTAATGATAAATTATAATTTTAAAATTGAGTTTTATAAATCCTTTAAGAAACTAGTAAATTGAAGTATTTGCTTCGTTCTGATTTTGAACTGGGCATTTTTAAGAACTTTAAGGAGCATCTGGGCAAACTTTCCTTTGAAGAAAATTGTAGGGGCATATTAGCAAGGAAGTGGCGGTGAGAGGCGTTAGCCTCCTTGGCTTAACGCCTCTCATCGCCACTTCGGAAGCGCCAGGCTGCACCAAATTACCAAGGATATGGTGCAGCCTGGCGTTTCCCCCTGCGATGGCGCTAAGTCTCACGACTTAACGCCAATGCAGGCACCCTTGCACCAGAGTGCAAGGGTGTCTGCGAGCAGGGAGGTTTGTTTATGTACAGGAAGGTGTCCCTTCCTGTACATAAACAAACCTAAAATGCCATTTTGTGACTTACATGTGTGCTGCTTCATGCAGCACACATGTAAGTTACAAAATGGCATTTTAAAAAAAAGGTTTGTTTATGTACAGGAAGGGACACCTTCCTGTACATAAACAAACCTTGGCATTTTGCTTTTTCCATGTGTGCTGCACAAGGCAGCACACATGGAAAAAGCAAAATACAAGGAGAAATCAAGCATTTCTCCTTGTATCACCACCTTAAGACCAGGATTTTCCTGGTCTTAAGTTCGGCGCTGCCACCTATTATCGCCTCTCTTGATAATAGGTGGCAGCGTCGAGTGAATGGGTGTTGCGGTGGAACGCCCAACGCAACACCCACTGCACGCCCCTTTCACGCTAAATTTAGCGTGAAAGGGGCACTATTATCAAGGCACAATTAAGCCAATTAACGTGGCTTTAAGCCACGTTAACTGGCTTAACGCTGCCTTGATAATAGGGAGCTGACCCTATCGCCACCACAACGTCACAAAAAGTGACGTTGTGGTGGCGATGGGGGCTTGAGAATATGCCCCGTAGTCTTTTGAAATCTCTGTCATTTTTGCATCACTGCGTTAACAACAAAACGAAAGACGATCATAGAGACACTTGTTATTGATTGAGATAGTAGAAATAAGCCACATATGTTTGTTGAGCTTCTTGCCTGCATCTTATTTAAGATTCATACATGTCGATAAATCAGTATGAATAATTAGGCTCGCTGGCCCATATTGGGTTGGAAACCTCAAAGGTCAATGTTATTAAAGACACATTTAGAGGAATTCTCTGCAAGTGTTGCCTAATATAAATTTAACTTACATGTCTGTTAATTTGTATTGAACACATATATTTCCACTGAAAAGTGTTCAGTAGTGTCCAAAACGGAATGCAGGCAACAATTAAATTTAAAAAATCGTCACCATGGTGTGTCAAACGCAACCACTTCCAGCAGTCAAATAATCTTTACGATTTCCCTTTACCAAAAATGTTAAGGCATGCTTTTGAAGACTGAAGGTATGAATTGCATTTTTAAAAATGTAAGCATCCCTGCTTTCCTTAACTGAGAAGTGACACCCAACTTTGAAGGGGAAGAAGAGCATCAGATCAATGTAAAGCGCTTTCTAATCCTATATAATCACCTCCCTATTTACAAACAGGCATGTTGTTGACCACTTCATTGGACAGGTGCCCCCAGTAAAGGTGCGCCAGGAATCGCCATGCAGCAGGCAAAATGACTGATGTTATGGCTATTGGTAATTTCGAAATACAAGAATACTAGCTTTCAAAGTTTTACCCCCAAGGGTTCTCAGACAAATGGAGAATTACTGTATGAATCTGGAATACTGTATCCAAGTCTCGTCGTAATTCTATATTTTTAGCCCATATCCACCCAGTAATGTCACCAGTTTTCAAATGGTGAATTGCACAAGTAGAGGGGAATTACCAGGAATGCATTATTGACACATTTCTTTTAATTCCCCAAATGAAAAGGAAACATGATGCAAGTGTGTCAAAGATGTTCCTTGAAACACAAACAGGAAAATGTATGGGCCAGTGCAAGCCTGCCCGCGCAACAAGATGTAAACGTATCACAATAGTGATGGTTGAAGCTAATGGTCACACCCATAATGTCAGATCACCATCTAGATGTACACTCTAGTTATCTTGGGATTATTACATACATTATTAAATATGCTGAGAATGTGAAAATATCGACCATCTGAGTGTGTTCATTATGAAACAACACCTGCTTTTCCAGCACAAATAGTGTATATATCCTGATTGCATTAGTATATGTTTCCCAGCCTTGCTGTCTCCCTGCTGCTCAGCCAGAGTGAGAGTTGGTATTGGAATGTTGGTGTGACTGTGATGCATGGAATGCTTGGGTGCCTGTGTGGATGAGTGGTGACAGTTGGAGATGGGCTGAGCAGCAGGCAGGCTGCGCCTAGTGGGGCAGGTGTATTGGCTGAAGTGGCTGGTGTAAGAGCTGAAGAGTCTGGAGTATAAGGATAACCAGACATATAGAGAGATGTATATATTTACTATCCTGCAACTAAGAAGTTAATAAAGAAACTTACAAAACTCAACTCGGCTACTTCTGGTAAAGACACAACATATTTTGGCGACGGCCTAGACCAAGACTCAAGGGTGTTCCAAGAAACAAGATTTAAAGAACCTGTCCATGGTATGGACATGAGGAACCTGAACCAAAAGAAACCACAAGAAACTAAGATTCAAGCATCAAGAATGTAGTTACAGGCAAACCAGCCCCACCAGTGTCCTTGTCTACGGACAGCCCCAGCCTGGACAAGCTCCATTGGACTCTTTAAAATGACTCTTATCTATGTGGGTAAGTGGTGTGAGCCTCACTACTTCCACATATTAATTATGGTACATTCTGGTTGAAACGTGGTGCTCCATTTCACAAGTGTCATCAACAATGGTGAAGCTCTCGGGTGAGAGATTGCTCACCGGTGATTTGTTACAGTTAAAAAAATTTACAAATGGCAAAGGATAAGATGTTGTATTACTTTTGTTTTGATGTTGTTCTCTAGCATATTGTCTTAGTGATACCTCAGTTTAGGCTTCCTTACACAACGGATGTTCTTGTCGCTAAGTGAGTGGTAGTCACGTTACACTCCTTTACATGAGGGTTGGATTTGGTTTTAGGTTCCATGTTACATTGC
Organism: Calotriton arnoldi; assembly: GCA_963921515.1. Taxonomy (NCBI): domain Eukaryota; kingdom Metazoa; phylum Chordata; class Amphibia; order Caudata; family Salamandridae; genus Calotriton; species Calotriton arnoldi. The sequence continues at coordinate 28,359 of CAWUFW010018103.1, read as the reverse complement.
ACTCCCTTACACATGGGTGGTCTTAGTTCTTGGTGGGTGGTTCGCCACTTCTCTGTGTTGTTCTTACGCTTCTTTACTTTTTGTGTTTTGTGATTGTGTGTAAGTCGTCGTGCGCTACACGTCTCTTCTTGTCAGTGTATAAGTCGCCTTGCGCTTCACCTCTTACTAGACCAAGACTCAAGGGTGCTCCAAGAAACAAGATTTAAAGAACCTGTCCATGGTATGGACATGAGGAACCTGAACCAAAAGAAACCACAAAAAACTAAGATTCAAGCATCAAGAATGTAGTTACAGGCAAGCCAGCCCCACCAGTGTCCTTGTCTACGGACAGCCCCAGCCTAGACAAGCTCCATTGGACTCTTTAAAATGACTCTGATCTATGTGGGTAAGTGGTGTGAGCCTCACTACTTCCACATATTAATTATGGTACATTCTGGTTGAAACGTGGTGCTCCATTTCACAAGTGTCATCAACAATGGTGAAGCTTAAATGAGAGTCAAGACCAACTTTAAACATCATGAGTGGTCTACAAGGCACTTGGATTACATGGCACATGGATTGTACTTCCAAAACGTCTGCTCAAGATCAATAATGCTGCGCGCTGTCTTTACAGCTGTTCTTAATTGCTTGCCAGTGCATCGTTGGAGAAACATACAGTTGATGCTGTGGTCTGGCCTCGCAGCGCTTTTGGGCATGTTTGTTCGAGCCGTCTGCAAGGCCTGTCACACATGTACTCGAGTTTGAAAGTGATGCGTAGACAGTGTGTCCTCTGCACCGGCGGAAGAAGGGGGTTTTTGTTTTACACAATGACACAAGTATGGTGACTTTTTGTGAACATTTCGAACCCCACAACAAATTGTTGCCTCCTATTAGGCTCGTTCAACTGTTTCCTACTAGTTTAAATTTTAAATTAACGGCTCGTGCTACTCACCTTGGTCTTGGAGTTGCACGTGGCTCCTGTGGGAACTTCGGTGACGTCTTTAGGAGTACGCAGCTTTGTGGCTCCTGCGGAACGCATTGCAGCTTAGAGGCGCCGGGAGCCATCCGGCGCGACGTCGACAGCGTGCCGCCATCTTGGGTTTGGAGGCACCACTGAAGCACCGGAGCCACGTAGTGTTCTGTGGTGTCCAGCATGTTTGTTCGTTTTCTGCCAACCACGTTGTTTTTTTTCAATAAAGTTTACGGGTATAAGAACGAGACCGGGGACATCGCTGAATCCAGGTGGACTGCGGCTCTGTACTTCTCTTTTGTGTTTATTAAGGTTTTGGTTAAGCACTGGGAAGATACAGGTACTCTTTTATTTGTGTTTCGTGTGCATGTTAATTAAAAACGCATGTACACAGTTGAAGTGTAGCTTCGAATTTTCACGTGGAAACATTTGATGCCGGTGGTGTCGACATTTTCACAGATGTCTCCCTGCTGCAGTTCTTGCATTCAACCCCCAGCTCGGTCGCAATGTTTGTTAGCATGCTGTTGCACTTATGCTAATGGTCACAAGCTCTTGGTTTGCTCTTGAGTGTTTTTTTCATTTTGTCAATGCCCTCTTTCAGCAAAACCAGTGTGACTTTTTAAACGTATTTTTTCTCATTACTCTGTCTGCAACACTCAAGTTTCGTGGGCATGCTATGTTGTTTAGCTCTCGGTGCAGTTCCTCTAATTTGAGTGAATTATTTTGTATTTGGGGTATTCAATACAAGTATTTAGCCTAAGTACCTGTTCTCGGGTGAGAGATCGCTCACTGGTGATTTGTTACAGTTAAAAAAAATGTACAAATGGCAAAGGATAAGATGTTGTATTACTTTTGTTTTGATGTTGTTCTCTAGCATATTGTCTTAGGGATACCTCAGTTTAGGCTTCCTTACACAACGGATGTTCTTGTCGCTAAGTGAGTGGTAGTCACGTTACACTCCTTTACATGAGGGTTGGATTTGGTTTTAGGTTCCATTTTACACTGCACTCCCTTACGCAAGGGTGGTCTTAGTTCTTGGTTCCCCACTTCTCTGTGTTGTTCTTACGCTTCTTTACTTTTTGTGTTTTGTGATTGTGTGTAAGTCGTCGTGCGCTACACGTCTCTTCTTGTCAGTGTATAAGTCGCTTTGCGCTTCACCTCTTACTTGTCTTGTGTGTAAGTCGCCCTGCGCCTCATGTGTTGATGTCTTGTGTGTAAGTCGTCCTGCGCCTCACGTGTTGTTGTCTTGTGTGTTGGTCGCCCTGCGCTACACACGTTGTTGTTGGTGTAAGCCACCTCACGCTTCACTTCTTGTACACTTTGTGTTTAAGTCACCTTGTGCTACTCGTGTACATTAGTTTCACACCCTTACACAGGGTTGGTCTGTTGGGTCTTGTCCCTTACACATTTGGTTTCACCCGACAGTTGTGGCTCATGGGTGTTGGTCTAAGGGTGTGGTCCACCTTTGCTACAGTTTGTGTTTTTTTCAAAAGTGTTTTGTTGGGGAGGATGGGTTTATTATTGCTTGCCAATATGTTTACCTTTCCTTTCTGATTTCTTAGTGTTCAGACTCTTGTGAAGTTGTATTTTAGTTTGCTTCCCTGTGTCTTGAACTTTTTCTCCGCTTATGTATATGCTTGTTTACAGTTCCTCCCATGTTTTTATTTTTCATTTAAAAGGAGGGGGATATGTTATATCCTGATTGTATTAGTATATGTCTCCCAGCCTAGCTGCCTCCCTGCTGCTCAGCCAGAGTGAGAGTTGGTATTGGAATGTTGGTGTGACTGTGATGCATGGAATGCTTGGGTGCCTTTGTGGATAAGTGGTGACAGTTGCAGATGGGCTGAGCAGCAGGCATGCTGCTCCTGGTGGGGCTGGTGTATTGGCTGAAGTGGCTGGTGTAAGAGCTGAAGAGGCTGGAGTATAAGGATAACCAGACTTATAGACAGATGTATATATTTACTTTCCTGCAACTAAGAAGTTAATAAAGAAATTTACAAAACTCAACTTGGCTACTTCTGGTAAAGACACAACAAAGATGTTCCTTGAAACACAAACAGGAAAATGTATGGGCCAGTGCAAGCATGCCTGCGCAACAAGATGTAAACGTATCACAATAGTGATGGTCGAAGCTAATGGTCACACCCATAATGTCAGATCACCATCTAGATGTAAACTCTAGTTCTCTTAGGATTATCACATACATTATTAAATATGCTGAGAATGTGAAAATATCACCCATCTGAGTGTGTTCATTATGAAACAACACCTGCTTTTCCAGCACAACTAGCAATAGCCTTGTAGCAGTTCAGAATGGACACTGACAGTGGCGGTTGGTGATATTAAAAAAAAGTGCAGCGCTACATATATTTACATTACATACATTACAAAATTACATCAAAACACATAACAATAAACACAAAAGAGAAAAATAAATTTTCACTTACTTTATCCTGCATCATGTCCTCGATGCTCTCAGATCCCGGGCTCCACATTCCTCCGTGCATGAGGTGACTTCACAAAGCCAACTACCTTATCCAATAAAGATTCTGCTCTCATGCTGAATTAGCTGGAGCAGGCTGCCTCAGTGCACTCTCCTGGGTTGGAGAGTTTGAATTGCACATGTCCTTTTGCCGTAGCAAGGTAGCCAGCCAAATCGACATGCACAATTCATACTGAAGGGGCTCACTCGTCACTGCTGCCAATCAGCAGCAATGACGCACTGGCCCCACCCTACACTCTCTGTTCAGCAGAAAGCTGGAAATATAAAATGTTAATAAAATCCTTTTATTACCATTTTGTTTTTCCAGCTTTCTACACAGCAATGTGTGGGGGAGGGGGGCGACGCTCCTCCGCTCATAAGGAAGAACCGCCGCTGGACACTGAGTTGATGGGATGTCGGACCTGCGCACCAACTTAAAAGCCCACTTGGTGCCTGAAACTCATGTCTTTGAGCACAAGTCCACCTGAGGATGTTGGCTCTGGATCTAGAAGGAAAGGCCCAGAGCCATACAATAAGGCACAGGACACAGGCCTAGCTACTAATCTGACCTGTTTACTTCAAGAAACATGGCAACAGCAGCAGCCATCTTCCCCAGTGCCGGTGAGAAAGCAGATCCATGCACCAGCTTCTCAATATGCAGAGGTCTGGGCATAATAAAACAAAAAGGGAGGCTAATCAGACCCACATTAAAGGCTAACAGTAAGTTATGCATACCTTTGGGTGGCCATTATTGAAGATAGTTAAAAGTACAACAAGTAGTTATGTTCTCAAGAGCAGCCCCACCAGGGACAGCCTGCCTGCTGCTCAGCCCATGCTCAACTGTCACTTCACCTCACAGTCACCCAACATTCCGAGGCACATCATGACTCCAACATTCTATTGAGCACACACCACAAACACTGGCTTAGCAGGAGGTGTAAATCACATAACATTAAGAAGAGCAGGATACTACATAGAGTTAGAATGGTAAATTTGCCTTCCCAAAGGCCACAACCCCCAACTACTTTGAGGGCGCAAATAAAGGCAAAACACTCAATCGTACAATATATAACAATGGCACCTTTCGTGACTGTCATGAGCGGAGCCAAGCTATCTTCACTGAATTAGCAGGTCATGAAATAGTATTCCCAACTTAGCAGTGAAGACCCCCATGCAGGTAGGATGCATAAAAAATATTGTGAGGCAAATTGTGCGAACATGATTCAAGTTTTATTTGCAAACATTTTCCATTGAAAACATAATGGCAAGAGGGTCTCCGAAGCCATCATAATTATCATCCAAACCGAAAGTTACTGTTTTTTGTGCATCAGATTACCATATGATAAATTATATATCATTTGGTAAAATCATTTACCTTTTGGATAAGGTACTAAACCAAGGTGCCTATTTCTGCATATGTGCACAAAGAAATATATTCATGGCAGTTGTGAATTGCAGAACATTACAAAACCGCTCTGAGGGAGTATTACAGTTTGTGGAATTTAAAAGGGTCGGATTTTACATGTAGTTAAAAGTGTGACCGAACACTATCATCTTCTTCATCTGTACACCAAGTGCTATATTTGTGGCTTTTTCTACTTTACAAATAGTGTCCAGCACAGCATTGAGTGAATTATAGAGCGTGGTACCATCAGCATCTGTGATGCATAAGATGAATGAAGATATGGTGATAAATACACCCTCAGTGTCAAAACATGGAATTGTTAGGGAAACACTAGGAAAACTGGTTGGTACTAAGTAGAAACTGCTGCTGCTGTGTGTGTGATGGATGCATAACCTGAGCCTGTCACTGCAAAGGAATGGATGCTGAGAAGGTCTGTTGAGTACTTCTTCTACACTGCCTGAAGAAAGACTGACTCCTCCCAGTAGCCACGGTTCCACCCTGCACAGAATAATATACATGAGAAGTGTCAAGTGTCTCCATTACAGGGTCACAGCTACAATACAAGCTATAGCAAAAGAAGATCCCTGAAGGGAAATGATTAAACCTGCTTGCAGCAAAAATCTGAGACAAAAAAAACATTTTGTGATGGATCCTCCTCTCATAAGGCATTCTTTATATATGCTTCACACAGGAATTGACATTCAAGGAGACAATATCCTGGATAGAGAGACTCAGACATACTACAATGGACAGACCACCATGCGAGAATCAGACATCCTCCAGTGGACACACTACCATGGGATAATGAGACATCCTCCAATGGACAGATCACAATGGGAGAATCAGACATCCTCCAGTGGACACACTACCATGGGATAATGAGACATCCTCCAATGGACAGATCACAATGGGAGAATCAGACATCCTCCAATGGACACACTACCATGGGAGAATCAGACATCCTCCAATGGATAGATCACAATGGGAGAATCAGACATCCTCCAATGGACACACTACCATGGGAGAATCAGACATCCTCCAATGGACACACTATCATGGGAGAATCAGACATCCTCCAATGGATAGATCACAATGGGAGAATCAGACATCCTCCAATGGACACACTACCATGGGAGAATCAGACATCCTCCAATGGACACACTACCATGGGAGAATCAGACATCCTCCAATGGACACACTACCATGGGAGAATCAGACATCCTCCAATGGATAGATCACAATGGGAGAATCAGACATCCTCCAATGGACACACTACCATGGGAGAATCAGACATCCTCCAATGGACACACTACCATGGGAGAATCAGACATCCTCCAATGGATAGATCACAATGGGAGAATCAGACATCCTCCAATGGACACACTACCATGGGAGAATCAGACATCCTCCAATGGACACACTACCATGGGAGAATCAGACATCCTCCAATGGATAGACCGCCATAGTGGAAAAGGCTGTTTCTAAGATTTATTTCAAGTCTCTTTCCAAGAGCTGATGGCATTTATTTGAAAACGGAGAAAAAGCCCATGTTTTAAATCCTGTGTGCAACACAGACATCTAGAGTCGTGCTGCTGCCCTTTGTGCTCCAAGCTCTATGCAGTTCATGGAAAACCTATCCGGGTCACTTCAAGTACAGAAGCACCAAAATTACTCAGCTGGTGAGGCTGGCATTTGGCAATGCACTGATGGAGATCATGTGAAAAACATCTATACCTTCTGAACCCAAGTGATCTCCAGTGAGCTCTCGTTACTGTCCTCTGCACCAAGTTTTGCACGAATATAACATGTATTTTGTACAAGTAACAATGACCAGCATGTTGATGATGACTATTAAAACATTGAGCACCCAAACACTGGTCATAGTGGGTGGTATCATCATCACTGGCACTCCACTTCTCGGAGGTGTAAGCCAATTTCCAATTCCATCCCCATCTATCACAAATGCAGCAGCCATCATCCCATGTGGCAACAGATGGCAGTGCACATTCCAATTACAATGAAATGTGGTCTGATTCAGTTCATTGAATCTGCAGCAGAAAGGGATATCCGTGAGGGTTCAGGCTATTAGTTCGAAATGGGGATGGTCAAGGATAGTTGCCAGGTTCATGAGCGGAAAGTTACATTCCCTTGAACTTCCACACTTTTTCATGGTGTTGATTTGGAATTTTATGGTGGTGATGATGACCGTGACATTGAGGGCGTTACTCCTCCTCCTTGGTTGTAAGGGACACTATCATAGACATTTTTGCAGCAACAAGAATTAACTAAGTTTTAACCTCAGTGTTACAGATTTTGACAAACAAGCAAACCTACAAACACCAGGTGCATTATCTGCATGAGCCCTATGTATACGGTTTTGGTATACATTTGTTATCAAAAGGTGTTGGTATGATACCTCAATCCATGATATAAGAGATAAAGTACCCTCTGCCTTACATAATAAGGATATTCCAAGACATCAAGGTGTACCATAACCATGTAGAGGAATGAGGCTGAAGGCTTAGTTCCTTTATAAGGTTATGGAACTCCACTGTAACTTGCAATATCTTTATCATGTATGCCAGGAGGTACTTTATCCCTTATAATACATTATCACATCATCACCTTTCCCACAAACCACTTAAAACCTTGGTGCGTAGCTCTTTCATTTGAAAGAGCGAGCATGTTTGCAAACATGAAGAATAGAAATAAAACCTTTAGTGCAAAATTAAACACATCAAAAAACTGTTAGATATTTTTCCCAAACAGACATTAGAAACAGTTCAGTACAAATCAGTTAAAAAAAAAGAACGCTGCAGTAGCGCAGGACATGTAGAAACATGCTGAAAGATAAGATTCTAGGTTTTCTCTATCTAAGGAGTGCAAAAAATAAACATATTCTATCTGCTTGTAATTGTAAACTATTAAAATAGAGCAAAAGAAAGAAAGGTATTATTCTGTTTGTTGGTTTAAACAGCTGTTTTGATTATTCTCCATGACCTGACTTGCCTTTCAACTCAGCTGCGGACTCTGGCAGCAAGCATTGTGAGGTCAGAGCTCGACTATAATAACCTTATAATAGTCGAGTTCTGGCGTCTTTTCTTGAAGACCTATTCACTGCCTAATAGGTTCTGGGCCAAGTGGGGACCCATGAGGACTACTGGGCACGCTTCCCTCCGGAGATCCCTATAGGGCACCAGGTGTCCACTAAATAAGTGGACCCGCTTCCAAGAAATGTTATTATGGTAGTGTACAGTGTATGTGTATGTGTATGTGTATGGTATGGTATGAATGATTAGATAAATAGCCAGCCACCCTTTTCCAAAAAGGTATAAATATGGACATACTGATCCTGGAGAAAGCCACTGGATTGGGGTACGTGGCAGAAACTAGCTGATCACATTTAAGGGCCTAGGAGTGATAGTAGCTCCAACTAGCACGTTTTCCCCAGTTTTTAACCTTGCCAGACAGACCTGTGAATAAATATTGATGTGGGCACTGCCTAGGGCAACTTTAAAGATTACCTCATATAGATTCCACATTTTTTTCCCTTAAAAAGTGCTCCCTTGTAAGAAACGAAGTCGCAGCATGCCCCAACCCTCAGAGGGTCGAAAAGAACTCAATGATGAAGCATGTCACTGGATAACATTCAGTGAGTGAGAGTTCCTTTAAGAAAAAGGTATCTCCCCTATATTTATTGAGGCCCACCCTAGATGACTCGAGGTTGACTCTTTTTTCATTGTGACATTGGATACAAGGAAGGCGTGTACCAACTTCTGTTTCCCTCTTCCCTCCCTCTTCTGGTTTTTACAGAGTCATATTTACTATATATGAGCAAAGCAGCCACAACAACTTTGGTTGCTGCTCTGTGTTGCGCTATATTTTAGTAAATCTGCCCCCAAATCTGACACTGTGTATAAAGGAGGAGCTTCGACTGTGGATTTAATCTGTGTGCAAGAAGGTATGATTCTAAGCTGACAATGACTCCTAATCAGATGTATTACCCTGCTTATTATTCATATTTAACACTATTCGAATGAATGGGAAATCAACATTTTGTTAGATAAGAAAAGACATCAACAAACCAATAATGTGGGTGCCAAATGGATCGATTCTTTTACAGAAGTTGGTCATTTTAAAAGCTTGTGCTTTTGCCTCTCATCTTTGCCTTACATTTGAGTCAGGGTGAGCCACTTGTGATCAATCTCTTTCTAGATCCTTGTTCCCCTCTACACATTGGCTTGCCACTAGTGACTTGGTGTTCATAGATATGGTGAAATTGTTCGTTTGGTTTCCATGACATGTACAACTCATCTAATCGTGAAATGCCATGAGTGATGCTACACAAGACGACGGGACTGTCTTAAGGGTTTACATTGGTGTCACCTTGATTCAGTTAAATGAAAAGCCACATATTTGCAAACTTCTTTGTTAAACTCCGACAGTTTAACACAGAAATTAACAATATTTTTCTGTTAGATAAGTTAGAAAGTTGAAGGACACATGGATTTTGGGACCAAACGTGTGAGCATATCTTTGAAAAAGAGAATGAAATTCTTCTTTCCAGGAAGACAGCCACCTCGTGGCAGGCTTGGAGTTCATGCGTCGAAAATGCGGAAGAAGAAAGATTTTGTAAACACTTTTCATAAATGCCTGGGAGATAAATGCTTGAGGAGAAAATATGCATATATTTGAGGCCAGGATCGTGCACACCTTTCTTGATACTAAGAAAGGTCTTGCTGGCACAATTGTTGTCGGATTTATTTGTTAGAAGTAAAGGCTCGGGAGAAAGCCTCCACGTCTCCGAGTCTTTTATTTTCAGATGGAAGATAGCTATGAAGTTAATTATATGTTCTCATTTTTAATAAACTGTTGTGTCAAAGTGCTGCTACATTCCATTACTGAAATTGCTGGAGGCCTGTGTGGTTTAGAATGAAACCCAGGCGCTGCCTTGTAAAAATGTTTACTTTTATAATCATGGCAAAATCAGGTTATTGCTTTCATCTTTAAAAAGGGATTCCAAATGTAATTAAGAGGAAGACTGTCTGAGATATCTGTCGCTCTGGGCCAACTAAGCCATCTCAATCAGCGACAGGGCTGCTGCAGCAACAACTGGCGGTAGCATTCCTCTACCTTCTAGCAGCAAATACCACTCTGCAATGCAAACAATAAGCAGTCTATGTAGCCGGCACAGCACTAGGTGCAGCTGAAAACAAGGCTCTGGGAAAACATCTTTGCAGAACCACCACTAGAGATTCAAAGCATTTTACCTCAGTCCCTGATAGTCTCGGACTAGTCCATCAAACTGTTTGCACCACAAAACGAGAACACCACGCTACAGAAATCAAAAAGGGACACTAACACAGCACCCACAAGGAACAGATAATCACTAAGACGTTCATACTGCAGTGCTTAATTTGAGCCGGTGCTTTCCGGTGCTGAGCACCGCCACTTAATTGTCAACACCGCCACTTAGTCAGACAGCGCCACCATGTGGCATACTGCCCTAATTTAGAGAACAGCAAAACAACATTTGTTTGTTGATTCAATATACATTAAAATTACTAATACCTGTGGCACAAGCCATTCTTATAGCTATGGGGGGGTCCTAGAATAGTCTTAATTGTCACACTGCTAAGTTTGTGGTGGATGGTAGTTGTACTGGTACTGTTATTGGCAGCGCTATTAGGAGCAAAGAGTGGTGCAAGCTGCAGTGGCCTCCTGACTAGAGCCCTGGCACTTATTATTTTACAAATTAAGCACTGGTTCGTAGCACTTAGCAAACAGTAAAGTGGGATACAGCTTCTCAGTCAAAGCTCAGTCAGTCTCAGCAGAGTGCATTAGTGATGGGGAAAGCAATTTCTCTAGGACACTGAAGTCAGAGGAGGGTTGGACGCCCATCAGCAGGTAGTTGATGTGCTTACCACAGGCCCAAATAGCTCGAGAAGATGACAACTGATGCCTGAATCTCATTATATCTTTCTCCCTTCAGAATTTCAGGCTGATTTACGTGGGTGACAGAGATTCTCTATCAAACCCTCATCATGTTGCCTGCCACATTACCTCCCATAGTCCCTCATTCTTAAAGGGCTTCAAGGAAAGGAGACACTTTCTGAGGAGCTTCTTTTGAAATCTATGAGAGTATTTTTAACTGCATTTTTGAGGTTCAAAAGTAGGAGAACATTTTGAGGTTCAGTGGGAGCGTCCCTCACCTGGCTCCAATCTCTCCGTAGAAGCCAGACTACCTGGCATTATTTCTGTTCTGAAAACATATCACAGGATATATTCTTTGCACTTCAAAAGGAATGTGCATGTCCTTTACAGTCCAATTATTACTCCTGATCCGTCTCCCTTTGTAAGTTTTTCACAATGAATGCTCATACCTGTTGAAGCCCACAGTTCGAAATATATGCTGTTGTTTCCAGGTACTGACTGTGATAACAAAAAGCTTCTCAAGAAGTCACAAGACCAATAGACAATATAAAGTTGACATTGGAATTGACTGGTTATTCATTGGTCAAATTACTCAAGAAACTTTCTCACCAGTACCCTAACTATATAGACACACAAACATCTCTCTAGTATATCAGTTCCATCAACAGCAAGAGGTAATGTATATCTTTTAACAGATCACTGTACACTTCCCTCACGCTCACACTTCAAAGAGGAGGTCTGGAGCTCTATGCCCACTGGTGCATGATCATGATGCAGCCATAGCTTGCCACCGACGAAGCCTTGTAAAGGGAATCCCATGGGATTTGGGGCCAGATGTGCGAACATTTACAATAGTTCCAAATAGCGATTTTTACCAAATCGCTATTTGGTAATCACTATCTTTAGTGTACTAAATTTTAAATTAGTAATTCCTAGTGGGTCACAAATCGACCTATCTCAGGAATAAAAATGAGGTAGGTCACTATTTGTGACTCACTAGGAATTAGAGACATCACAGGGATGATGGCCTGCTGGGGGCAGCAGACCATCATGTTTGTGACTGCTTTTAAATAAAACAATCTTTTTTTCTTTTAAATGCACACCATTTTCCTTAAAGGAAAAAGGGATGCATTTCAAAAGAAAAAAAAGAAACACTTATGTTTTATTTTTTAAGAGTATGCAGTGATACGTGGGACCACTGCCTGCCCTAAAAAAATATATCTTTTTAACATTCTCAAAGAGGAAGAGATCCTATGCGGGGTGGCCAAAGGAGGGTCATACTCAATCCCCAGATGGCCATTGACTGCATCTCAGGAAATGAATTACAGCAGGTGTTATAAGAGCTGGGAGAAGCGGCCGCCCAAGGCAACCTAAAAGCTCAGGTTTCTGGGGATAATAGGGGAGAGTATGGAGGCCCATATGGAGGGGCAGGAGGTGGAGAACATCCAAACTGGAAGGACCAGTGCATCAGGGGCTGCCACCTGTGACAGAAGACCACCCAAAGACTGACCCTGGTGAGGTCACTTCTGACGTGGAGGTGCTGCCTGTGCTGTCACAGAGGCAGGGGACATGTGACCTGCACCAGGCAGACGTCCTGACAGGATGGCTGGGGAGGAGCTGGACCCTGCCCTGATAGCATTTCAAAAGGCCCTGCCTGCAGCACAAGCCAAGGAACCTGATACCAGACCTGCCCTTGACTTTGCCCCCCTAGCGAGGTTGGGGCCAGATCCAGGGGAATAAGAACTGACCAGAATCAGCGTTGAGTGTAGGTTAGGGAATTCTCCCATACATAGGCTGGCACTCAGTATAAAAATTGGTCTTTCAGAACCTCTCATCAGAGCACTACTGGACCTGTTGAAAATTTAGTAAAAGCTCTGCCCTGCTGCTTGAAGGACTGTCTTGCTGTCCAAAGAAGGAAGACTGTACCTGCTCACCTTGATCCTAGACAGCCCAGAGTGTCTCCAAGGGTCAGTAGGCCGACCTCTTGTGTGAGCTACAGGGACAACACAAGCTACCAGAGGGTAAGCACAGGTTTATTTAGTGACCGTTGTTGTTCACCCTGACAAGAATTGTGGTTGTTGCTTGAGTGGGGCTTCTGCCCCTTTCAATTAACAACCCACTTTCTTACAGGTAGTGAAAACCCAAGTTGACTATAAGCAATGATTAAAGTTGAAATCTATACAATACAAACAGCACAAAGAGGGTAGTAGAAGAGTGGATTAACACTAAGGCCCACATGCATCAAGCTAATTTGCGACCGGAAAAATTGCGAATCGGTAAAAAATGCCTTTTCCGATCGCAAATTAGCTAGTTCCGATGCATTAAGCAAAATGGCAAGAAATAGTAGTTCTCGCAATTTTTGCGCTTCATAAAATACAGAATCGGTAATAACAAATCTGTATTTTAGGAAGCGCAATTAAGAAATCGCAAAATGGGATGCATCAAGTTTTCGCTAATACAGAACCAGCCTAAATTCGCTATTTGCATTCCTTAAACTAGAAGACATCACATCAGGTGGTAAAAATTACACATAATCAAAAACAGGTGTAAATCATCAGCAAACTACTTAAACAGTCCCAGAATGCATCCCAACGACCCACCATGGCAGCGCTCTACGTTGTGGCAAGGAGGATGAGGCTGAGAGCAGCAGCACAGAGGAGAAGGAGGATCCAGGAGAGAATCTTTAGAGTGCGCGTCACATTGCTAGGGCAGACGGAGGAGATCTATGATAAATATAGGCTGAATGCTGCAGCTATCTTAGCTCTAATTGCTGAGTTAGACCCTATACTGCAGCGGCAGACCCGCAGGACACATGCCATACCCACCCATGTGCAGGTCCTGTGTTCCCTGCATCTCCTAGCTTCAGGGTCCTTCCAGGGAGTAATTGCAGCAGCTGGAGGGGTCTCCCAAAGTGCCATATCGCATTTTTGTAACAGTTTCCTAAATGCCATGTTGCAGAGGATACACAACCACATCAGGTTCCCCACCACACCACAGGATTTGATGCAAACCAAATTAGATTTTTATCAGGTTGCACAGTTCCCGCATGTGATTGGTTGTATCGATGGGACGCATGTACCCATATGTCCCCCTGCAGTGAATGAGTATATCTACCGCAACCGGAAATCTTACCACTCACTGAACATACAGGTAACATGCAACTCAAAAACACTAATCACTGACATTGTGGCAAGTTACCCTGGCAGTGCCCATGACGCATACATCTTCCGGCACAGTGGAATACACAGACGTCTACTTGCGGGGAGTTCGGAGAAGGATATCTTCTGGGTAAATCAATGTAATACTGTAATTTAAAAGTGTACACCATGGTGACACATTGCAGTGACTAATGTATGTTGGTTTCTCACATCCTGTAGGTGATAGCGCATACCCTGTGAGGCCTTACATCCTCACCCCATACCTGAATCCTGCCACTCAAAGGGAGCGACGTTACAATCGTGCGCACATTGCGACGCGCAATGTGATCGAAAGGACATTTGGGGTACTTAAATCACGATTCCGCATCATACACAAGAGCGGTGGGGCATTACAGTACAGTCCTGAGAAATGCTGTAAGATTGTGGCAACGTGTGCTATGTTGCACAACATAGCCACCACTAGAGGCATCCCCTTGGTGGACTCTGACAGCGAGCCAGAACAGGACATACAGCCGGCACAACCACCCCATGCAGCAGGCGGACCACATGCAGAAGAGGGCAGACGTAGAAGAGCAGAAATCACGCAACATTACTTCTAAGGTGAGTAAGCACATGACAACACAGTATTTGGTTAAAGGTTTAATGTGACAGTTGTGTGTATGTGTTAATGCACACATACCATGTACAGACAATTACATTCCATTGCCTTGGGACTGCAACTGCAGTGTGTATAAGTAACACATATCTGGTTTCATCACCAGATTGTCTGAATGTCCAAATGTCTAACGCTTCCTGTGACGCCCCCTGTGGCCCTTGTAGTAGGCCCAGCTGCATCTGACATGGTGTCTTCTGTGCCTGCCTGACTCCTGTTACTGCGCCTCCTGCTATGTGCCACAGGCACCAGTAGGCTGCTAAGGCTGGAGGCCTCCTCACTCTCCCCTCCATGCATGAGGTTCCCACTGGCTGCTGCTGTCTGCAGCCCTTCCGCAGCAGTGGTGACCTGGATTAGGCCCCTGGCCACATCCCCACAGCAGTGGGTCATCTCGACCTGCATGGCGACTGCACGCCTGTATAGCTGAGCTGTTGTAGAACTCAGCCTGTTGATGGCCCTGGTGTATCCGCGCATGCGCCCCATAGAATGTTGTTGCCTCCTGGTATTAGAGATATGCTCAGCCTGCATGACCCCGCACATCTGTTCAATGGCTGTTGCAACACGGTCAAGTTTATCACCGTGTACCCTGAGCCCCTCAACGACTGCAGTCGTCTGCTCCTTCATGCAGTCACGTATCCCACCCTTGTGTGTGACCATTGTTCCCAGTTGCTCCTGCATAATTTGCATGTTCTTTTGTTGCAGGCGCTGGACCCTCAGCATCTTGGTCTCAAGCACACTGCAGGCAGCTTCACCATCGTCCACAGCAGACCTCAGAAATGGACTTGGCCTTCGCCTGCGGAACGGACTGTGACGTGGCGGGTTTGTTACCTCTGGTGGTGGGGGTGGTGGTGTATGGGCAGTGCCCTGTGGGTTCGCTCCTGTTTGTGTGTCCTCCTCACTATCCAAATCGGGCAGTGGTAGTACTCTTCTCCTGCGTTGAGTGGGAACAGGTAGGGGCGAGGATGCCGGCATCTCTTGTCCCTCACCTTGCTGGTCTGTATGTCCCTCAGAATCGTGGATGTCTACCACGTCACTCTCCTGTGATGCATCTGTGAGGGAAACAGTGCAAGATCATTTTGTTTTGTAAAATGTAATATATCTATTTTTTGCACATGTTAGTGACATTGCGCTCACAGAGGTGTAATAAATTGACTTCTGTGATGTAGGAAGTCTACTGTTGTCACTGCCTTGCTGTACTCTGTTGCATTTGAGCTGTGCTACTCCCTCCATGCTTTGCCATTACATTTGTATGCATACAACTCCCACAATGCATTAGGGGGTTTCAAGTAAGAGGTGGACTGGACTCATGTCTGCTACACTACGCAGGGTATGCATTTGTTGCACTTTGGCTTACGATTATTTTGCAATATGTTTGGTTGTGCTCTTACCTTGGGAGGTCCCCGCATGTCCTGAGGTGTCAATCTGCGTGACCCCGACAACTGCCTCGGGCTGCAGAGTGGATTCCACCAAGTCGTCCATTGGGGTGTTTGCAGGCTGAGTGGATGTTCCCCTCCTGTTTTTCTTGCAGATGCCAGCCTTTCAGCCACTCTCTCTTTTGCCCGGCTGCGAAGGTCATACCATCGCTTCTGTAGGTTGTTGATGTCACGGTGTGTGACCCCCACAGAATTGACCCGGGCTTGTATCCCAAGCCAGATCTTCCGCTTGACTGACTCTGCAACATGCAGGGATTGTTTCCCAAACAGCTGGTCATGTTTTTGGATCGACTTCCTCAGTGAGTATTTCCAGTTCCCTCTCACTGAATTTGATCTTCCTCTTCCTGCCTTCTCCTTTTTGCTTTTTGTTTCCTGGGTCCATTGTGATTGTTAGTATCAACTCCTGCAGGAAAAAGTGTTTTCCAGGCTGTGCACCAACAGTCTTCCTCCTCCTCAGTCTCTCACTCTGCACAGGTGTGTGGTATCTGGGATTCACTTCCTGGTATGATGTCATCTCCATGAGACGATTGACGCTTTCGCATTTACCGAATCGGTATTTGCGAATTCGCAAATACCGATTCGGTAAATAAGTAATCGGTAAACATTTTAGCGATTTTTAAGGAATCGCAAATATTTACCGAATATTTTGGTGCATTCCGTTTAGCGAATCTGAAATAGCGATTCCTTATTTTTCGCTATTTTAGAGTCGCAGATTTTTTCTTTGATGCATGTGGGCCTAAGTTACTAGAATTCCTCACTGATGCACTCCTTTTAAGAAAGAGGTTTGGACCCCGTTTTTACAAAGCTGTATAATCTTTTTGTTGTATTGTTTCCTCTATTTTAGTTACATATAGAGGACAGGACTACTACAGAGATTGAAACTCCCAAACAATGGTGTAGAAGGTTCTAAAGAAAACTCAAAATATTTGAGCACTTTGACATCAAAATTACAGTTTTCATAACATTGAGTTATTCATCACAACCAAAGAGGCAATTGGGGAAATAAAACTACATTTTGAGGGCATCAGTAACTTTTCACAAACCATTGAAACTCAGGGGCAGATTTACAAGCCCCTTGCGACAACTTTACGCCACCGTTGCGTCACTTCTGTGAAGCAGCGGCGTCGTAAACAATGCTCCACGTTGCGACATATTTACAACGTGACGCATTTTTGGAGATGCGTCACCTTGTAATGCCTACATTATACCTCCATCAGGTATAATGTATGCAGGGTGTGCGTTCCCACGCAGGAAAGCCTCGTAAAAGTGACGCAGTGAAATCTACAAGATTTCACTGAGGCACTTTTACGACGCCACTGCGTCAAAACCTTGCGCCTGCTTGAAGCAGGCGTAAGGAGTGACGCAGCATGTTAGGAATAGGCATTCCTAACCATTGCTGGAGTTGCGTCATACTTGCGACACGACTCCAGCAATGCGCTGCCCTTACGCCAAACAGATGCGTCACGCATCTGTCTATCCTTGCGCCACGGTGCACCGCATTGTAAATGCGGTGCATCCATGATGGCGCAAGGGTTTTTCTACGTGTCGCAAATTAACTGGCGCATCCCTGCTAATATGCAGGGATGCGCCAGTTCTTGTAAATCTGCCCCTGCGAATTTGCAGCAATGACTGATGATGAGGTTGGGTGAATAGAAGATGATTCAAATCTATGAGTAGGCCTGCCATGATATTTCAAAATAAACTGATCACACCACATGTTGGATTATCTCTCACATATGCTCCATGGTGAATAGGCTGACTTTTAATCCCAAATAGCAGAGCAACAAATTCTAAAATGTAGCCATGGGTGTCTACAATTAGTATTTACACCTCCATTGCGACACACTTCTACTCACTTGCCTGACATCTGTAAAGAACTCATGGCATTTATTTTTCAAAACAGGATTAACTTCATCATAGCCAATATCTTACCAAAATCCCCAATCGCCAGCATCCAAAGTGTTGAGGCTATGTGCATGTCAGCCCAAACTAAGGTTACTGGGAAGATCACATTCACCTTGAAAAAATACTTTCATTCACATCTACAGCCCAAAGTTAGCAAATCCTACCTCTCTTCTCTGGCACCCATTATCACCATCCTAATTACCAGCATACTGTTCACTGGAACACAATTAAAATATGCAAAAGTCACACAATATTTAAGGCAACAAAATCAGATCTTGGCACACTGTCTGACTACTGACCAATATTCATCAAAAGCATTATGGAAAGGCAATGGTTTTACTGGGGTGTCCCCAACTATCCCCATTGCTGCAGTAAACAGCTTGGACAATGACCACCAATATATGATGCACACTGAACGTGGGACAGAAAACGCATTTCTGCAGATTAAAGAAGAGATATTAGATGCCTGTGATAAAACCCATGCAGGTGCTATAATATTTCTCATCTGCATTCGTAATCATCAACCATCAGGGACTGCTATTTAACAGTGACTTCTACCTCTCTCCACGCATAAGTGTTACCTCAAAAAGTGCATTCATGTATTCATGCAAATGTAGGTGATTTCTCTCACTAAAACAAATACCTCACACAATCTCTTTACTATTTTCGATAGTTATGTCTCAGCCTGACTATTGTACTTACTTCTGGGCTATTAAAAAAAGATTTGCCCCAAACTCCAACACATGTGAAACCATGCTACCAACCTGGTTCAGTTTCAATCTAAGAAAACAAGACCACATCACACCTTCATTGTAGGCTTTATACTGACTAAGAATCAAAGAGACAGTTATATTCAGGATCCTGTTCCATGTTATACAAAACACTATATGGTCACAGTCGACTGTAACTTGCACAGGTGTTCCAGCTATATCATCAAACCGAGTACTTGAGTTTATACGCACAAACTGCACTTACCAATTGGCCAGTCAGGTACAGAATATTTTGAACAGGAACAGAACATTTTGTAGGAAATACACCACGTCTGAGGTTTTGCAGTCTAGCATGCTTGCCCTGCACAACTCAGACTTAGGTAATGCCTTCAAGATTACTCTACACCTTTTCTGTTTTAGATATAACTACATTCCCTTGACTTTTAGAATTTTGTTGGAGCTATATGCCTTAGGCTTGTCTGGTCTACTGCTAAGCAGTGGTCACCATAGGATTTCCAGCTGGTTTCGCCATCTCTGTACTTCAAGTGGGTCATACTAATGTTTGAATTTGATACTAATGACCTCATGCATACCATTGTGAGCACACAAATAATGTATAAATAGCCTTTCCAGTTTTTAATTTTACATGAAAACAAAGAAGCAAAAAAAACTGCAGGAGAAGTAGGAAAATCAAAATGAACTAATTCCCACTGACTTATCAAATGCTTTTCCAACACACTGGCAACCGATGAAGCCAAAGTGCAGGCAGTAAGCGAGATACATGTGGCTTCATTTGCCTCTCTGTTCCTGTATGTGTTTTCTTGGTAGCTGCATCAGGGATTGAGTTAGGAACATATCGGGGACTGTGCAATGGAGCAGTGACAGGAGCCTCCTGTTTTCAGCAGTTGGCTCTAAAGATGGGAGGATCCAAACTCGTGTCCCCTGTAAACACACACACAGTCACAAGGCAATGTGGGGCTACAGTGATCAGTCAACTCAATCCCAGAATGACTTGCTTTCCTACTTCATCCTTCCTGACACAATAACGATATGCTTCTAAGCTTGTGCAACAGGCACTTATGCAGCAACCTCTACCTTTGCAGCCATCTTAAGAAGTGGAAATGTCCAAGAGCGACACGGGTGTCATACAACAGAAAGAAAAGAAAATGGTCAATTGTTAAAAAGCCTGCAAGTCTACTAATGTGTGCTACAACAGGGGCACAGTAATGTTTTATATACAAATATGAACAAGATATAAAATATAGATGCTTTCAAAATAACAAATAACCGATATTTCACATCTTAAAACATGTGCAAGGGCGGATTTAATGATTTCTGGAGCATTTTCTCCTCGTGATAATGAGAGCTGAGTTTAAACGATATGTCAGCCACAGCTAGGCTAGCTACCACAGCCGTTGGAGAAGAGAGGTTTCCGTGTGCCTCTCTTTTCACCATCTTACATGTGCAAGTGGTCAATCTCACATTTCAACATAGTATTTCCTCCTGTTTGCTCTTTAAAAAATCCAGCTATAACACATGTATGGCTTGTAAAATATAATGGGGCATATTATCAAGGAAGTGCAATATGTATCGGTAACCGCGCTTAGCGCGTTTTTTTAACGCCGCCTATCGCTGGAAATTATCGCTGAGATAACACCCTATTAGTAAGGTTTATCTCCATAGCGATAATATTTCCAGCGATAGCGACAAAATGCGAGAATATCGCTGGGAAACCAGCGATATTCTCGCATTAACGCTAAGGTGGATTCAGCATTAGAATCCACCTCCTATACTTCAAACAGGTAAGTCATCCTCACTAGCAGGTGATAAAATCTAGCGATAAACGCGCTTAGCGCGAATTATTTTATCGCTTCGCCTGCCTTGCTAATAGGGGGTAGTGGTGTTAGTGACTGTTTTCAGTCGCTTTTAGTAGGGAACGCCTTCCTTGCATGTCATTAGCGATAATTATCGCTGACATGCAAGGCGATGGAAAACGCGGCCGCTAACGCCTGAAAGCTGTCGCTAACGCCTGTTAGCGACAGCTTGCTGATATGGCGATAAAATTATCACCGCTTTAGCGGCAAAAAGTGCCGCTAAAGCGGCGATAAAGCCCTTGATAATATGCCCCAATGTTCTTCATATGCACCCCTAATGGTGCATAGACACGCAGGTCATCTACCAGAGGGCACTTTTAATAATTTGTAAAACATATGTATAGTTTTGGGTTATAAATCGAATTACAGATAACTGCAAGAATAACGATATTAGCAAAATACATGACAACTTAGGTCATACATTAAAAAACAATGATACGGAGTGTGTGTATCCAAAATATGATTTGAGATCAATGTACAAATTGCATTATGTCTATAATAGATTTTAACATTCTTAGAATGTTGGGCTGCTTTATAGTGCACTCATCACTGCACTCAGTTTGACTATTCGTCCGTGAATCTCCACAGCTTACCATGCCCCAGTCTTTCTTCCTACCGTAAGGAAGAGTGATGAAGAGTCCCATGCAGAAAGTGATGTGCACTACGACCGGAGAAAAAGAGTTTGGGGACACTTCAGATAAGCAGGCACAACTATATGTAGCAGCACTCGTATCGTTTTTCTCCAGATACTCATAAATTCAATTCACAAAGTTATGGGTGGATCTCTGTGTCTATGCCTGCTATATCCCTCGTTTGCTGAGTGGGAGTGGTAAGAGTAGTAGTTTGCAAATGGGGATCATGTACTACAAAGTGGGAGGAGGAAATGAAAAATTAAGGAGAAGCACTGAGAGAGACTTGCAAATAAACATACACACACAAAACAGTAAGTCAGTTGTAATTACCTAAAGTTACACCAACATCTACTTCAGAAGTACTACAGCACACCACATCTGCCCACCCACAGTAATTGATAATAGATTCACATAGAAATCAATTAAGGACAGGAATAGCACTACCAACACATAGCCTAACACTTACAAAACCTAAAATAAATCAATGAAAAATGGGCAAATAGCTTTACACATTGCAGACAACCGTACGCATCCCTTTGTGCAAATGAGAAAATAAGAACAAATAACAAAATATTAAGCCATAAAGGAAATATAACAACAAAAAATGTAAAAATCGTCCTGTTAATTCAGTAATTACATAATTGCATACACTCATTTACAACTCATTGTACAAATGCAAAAAATACAAAAATTAAAGAAATAAAGTAAAAACAGGACTTAATGTAAAAAATGGGCTTATAGTTTTACGCATTGCATCTGTGGGAATAGAAATGTTTCCGTTAACTTTGCATGTGCATTATTCTATGTAAGTTAGCATTCGCGGCACCATTTTATGTTTGGCTGCCATTTTGAATCATGTTCGAAACTGCTCCTTGCCTTTTCGAGGAACGGGATGTGGTAAGTTTAGTTTCTCCAAGGTTGGGCAATTGTTTTGCTAATGAATACACTGTTCTTAATAGCGCATACCTTTCGCACTAGATAGAGGCCTTCTCCCACTAGTCTAGTGGCGGGCACGGACAGAGCAACCTTGAGTAGGAGATAATGTGTGCCCGGCCTCAGAATCAGAACCTATCCTTCTGTACTTCTTTGTTTAGCAGCATCTGCTAGGAAAATTTCATTGTAGGCGTGCCTTCATTGGTTCTGAAATGTACATAATGTATCGTTATGCTTGCTGATGGCAGTCCCTCTCTGCAGCACTCCTAAGAGACTGGGCAGACCGGGCTCCGCTCGAGCGTATCTGAATAAACATATATTGGTTTGTATTCTCTACTGTCTGACCGACTCTTCATTTGGTATGGAAGGCTGAGAGGTGGTCGTGAGTGACCCGGGTGACCCTAAACGGGCCACTTTCTTCAGTTGGCACCGGAACAGGGACTCCTTCGGGTGAGTGTCCCATCCCTTTCCGCGGACGGGTGGGGTGGTCGAGGCTATTGTCGGGTCGGACGGATGGATCAGAGATCCCTGCATGAGAGAGTTCCTGTACTCGCAGCTGCCCCTTCTGTCCCGCTGGACGGTGCCTCGCCCAGTGGTCATCCGGACTGGAGTCCTGAACGGCGAAACCCTTGGATCTGACCGTTTGGTCTGAAGAGTCGGCAGTGGAGAATAGATTCGTTTTTTACCTGCATACATCAGATGAGTTTGTTTTGGTTCTTTTTGGATATGGTACCATTTTGGTTTGTATTTGGTACGGTCTAAGGGCCGTCTTTTGGATATAAATGTTTGCAAATGTTTGGCAGGCATAGAATAGTGAATTTGTTTTCTTTTGAGAATGCCTGGAGTAAGTAAATTGGTTTCTTTGTGCTGTCGCTGTTGTTCTGCAGATGCTCGATTGGAAGAAGCTCAGCCGGCGCCCCCCGAAGGCACTCCTAATTTTGATATGTATGTGAAACATGGTCTTGGCCCTATTATGTTTAGTACATTGTGGCACAAATATACGAGGGACAATGCCGAGTTGCAGTGGCCATTGACGGGCACTTTTGATGAACACAAAATTGGGTTTTTACAGGAAAAATTGTTTGCGAAGCGAAGTAGGCAGTCTATGTTTGATTCTCTTCGAACGTGGCAAAAGGAGGCTAAACAGAGACGATTAAAGATGGAAAAGGAGGCACGAAAGGGGAGAATGCAAATATTGACTCAGAAAGCTGTAGCACATGATAGAGAGAAACAAGAGATAGGGATTGAACGTGAAGATAGTAGGTTTCGATTGCATATTGATAAATCTTATGTAGCCCAAGAAGAAAATGATTCTTTTGTGGAGGAATTATTAGATAGTCGACCCTCACCTCCGTACACCCCACAAAAGATATATCCGACTGTTCCCCTACCCTCACAGCCGCCTGTTACTGTTGCTTCTACCATCTCTGTTCCTGTATCTACTGCTGCTTTTTCGATGGCCGTGGCATCAGCTCCTTCTCCTCTTTCTCTTCCTCCTGCTTCCTTGCCGCCCGCAGCAACTGTGACTGTTAGCACCCCCTCACACCCATTGTTTCAGCATCTTTCTCGCCAGAATTCCCTCCTGTGACGCAGCCCTCAGCATCGCTGATACCTGTCACTCCAGTTGCCTCTCCTTCCCTGGTTTTTCATCCCCTGGTTTCCTTGAGTGATGTGACGCCTGTGCGCGGGTTTGGAGACGGGCACTGGACAAAGTTTAAAGAGCGCATGGGTCCGTATGTGCAATCTGAAGTGGGAGCTGCAGAGAAAAAGGTAGTGGCTGACCAGGCTGCGCAGTGGGCCCGAAACCCCATTTACAGTGTGGAAGATGTGTGGAATGTGATGAAAGATTATGAGCCCTTTATACAACAGCATGATCTTAAGCATATGTCTGCTACTCTGATTAATCTTTGGGAGCAGTGTTTCAAAGATGCAGCACCACAGATTTTATATGATATCAAAGATCATGTATATGTTACTAACATGGCCGCTGGTCAAGTTTTTGGTAGTATTACGACATTGATTGCTTACCGGGGTAGGCTACTTGAGAGGAGCCCCACTTCAGTATCTCAGTTCCCGATGCGGGAGGTTCATCCTATATATCACCCCGAAATACCAGAGCTAACGGATCAGCATGGTATTGTCATTAGACCAGGTGTGGCGGCCCGTTTCCAAGAACAATGGGTTTATACTCCATGGAAAAGGAGTGAAGTTTTGTCTCTTAAGACCTGATCCTAGGAAAAATCCTACTGCATATTATAAAGAATTGACTGAAGCTGCCTCTTCAACAGTAATGACGCTTGCGGATATTGAAATGTTCTTTGGTTTACTGGTTCCGGTTGATATTTGGAGGCAGGTGCACACACAAGATCATGTTGTGGAACTGGGTGGTACATGGGATCAAATTAAAGTATGGGATCAGGAGAGGAAGCCCGGCGATAAGCCTAAGGTAGAGATACTTGCCTTGCCAGGCCGCATTATCACATATAAGCATTCACTTATTCCGCCAAGAAAGGTTGATTGAGACACATTAACGGCTTGTCGCCAGAAGAAAGATGAGAGTGTGTCTGATTTTTTCACTTGGTTTGAAGATGTGTTTCTGGATTATAGTGGGCAGGGTTTGTCTATTGAGGGAGGTGTCAGGTTGTTTGTTAATAGATTTGTTTCAAATTTGCTTCCCGAGATTTCGACTCGATTGTAGGCTTCCGAAAGCACTTGGTCCACCTCTTCCCCTTCTGTTATTTTGAATATGGCGCAGTATTATGAGCATAGGGAAAATGAGGATAAGGAGAGGACAGAGAAGAAGCACAATGATTTGAAGACAAAGGTGCTGTTGCAGCAGGCTTCTAGAGGGAATGGTAGAGGACGTGGTGGTTTGGCCCGTCAGCTCCACGTACTGGCAGGCCACCGAATTCTATGCCTTTAGGTCCGAATCAGTGTGCGTATTGTGAGGAGGAGGGGCACTGGCGTAGCGAGTGTCCTGTGTTGTTGCAGAAGGTGGCGGTCCCTAGAGGACGAGGTTCTCGTGGACGGGGTCATGGAGCAAGAGGAGCGGATAGGGCTCAAAATGCTGCGGCCTCACAGGGTCGTTCTGATAATAATTACTTTGATGACCCTCGGGCGGGCAGTATTATAATTATTATCATGATGATTATGACACAGATGAGTTGACAGGAATGTTTTACAGCTAGAACAGCCAGGGACAGAGTGAGGGACCAGTTCCGATATCTGTAGACCAATGCAGTCCTTATGTTACTGCGGATTTGCATGGCTCAGCTAAGGAATTTTTGGTGGATACAGGTGCAACGAACAGTTCTATTTCTCGTTCTTTGGTCCATGGGGCGGCTCTGTCTGGCCATAATAATGTTTCAGTAGGTTTCTCTGGTGTACCGGTTGTGAGCCCCATTTCAAGACCTCTTGCATTGACTATTGGTCCTTTCACTGTGGATTCACCATTCTTATTGACATCTAATTGTGGAGAGAATTTGATGAGTTTGGATTTATTGAAGAAATTGCATGCTACGATTTATTGCTCCTCGGCAGGTGTTTACATGACAACCGGTCCGGATGTGGCACGCGCTAAACAGTGTCTGTCCAAAGATGCACCCCTTCCTGCTGAGTTTAAAGATGTGCCGCCCTCTTTGAGGGCAACAGGCAACACAGATGTGGGACTGTTACAGATATCGCCGTTTCGATCTAAGTTAAAGACAATTCTATTTTGCCTCGTATCCCTCAGTATAAAATACCGCAGGCAGGTGAGCGAGCTTTATTGCAAATTGTACAGGATTTGATTGAAAAAGGTGTGGTTGAGGAGACGACTGCTAATATTTGTAATAGCCCTATTCTTCCCATTCTAAAATGGACACCTTCGGGTTCCTCTGATGATCATGCAGATGTTTATTGTTTTGTGATTGATTTGCGCGAAGTTAATAAAATAGTAGTTTCCTGCGGTCCCCGACATTACTACTCTTTTAACAATGATTCCTTCTACTGCCAAATTCTTCTCTGTCATTGATTTGAAAAATGCATTCTTCAGTGTTCCTATCCAGCCAGATAGTAGGTATTTGTTTCGTTTTACACTAGCTGGCAGAAGTTTTAGATTCTGTCGAGCTCCTCAGGGCTATACTGAGAGTCCAAGTATCTATAGTCAAGCTTTAAAGAGCCAATTGTATTCCCTTTCGCTTCCTACAGGTAATGTATTGGTTCAGTACATTGACGATCGCTTCTGACACAGAGCAAGGTTGCAGGGATAGTACAGTTAAATTGTTGTTGCATTTGGCACAGCACGGACATAAAGTGTCCCTTTTTCAAATTTCAGTATTGTCGACAGGAGGTCACCTATTTAGGTCACCTACTGTCGAAGGAGGGTAGGAGATTGTCTCCTGAACGCATCAGTACCATTGTTAAAATGCCCATCCCACAGACTCAGAAGGATGTGCGCGCGTTCATAGGTATCACTTCCTACTGCAGGCAGTGGATACCTAACTACTCCTTACTAACCAAAGCCCAGCTTGCACTAACCACTAAAGATGTGTATGAGCCCCTGCCTTGGATGCCTGAATGTCAGCAGTCTTTTGAGCAATTAAAGGCTTCGCTTTATTCGGCTCCTGTGCTTGGCACACCCAACTATGGCAAGCCGTTTGTGTTGTACGTCCATCAGACGGCTGGTTGTGCGCTTTCTGTTTTAACACAACAATTTGGAGATAAGCAACAGCTGTGTGCTTATTTCTCTGCTGTTCTTGACCCTGTTGCAAGAACCCTCCCGAGCTGTCTAAGAGCGGTCGCGGCCGTCTTGATAAGACAATTGGCTGGGCTTGTACTTAATACTGACCTCACAGTTATGGTACTCCATGCTGTGGATACACTTTTGAATAAGACCAAGACACAGCACCTCACCAGTGCACGTCTGACAGGTTACAAATTGACATTGTTCGCAAAACACATCACAATCAAAAGATGTGCCACTATGAATCCAGGCACGTTACTGCCCCTCCCTTCTGAAACTGATGAAAATGATAAACATGATTGTATCTTACGGACGGAAGAGACGAAAGGATGGGTAGACTTGACTGATGTTCCCTTATCTGACCCACAAGGGGAATTATATGTTGATGGCTTTTGTTTCAAATTACCAGATGGCACTACAACTGCTGCTTATGCTATCACCACATTGCGTACAGTCATAGAGACATCATGAGTCCCTTTATCAGTCAGCCCAAGCAGCTGAGTTAGCCACCCTTATTCGAGCTTGTAAATTGAGCGAGGGACTGGTTGTCAATATTTATACTGACAGCCAGTATGCCTTCGGGGTCCCGCACAATTTTGGGTGACTCTGGGCTGAGAGAGGGTTCCTTGCTTCCTATGGTACAAAGATCCAGCATGGTCACCTTCTATTGAGGCTTTTGTCCGCGTTGACGCTCCCTAAGAAGTTGGCAGTAGGGAAGTGTAGCGCCCATAGGAAAATTACTGATGATGTAGGGAGGGGGAATGCTTTTGCTGACCAGACAGCTAAGGAAACGGCACAGACTAAAATGAAGAAAATGTTTGTAGCAGGTCCCGCTAGGTGGGTGCCTGAAGTTACTATGTTTGAGGATACGCTTGAGAATGTGAAAGAAATACAGAGTGAGGCTACAATAGAAGAATTAGCAATGTGGCAAGAAAGCACGGCACAATTGAACGATGAGGGATGCTGGATTGACAAGTCAGGGAATCAGAGATGGATGTTGCCAGATGCATATGTTCTCCCTGTGGTCATGATGGCCCATGGCCCAGCCCATATCAGCGCTAAAGGTATTTGCAAGTTGTTAGACCCTGTATGGCAGAATGACAACATTTCAAAAACAGCTGCACATTTGGTGAAATACTGTATGGTGTACATGATCCACAATCCTGGAAAAGGTACCCCAACATCACCTGGTAATTTGGCACCACCTACTTTCCCCTTTGAGGTCCTTCAGATGGACTACAAAGAGCTAGACAGGTGTAATAATTTGAAGAATATGTTGGTGGTTGTCTGTGCATTCAGTAAATGGGTTGAGGCTTATCCTACTAAAGACAATACAGCTGCTACAACTGCAAAGGTACGCCTGAAGGAGTTCTTTCCTCATTTCGGCTTGCCCCGTTTGATTTGGAGTGATAACGGAAGTCATTTTAATGCCAAGGTCATTCAGCTAATTTGCGATGGTTTGCACATAAAACAGACGTTTCATGCTGCAAACCACCCACCCACCAGCAAACAAATGATGGACGGAATGCTGACAATGGAAACATTCTCCCCCAGTCAAAAGATCTGGGT